>CATIWC010001360.1:0-407192 GCA_948472305.1 Vicia faba
TCATTTTCAATAAGAAGAAACTAAAACATACAGTGATTTCTCTTCATCTTCAACCTCTTATCTATGCATACACCCAAAAATATTACACATAATCATTTTTTGTTTGGGTACCATCTAGACTTGTGTTGATAACGTCCAATTTATGTTGGTGTACTTGTAAATTGAGTTGAGAATTTTTGTAGGTTTAAAATAAGAAAACCAAGCCAGGATTTTCCTTCAAGATCATTGGGATTTAAAGGTTTTGGACAAGATTACATAATTTGCATTCGATCGAGTTAAGAGCTTTATAGAATAGTGGTTCTTGCAAAGGAGTGGCATGAGATAGTG
The DNA here is from genome assembly GCA_948472305.1 of Vicia faba. Classification (NCBI taxonomy): domain Eukaryota; kingdom Viridiplantae; phylum Streptophyta; class Magnoliopsida; order Fabales; family Fabaceae; genus Vicia; species Vicia faba. The sequence goes on from CATIWC010001360.1 coordinate 328, forward strand.
GATCAATTTGGTAAATCATGGGATAAGATACGTTCACTATTTAGATTCGATCACTGAAAGCTTTGAATAATGGTGGTTTTTTAAAAGGAGTAGCGTGAGACAGTGGATCAAATTGGAAGTATCGGGTGGCAACAATTCACAATTTGAATTCGGTTGAGTGAAAGCTTTGAAGAACGGTGGTTCAATTAAAGGAGTAGAGCGAGATAGTGGATCAAGTTGGTTTATTGGCTGACTTGATCAAGATGGGATCAAGGGAAGAGAAAGTGTTAGGATTAACATCAAACTTGGGGTTTGTAGGGTTCGATTGCTACATCTCTCTTGTAAACAATATTTTGCAAAGTAATATTTAATATCTCAATTCCATTTGAAGTTGGAGGCAAACATAGCCATAACGAGGACAATTAGTAAATTTTCTAAGCAAATCCTTGTGATCTCTCTCTCTCTCTCTCTCTCTCTCTCTCTCTCTCTCTCTCTATATATATATATATATATATATATATATATATATATATATATATATATATATATATATATATATATATATATATATATATATATATATATATATATATATATATATATATATATATATATATATATATCATTTACTTATATAGATTTTATATAGGAAATTGTTAAATTCATTGGTTGTGTAATCGATACGTATAGAAAATTCTTTTGATTGTTATACTTGAAATTCATTTGTTGATTACATTAAAATCTATTAGATTGTAAGTGGTATTTCTTATCAACAAAGTTCAAAGAAAAATCTGAAAAATCGATTTCAAACCAAGTGTCCGATAATTTACTAGTTTTTATTTTATCAATAATTTCATTGGAATTTGGATAAAAATTGAGTAACAATTATCATCATTATTTTCTCAATAATTTTCTAATTCAATTAAAAAAAGTCTCTATAATACAATCTAAAAAGTGAAAAATAACAATACAAAATATAATAGAAAAAATCAAGGAAAAAGTCAACTAAAAACTATAAAAACAAACATAAAAAAAAGATAGAAAATCAAAAAATAAAGACTCACCGTCCATATATATATATATATATATATATATATATATATATATATATATATATATATATATATATATATATATATATATATATATATATATATATATATATATATATATATATATATATATATATATATATATATATATATATATATATATATATATATATCCTACTAATATGCTTCTAGAATTATATCAGTAAAATATTAATAACTTGTACTGAGTACATACAAAAGTTGAAAAAAGATATACAGTGCATACATTTCATGAATTACATTGAAATAGAATACAATATGTACATCTACAAAATATTGATACACAGCGGAAGAAAAGATCAAGTACGGTTTTTACATCATCCAACCATAAAGCTTATGATCTAAGCATCTAGTAATACCTCAATTCGCATTTTACTTGAAAAATAATAAGATGAATGAGGTGAGATTATTAAATCTCAATGAATTCCCCTATCTTATGTTTTCACTCGGCTCTATAGGATACGTGCATCATCTACGGATCCAAAATTGATCCAAGGTTCCCTCATTGTCAAGTACAGAGAAACACAACGTCACACAAGACCGGGTCTGAAGCACATTTACTTCACCCAAGGGAAAATGTCTCACTTTTCTATCCAGATTTAAATGAATAAGGAAATAAGGAACTAAGGAGATACACGAATCTTACCATTAATTTATCACAATGTCATAACTACTCCAATATCCGTGGAGACAAGTCTTACACTTGATATTCATTCTAACAGAAATGACTAAGAGAAATAAGGTGGTGATGCATCTCCGGGAGTTCGTTCCCACGAGAATAGCTCCTGAACTATGGAGCGGTTGTCCATTCTTGAGACTCATGCTCGAGAAATAACCTAAAATATATGTGGCAAGGGGAATTCTTGGAATAAATCCACAAGAAATAGCCAACATATACGTAACATAGATCACTCTCGGACCAATCAAGATCAATGATCAGTTACCATTATCTTATCCAATCTCCAAGATAACATATTCCTTATACTCATTATTCTAAGTATTAAAAGACTTAGGAAGTCAATGAGGGAAAATGGAGTGACGTTACTTCCAATAGTTAGTGTTATATTCCAATCATCCTAAGGTTCACATCTCACCAAGTATTATCTTTTATCACAAAAATATATAGACTTGCACATTGATTTTATCATTACTAATTAGGTATAATAAGGTTATGGGAACTTAGACATTTCATATCCCTCAATGTTAGCTTTCCAACACCTCCAACCATGTCACAATCTTACTTGTGAAGCTCAAGTTATGGTCGAAACAACAAAGGTCACTTTCAGCCAAATGGAAATCAATTTACATCCTGGGTAAATCGATTTCCCATAAGTCTGTTTTTTTTCAAGGGAAATCGATTTGCATATTGGGTAAATCGATTTAATATTGAAGCAGAGTAAAAAATGACATATTTTCCTACTTAAAACCAGTCCCAAATACATTCTAAAAAGTTCCTAAGTTCCCCCAAATAAAGCCTAACAATTTATGACAGTAACAACATGAATTATAATAAGTAAATAGAGTTCATGAATATAGTTTAATCCTTTATTAACACCAATACATGTATTCTTCTCCCAATTTCATTCTAAACATATTTCAAGTTCTCATTTTCACTTAAGCAACTATGGCACTTCAAAAAGGATAGCATATCATGATGTAACATCAATACAAGCATTATCATTTAGACATTGAATCACACTCCAAAAGAAATGGCAATCACTAATGCATTTCTATGCAATGAAGAGGTAAAATCACAAACTCATGTGCAACATTCAAGTATTTAATTCAATGTACAAATTAATATCACAATTTAATCAAACTCACATGTCATATTTATATTTAGCATGAATAGACTACAATACATGGTATCATCATACAAGTTAGAACATGCACCCACACAATTATCATAAAAGTATCATATACAACAAGAGTTCTTAGTTTAGCAAAGGTGATCAAAACCTAATCCCAAAGCTTTTAATCATATCAAATCAAACCACTAAAGTATATTCCAAGTAACTATCTAATGGAACCCACCTAATATGACGTTTTGATTCAACTTCTATTTGCTTGTGCCGATCCAAAGCTCGACAACTCATATGTTGATTTCATCATGATTTTGCATCAGACCTCCATCTTTAAATGCATATTCCGAACTCATAACAAATATCCAGCTAAAGAAATTAGTGTCTAAACCGAAGGGAATTCTGTTTAGATTCCAGAAAATCAATAATCGTATTGATACAACATACAGAGAGAAAATTATCACATGTTTACTAGAGGTTGATCAAGGAATTCGAATTTGCACACTTCTATAATATCTTTGAACACCCATCCCTAATTCTTGATCTTCAAACCCTAACTTCTCTTGAGAGGATGATAGAGATGATGAGGATGGTTATTCTTGTTAATACTTCTTCATCCAAAATTGTTAAAGCTACACCCACATACATGCAAGGGATGGATGAAGATGATGAATTTCTCTCCTCCTCCCCAAGTCTCACGTTTCTTCTCTTTCTCTCCATTAATATTGTTTCTAAATTCTGATTTTTTAGCTTGGTGAGATACAATAATAAGGCTTCTAATTCTTATTAGTTCATCCATATATAGAGAAATTGATTATTATATTTTCAAGGCTTAATCTCATTTACTAAGATATCACTCTATAATTAGTGACTAAACCCCATTTGCTTAACTTGATTATTCCACTAACTTTTTTTTAATTCCCAGTAAGTCTATTAATTAGAAATTTATCTATTAGCCTTTCCTACTATATATATATATATATATATATATATATATATATATATATATATATATATATATATATATTAAAACCCGTCCAGATAAACACAACATTAAAATTGGAAATAGTAAATAAGTATAATTGTATATGTGTTAACATTTGCCTCTATATAACTCTCTATCCTAAGGAGAAATGTTGTACAATATAAGATTGAGATTAAAATACCAACTACTATAACTAAATTAATTTATATATTTCTTCTAATTGTTGTCACACCTTTTGTGATCCAAGATGTCTATGTGAATGTGAGTAATTTATATTTTTAATTGTATTAATCTTTTGAAGGTTTTGTGTAGGTTTATCTAATATTAGTAAATTAAGTAGAGATCTTATTTTGTCATGATTTAACCGTGATAACTATTATATAAAGTTTTTTTAGTTAAAATTTAAATGTGTCAAATTTTAAGTTTTATGTGGTAGTTTGTCTTGCGTACAAAATAGTCATATATTTTACTTTTTTTGCATTTTATCTTATTTTTAAGTTAAAAAATAATAATATCTCCTTCATCCATGATATATAATTTATAATTTTGAACTTTCTCATACTAATATATGTTTGTTTATATTTTAAATAAAAAAATCTACAGACTGATGGAGAAGGATCTCTTCATCTTGAAGGTATGAGTTCTAGCTATTTTTTTAAAAATAATATTTTAACAATATTGCACCCTAAAATTTATCCTCTTTATTTCAACCCTAAGTTTCTTATATGCTTCAATATCATTCATACATGCATGACATTGGTTCTTGTACTATGGGATCAAGTTCATCTATAAATTAGGGTTTCTCATATCCAGAAGAAGATTTATTGATCAATCAACATAAGTTTGAGATTCCAGTCCTCAAGATCCTTTTAATCAATATATAAGGTCTTCCATCTTTTCATATTATTCAAAGTTCACCAGGAGATCACATCTCATTGGCTAAGAATGGGTCACAAGCTTCCTCCTAACTAGTCCCTCAAATTAGGGGTTTTGGTCAGAGTCAACATGTGGACAATTTTTTGAACAGTTATTGACTTCATTGTGCATAATATGATTCAATATGTCCCTATATGCCTTATTGACTCATTCAAGTTGGATCAAGGCATTGCATTTAACAAGTGATTGGGAATTGACCCAGTATACTGAATAGTCAAGAAAAGTCAAACTACAGTCAAACTGATGAAAGTATGGTCAACATGGACATTTTTACTTGAATTTCATGAAATCAAGACAATTGACCAATAAATATCAAGTGGAATCATGATAATCATAAAATTCCCAAATTTGATGAAATTAGGGTTTCACAAATTTTTAATAAGTATGGAGGAAATTCATGATCATTTGCCTTACTTGACACATATTTATCTCTCTCATTTATGGTCAAACTGAGCAAACAAGGCATCATGTTAAATATAAAGTTTCCTACTCTAGCTTTGTAGAAGGAATCAATATGAAATTCTCCATGGTTAAAAAGTTACAAGGGCTTGAAGTTGATGATCCAGTTCTTATCAGGATCCAACACTTAGAGAACTTTTGAGATACTCTACAAGTTCTTAAGTGCATGGCTTGATGGATAATTTACATGGGGTTCCAGGTTATATTTCAAATTCTCTTTGACATCAAAGTGGATCACCTTCTTACTATCTTCATGATGGGGTCAATTTCTCATCAATTGAGTAAACATGAAGAAGATATGGGCATGAGAAGTCAGGTTCTCCAACTTGTTAAAAGTACAAATACTTAGTGAAATTTCAGATGCTCACATCAGCTTTGATATCACAACTTCTTGGCCATTTCTGAGGATGTGCCAGTCACTTTCTCAGTTTGATGCCAATATAAAAGTTGTTCATTTAGTTTATCTCTTCCAGTTTGATCTTAAGACCTCATCATGAGGAGGTCCATAACTCAAGTTATTGAATAAAGAAGAGAAGCACATGGACACGGGAAATATCTTTGTTGGGTCTGAAGTTCCTGCATCCAGGTATAATTGTGTGCATTTGGTTGGTCACAATTCTGCAACAAGAGGTAGTATACGCGTGCCTCGTGATCATTTATTCATTTAGCCATACAAAGTCGTGTATGCATTCATGGTGAAAAAGAATCACCACAAATAGAAGATTCCATCCAATCAAACTTTGGAACTAAGTTTTGTGTAAACCATATGCTATCATACTCCCTCCTCCACTTGATTAAATAACAACAATATCATCCAGACTTCAACAACCCGTGAGCTAACTCTCCATTAGATATTCATTCAACAAACTAAACAAAACAAACTGGAAGCAAGTTGAAATCACGCGCCACAATAGAAAAATGGCTCCACTGTATAATTAGATCTTCATCTCTCAATGGAAGTTAGTTACAGCATTGGAAGGAAACAATTGAAGCAATTACAAGATCCAACTCTATCTCTCGGATCTCAAGGAAGCAGAAGCTTCTTCATCCTCTCGTTTCTATAATCTTAAGCAACCAAAATTCTTGATTTATCATCATCTTGAAGATCTCACAAAGTTGAATAAAAAAGTTCTCTTCTTATTTGCTTAAGCAAGAACACGACAATTATAGCTCTGTCCGGTAAGAAGCTTCAAACTCTTGTATCATGCGTAGAAATTTCATGCTAGGATCATCTAGATACATCTGACGTCCTCCTAACTGAGGAATTATGTTGGCATAATGTAGAACTTGTGTGAATCTTGTTTTGTTCAAATCTTGAATTTCTGAATATGCTTGTGTTTTGAATGATTGAGTGAGATTCAACGAAAACTAATGCAATATTCATGATCAACGGCCAAAATTGAGTATGGACGTGCCTCTCCTTTTCATTTTTGTTGAGGTTTGGTATGGGCGCCACCATGAGGGGTAGCGGTCTCGCCGGAGAGGGTGACTGAACCCTAGGTTTAGTCCACCTTGTGTTGACATGAGCCCTAGGCGTGTCTAGCTCCCATTATCCCACATGATTATAATAATCCACCTTAATATTATCCATTATTTTTGTTTTCATTAATTGATTAATTAATTAATTTGAATTAATTTAAATAAAAACAAATTAGTTTTGCTTGGTTAATGGATTGGTTACTAATTGGGCTTAGCGTGCTTGATAAAGGAACCCTTACCCTAGGCCCATATGTTGTGTTTGAACATGCCATAGTGTAATCATGAACTTGGTTTTACACCCCCCCTTAGGTTTATATGTCACTTTTTTGACATGTTTTCTAATTAATTTGTAAAAATATATTTTCTGACTTGAGAAAATTCCATAAAAATACTTTTTAGTCAATTTAGTGTCTTGACTAAATTTAGGTATTTTTCCTTTTATTTTCTAAATTAAATTTTCTTTTATTTGGAGATTATTTTGTTAATGTACGCACGATTATTGTATCATCTAGTTTTGCATCCAATTTTTTGTGATGTTTTCTCTTCATTCAAGACTTGTTTAGGATAAGTATTCTAGGATATGCTACTGACTTGTGGGGATGCTTACCTCACTTTTAACTTGTGCCTTGCTTGTATGCCAAGTTTGATTGCCTTACTAGGTTCAAATGCTTATTTCTTCATTAGTACTTGTTGAAATTGCTAGTATATGTTTGTAAACCTCAAAGTGCATGACCCTTAGGACTTGAGTCTTAGTCTTGCTTGCTTCTTGCTAAACCCTAATATGCCTTTGTCATGATAAGTTCATATTCATATCTTGTTGGAGGCTTGCTCCTAATTATTTGCTACTTGTTCAATATTGTTGATTCATGTTCAATGTTTATGATGTATGTTCATTCCTTGTTGTGATGTCTTGATTCACCCTAGTCTAATGCATGTTTAGTTAACCTTTGTTTTGATGTCTTAATTCACCCTAGCCTATTGCATATTGCAGCGGTAGAAATGTTGAGACTAAGCCATTGGATTGACTTGACTCGTACAGATCAAATAAAAATATCCACCGCGCTTTATTATTTTCAAAGGAAATGGGAAACGAGCGAATAAACCCAAAAGAGAGGGAGAGAATATAGGAATGGGTTTTGGTTATGCAAAGGGAAGATATTAGCATCCTAAACATCTACGGTACTCCATAAGAACCTCTTTGAAAATCTATGTATTTTGGCTATAAAAGGTGTATACAAAATAAGATGGTGGAGATGAGAAAAGAATTATTTTTTTTATAATTGTTGCACCCGCCGCAGTTGTAAACCTTTAGTGCCTACGTACCACCTTCTATGCAATAGGGGATCAGGGTACTCGTAGTTCACCTCAAAAATTTTAAAACACATGTGTGTTGGTTAATTTTAAGAGAAGAAACATCATTGTCATATCTGAGTGGAACACATACTTACTACCCATAATTATGAGAAATGAGAATTTGCATCATCTCAAGGTGGAGGATATAGCTTGGATTTTAAAATCAACAAAGCCTCACTCAATACCCAAGTGGAAAATATCTCACTTTACTACATATTATAGAAGTATAGTAGCTCGCATCACTACAAGAATCGACAAAAGTCTAATCTTTCAAGAAAAATGTTTTAAAGTAAAAAGACAAAGTGGCAAAATGATTTAAATGAGGTTAATTGACATTTAGTCTTTCAAAAGATGTCAAAGTATGGTTAAGTTGATTAAAGATTAATTAAGAAAATATTTTTGAAAATGCATGGACCTAAGTACAAGTTTATTATGAAAGCGGTTCAAGTTAGATAAAACAAGAAGAGTTTTGAAAAGGAGGGAGAAGATTTTTGAAATTAAAGAAGATAGGAGGAGATGAAGGGACTATCCTAAAGCATAAAGTAAAAGTCAAGAAAAAGAACGATCTAATAAACAAGAAGCCAACACTTGACATGAAGAAGTCATTGTAGAATTCGCATCCTTTGGATTAAAACCAAGCAAGCAAAAATACTAAACCTCTGCGAAATACCAAGCTTCAGATGAATTAAGTCTTCATAAAAGTTGGGTAGTATAACAGCTGTATACAGAGGAATTCTTAATCACAGACAAAGCATATAATAAGAATTATCTGCACACAAAGAAAATCAACCCAATGCCTTGTAGTAAACCCCAAGAACTTCAGACAAAATAACAACAAAGCACCAAGGTCCCCAAGTATTAAGGCTTCTAATCCTAAGTCCGAGAGGTCCATAACTCCATAATGCCAAGGATAGTAACCAATAGTCCAAGTAACCTTAAAGCTTTTAATGTTCAAGTTGATTCTTAAGTGTATTTAAAATAAAAGAAAGCTCAAGTGAGCAAAGAAAAAATGACATAAAAATAAATTCTCAAGCGAGCCAAGGAAAAAAAAGATGGCATAAAATGCAAATGCTAAAGTAAATGATACATAAAAATAAAAGCACAAAATAAAGGCATAAAGTAAAGTTAATTATTAATGAATTAGAAGTTAGAGGGTTAGCTGAATGACCACCTTAAAGCTTGCTTTTAAAAACTCATTAGAAGATTGATAAAATCAAAGCTTCTCAATAACAAGTTTAATTTGCTTTTTGTCAAGTATATCATTCATTTCAAGTGCTCAAAGCAACAATCACATATGATCAACGATATTCAAATGATTCACTTAGACCATAATTCACAAAGTTTATTAGAGGATTGATAGAATTAAGCCTCCTAAAAATAAAATTCAAAGTTATTGGATCCAAGGTTTCAAATTAAACAAACTCGGGCTTGTCAACATAGGTTTGAGCTATGTTAAGCAATCGTAAGTGGACTTATGTAAAAGTCACACCTATTTTGATGCCGGTTAATAGAAATCTATGTACCAACATGTTAGAGAAATGATATGTAGATCATTCTCCAAAAACATGTAGCACAAGTAAAAACAAGAAAGGGATGAGATGAAGAGGGACGGGAATGATATAACAAACAATGCATCCGATGAAATTAGAGTTTCAAATATCATCGACATCATTCATCCATTTTAGTGGATTTTGTTTTTAAACCTATTAACACCCATGATCTAATGAGGTTGAGGAACTTGTTCCAAAAAATACTTAAGTGTCTCCAAATCAGAACCAATCAAAAAATAATAAAATATATTTAATATAAAACAAATAGTCCAAGGATAGTAACCAATAGTCCAAGTAACCTTAAAGCTTTTAATGTTCAAGTTGATTATTAAGTGTCTTTAAAAGAAAAGAAAGCTCAAGTGAGAAAAGAAAAAATGACATAAAAATAAATTCTCAAGTGAGCCAAGGAAAAAAATGATGGCATAAAATGTAAATGATAAAGTAAATGATACATAAAAATAAAGGCACAAAATAAAGGCATAAAGTAAAGTTAATTGTTAATGAATTAGAAGTTAGAGGGTTAATTGAATGACCGCCTTGAAGCTTGATTTTAAAAACTTATTAGAAGATTGATAAAATCAAAGCTTCTCAACAACAAGTTTCATTTGCTTTTTGTCAAGTATATCATTCATTTCAAGTTCTCAAAGCAATCGCATATGATCAATGATGTTCAAATGATTCACTTAGACCAAAATTCACGAAGTTCATTAGAGGATTAATAGAATCAAGCCTCCTAATAATGAGCTTAAAAGTTATTGGATCCAAGGTTTCAAATTAAACATACTTGGGCTTGTAAACATAGGTCTGGGCTATGTTAAGCAATCGTAAGTGGACTTATGTAAAAGTCACACCTATTTTGAGTTTGGTTAATAGCAATCTATGTATCAACATGTTAGAGAAATGATATGTAGATCATTCTCCAAAAAAATGTAGCACAAGTAAAAACAAGAAAGCGATGAGATGAAGAGGGAGGGGAATGATAGTACAAACAATGCATCTGATGAAATTCGGTGGATTTGGTTTTTCAACTTATCAACATCCATGATATAATGAGGTTGAGGAACTTGTTCCAAAAAACACTTAAGTGTCTCCAAATCAGAACCAATCAAAAACTAATAAAAATATATTTAATATAAAACAAAATTTAAATGATTTAAAAAAGGAAATAATTGGTAAAATACACAACATGTATTAAAACACCAAATAAAAAGTCAAAAAAGAATCAGAGGTCAAACATGAGTCAAGCAGTGTTGACAAATTTTTTTCAGAAATTTTTATGTCAGAAGGTATTTTTAAAATTTAATGAAATAAACAAAATAAACAAAATAAACGAAAATTTGGGGAAAAAGTAAAATAAAAACTAAAAACAAAATGAGGTCACTAATATTTGTCAAGAGGCCATTGGACCCTTCCATAAATTTTCCAGAATTTTGAAATCATGAAAATTATTTTTAAACAATTAAAACAAGTCAAATAAAGTGAAAAATCATAAAACAAATACCAAATTATAAAATAAAATTATGTAAAAATAAAAATAAAAAAGAGAAAATTCAAAAGTATTTTTGATAATTTTTTCATAATTTTAGAAGTTGAAACAAAAATCAAAAAATAAAAATAATATAAAAATAATATGGTGTGTTGGATCTGGACTCACTTATACACACTAAAAAATCCAAGGGCCCTCAGGTGGTGGAGTACGATGGATCCAAGTCAATGCACGCACATACCACACACAAAAGTTAGGACAATCAGATTAAAACAGTTGGTCGTGTATCATTGGTTGAAGAACGACACATAGATCCTTTCAACCTCTAGACTGCTACGCATTGGGTTTTTATGAGATCCTTCAAACATAATCATTTGAAGCTCAAACCGGTATCATTGGATTCGTCTCTTCCAGACGATCCTAAACGCACCCTCGTGAAAACTTTCTTTAAACCATAACTCAGTCGATTTGCAAAAAACCAGAAGAAAAAGTGAAAAAAAGTTTGTAAATAAAATGCTCAATTCTCCATGAAATAAAAAAACATAAGAAGCATGAGACTCAGAAGAAGGAGGATAATAAATTAGTAACTTGTTTGGATCAATTTGGTTAAGAAAACTAACTGAACAAAGTAAGAGAAATTTTCTCTGAAAATGGACTTGGATAGCTCGATTCAATGGATGATTTGGCTTGTTGTTTATATGGTTAGCTTCATAGAAGTTCACTGTAGGTGAAGAGCTCAAGAATTTAGAACTGGAAGTGCTTTAGAATCGAATTCGAAGTTGCAGAATTGAGAGGTATGGAGGAAGTTTGAGAGAGGTTTTCTGGCTCTCTAAAGTTTGTGAAATGACAGGCCCTTTATTTATAGCTGGGGTTAATGGAAGCAATGGTTGAGTGAAATGATCAAATATAGAAGGAAATCGTGTAAACCTGCATCATGAGCAAAGTGTGACCTCACAACTCATCAAAACTCATCCAAATTGCATGTTTTGACACTCTAAATGATTCAGTCATCTTTGCTAATCATGTATAAGTGGATTTTATGCATCAATTTTGTGATTAGAAGCCAACTTAATCAAATTTTAATCTGGCTGCAAGTGAAACTTCAGTTCCAAGGTACCAACATTAAATACAAGGGGCAAGCAATATAGGAAGCTTTATGATCTCATTCCTTTTACATTGGAAAGATCTCACAATAAACTTTACAATGTGCCAAGAAAGTTAGCATTTGGTGATCTGAGTTGAAAGTTATGCTACTTTGAAATCAAGAAAAACACACGAATATTTGTACTTAGAAATATTTCTAAATGTTGAACTTCAAAATGACCTATAATGTTCTTTAAAAATACATGACCTTCCACTCAAAATTTGATCTTGATCCTTGAAGGTGAAATGAATTATACCCTTTGATTTGAATTGTGCAATTTGAGATAACTCAAAAATCATAAAAATTGAAAGAGTTATAGTCTTTGGAAGATGATGAACAAATTTGGGGAAATTCACAAAATACGTATAATATTTTCAATTCTTTAACAATTTTCCAAGCATTTTCAAGTCTTGCATAATGATACAAAGTTGTAGTAGACATCCAAAAGATTATTTTAGAAAAAGAATGAGCTCAGGGAGATAAAAGATGAACAAGTTATGATACTTTGAAGTTAAACCCTAAGATTCAAAGGCTTTTCAAAGAGACTTGTAATCTTCTTCAAACTTGAATGGTCTTCCATGCTAAATTAGCCTTTGATCCTTGAAGATAACTTGTTAAGGACCCTTTAAAGAGAATAGTGGCTTTGGAATCAATAAAAAATATCAAAAAATGAGCAAGATATGGTCCTTGGAAGTCAACAAACCTTAGCTCAGAGAGTGTCAAAATGACTTGAAACCCCCTATCAACTTTTGATGATTTTCCTTGCACAATTGGATCTTGTAATGTGAAGAGAAGTTGTTGCATATGATGATAATAATCCATAGAAAAAATAACCAATTCAAAATATTGAAAATTGAGAGATTTATACACTTGTGATCATTGAATCAAGCACTTGCTCAATTAGGTCAAACTTGTTGAACCAACCTTAAATATTTTGAACTTTCTTTGAAAAATAGAGCATGATGAATCACATTATCCCTTTAAATGATGTTGTATTGAATAATAATCAAAGATGGAGCTTGAATCTCAATGAAACTTGTTGAAGAAGGCATGGAAATAAACACATGAACCTATGAATCTTGTTGATGAATACCATCACCAACCTTGAGGAAAACTTGACCTAAATAAAGTGAGAGAGATCTTTGAACCAAAAACTTTGATATCATATACATAGACTTGAAGCTTAAGCTCTTGCCATCCATTGAAGAACCATTTGACTGAGGACCATGCCTCAAAACCCTAGGTTAGCTGGTGAGATGGATGCAATTGTGTCATCACCTACAATATGAACATTCAAAGAAACATATATACATATTTTGATGTTAGTTAAAAGTTAATCCACCTAAAAACACTTGTACAAGATACACAATTCAAGGTGATTCGTGATTCCTCAAGAGCAAACTTAAAGATAGGATGAAGTAGAAAGGGAGAACAAACCTTAATGTGTGATCTTGATGTATTGATAAAATGAGATAGTGAGAGATCTTAGGGGGAAATTAGGATATAACAGTTGCCCTTATTTAAGTGTCTTCTATCTGTAGATATGTAGGTTAAAATTTTTGTCTCGGTGCGATTGAAGATACTTAAATACAAAACAAACCCTATTTTTGGCCCTAAGATGCCATGTAATGCTTATGATTATGAATGTAAAATAGAAACCTCACACGGGTGACACGAACACCACTAGGGAAGCAAAAATAAAACCAACGAACCCAAAAGATATTTTGATTAGGAAAATAAATCGCTAGGAAACAACACGGCTATAGGGATGGCTATTAACAGGTAAAGCTAAAATCACGATCGAAGAATCTAAATGCATAGTAAGATTTCAATGACAGAAAGTATTACAATGCAAGCAACAGGATAACAAGGAGGTAACCATTAGAAAGGGTTACCGACTCCACTGGGAAAGAGACTTAACTCCGTGGGAGGAAAATCAACTCCGCTGGAGAAAAGAAGACTCAACTCTAATGGGTAAAGCCCAAAGAAGAGACAAATTATCATCAACTCAACAAATGAGGAAAAAAAGCAATGTGTAACATCGACCGATATATAACTGTGAAATATTGACTCATAGAGGAGATACAAAAAGAGAGTAACATCGAACCACCGAGGATCATAAACTAAAAACCCAAAGGATTCAAATAGAAACCGTAAGATAATAGTGGCTCAGAGATGATGGTAAGCATCAACCTCGAGACTAGTAAACAAATGATTAACATCAGTACTTATGACTTGGTAAAAACTCAACTCTATTGGGGTAAAGTCCAATGAGGAAAAATAAATAAATGCCGACTATGAATGACAGTGAACTACCAACTCAATGACAAAGGTAGAAAAATATAACCACGCAACAATTATTCCAAAATTCTGGCATTCCACCTAGAACGGGTCTCAACTTCTTCTTTAACCAAGGCATTGCACCTAGAAAGGGTAATAAACTACTCTAAAAATCTTTCAACGAAATGTCTTTGTCATATTGAAAATACCAACCATCCATTGGAGTACAACCTCAACAAAGAAATATCTCCCACAATAAAGAGACTACCATCCATCAGAGTAAATATATCCTCAACAACAAACTATCTCTCATAACGAAGAGACTACCATCCATCGGAGTAAAATGAATCTCAACAATGAACTACCTCCCATAACAAAGAGGCCACCATCCATCGGAGTAAAACCTCAACAACGAACTATCTCCCATAATGAAGAGACTACCATCAATCGGAGTAAAACCTCAACAACAAACTATTTCCCATAACAAAGAGACTACCATCCATCGGAGTAAAATGAATCTCAACAATGAATTAAATCCCATTACGAAGAAACCACCATCCATTAGAGTAAAACCACAACAATAAACTATCTCTAATAACGAAGAGACTACCATCAATCGGAGTAAAACCTCAACAATGAAATATATCCCATAACAAAGAGACTACCTTCCATCAGAGTAAAACCTCAATGATGAAATATTTCCCATAACAAAGAGACTACTATCCATCGGATAAAGAGACTGCCACTTGCTATTACGATAAAGATTGCGATAACACTGTTGAGAAATGAATCTTGATTTCATAGGGAAATACCAACACATTCTTGCTGAAGGTAAAAGTATTCACGTGAAAAATAAATGCACATTCTCAATCCAGGGCTCACAGCCTATAGGGATCAAAATAATATTGTTGTCGCGACCAAAAATTCAAACCAGGAACAAGCCGGAGTAAAACAGTCAACCAATACGCCATCCAATGAGGAATACACTCAAATGGGAATCAAATTCCATCCAGGTAATGAGCTGGGTAGGAAGGCTAAAGAAAAAATCTTCTAGGAGGGATAACTCAATGGGGAAATTGAAAGCATATACACTTTCTGCTTAAAGTTGACATTCTATTGTTAAGTTTTCTTGATGATGAACATTTTGATACTACTAAATATCTTAAAAGTAAAAGTAATGCAAAGACAATTTGTAAAAAGTGCAAGAATGAAAAGAGTGCAAAATATAAAGTGTTTCGACAGAATCTTAAATGGAATCAAAATGACATTGAAAGTAAATGATTTAACAATGAATATAAATATGGTGATTTGTACATACATGTTACTCAGAAAACTCTTTTCTCAAACACACATAGATACTTTGAGTGATTTTGAGTTTGGTACAATTAAAAACCACTGAAATCATAATGCTAAGACTTCTATTTATACCTCTTCAACGGTAACTGTCACGAACGGTTTTTTCTCCAAAAAAATGACATGTTCTCGCTTGCATGCACTTCACCCTCCCCAGGTTTCCACGCATCTATTTTAAGGAATGGATAAGTCCAAAATATAGTTATTATCCTTATTTCAATTTATCATTGTCAAACTCACTTTCAAATCAAGTTCAAAAACCTTCTAAGTCCTAGTGCAATATCACTTTACAAGTCTAGGACTTCTTCTCCAAATACCTAGTTGAAGTTTCCATCTTACTCCTAGTCGAAACCACCTTGTCTTCATAAAATATTTTCTTCAGCTTTATTTGACATTTTGTAGTACCTGAGCGTCGAAATTACAGCCAATAAATTGCCCCCCCCCCCCCCCCAAAAAAAATGTATTTTTCAACCATATGGAGAAAAGGACATTTTTTGAAGCGTTGGTGCGATAGAACTCACTATTATGATGCCTTGGTCATCATGACGACCTTTCCTCAAACGTCTCATCGAGACGTGCAAAACTGCAATAACTCGTCATTATCCCTGCTTTGTAGGAGTAATGTGGCAATTGAAAAAGTCAATCATCTGACTAGCCTCTAGAAAGCATACACGCGTCCCACTACTTATGCCATCTATAAACCAAAGGAAACTGGAAAGCTTTTTCTTCCCCCTATAAATACTTTTCACCTTCAACACTTGAGATTTTTCTGTTTCAGCTTTTAACTTCTTCATATTTCTTGCGATTTCTTCTCAGAAATATAACCAAACAACTTGAAATTCTGGCACACAGATACCAGATGTTGAACGAGATGTTACGAAACTAGGATCAAATCAGTAAACACAATAATAACAATTATGTAAGTAAAACAAGTTGCAAAAAAGTAAAGAAAACAAATCAATTGTTAACCAAGTTCGGTGCAACACCACCTACTCTGGGGGCATCCATGCCAGGAAGGAAAACCCATTATAATTGTATTAGTTTGAAACTCTAAAAGACCCCCGTTTACAAGCTTCACACCTGATCACTATCCATGCAATTTATACCTAGGGCACTCCTAGATATGAGACCCCTCTCACTTCCCACAATCACACCCCTATGATTTTCAACAACAATGATAGACAAAAATATAAGACACTCTTCAAAGATAAAATCAAATATGCTTAAAAGGTTTTGACTGATGGACAATAATAACTTGACACACAATCCACTCTTTCTTAAAATCTCATGATTTATTGACAACTAAGACTCATTCCAACTCTAATATCAAAGAGATAATAGATGAATCACAATGAACAAAGAGCAAAGTAAAACCCTAAACCCTTATCTCATGCACATAACTTCTCCAATTGTTTTTGGTTTAGAAAGTACTTATAAAAAAGACTCTTGAAAAGCATGGGCTTGGACTCTTCACACAAATCAAATATTCCAGCTGTAAATCTTTGTCAAATCTTCTCCACAAAAATAGGAAAAAGAATATAAAGTTTCCTAAAAAGTCTCCAAGATCCTTTTTATGAAACCAAATTAATTCTGTTTTAGAATCAATGTTCCTAAAATATCCTTCCTTGGTTGTGACTATATGAGTATTAAAACCATACCAAATCTTCATATTATAAAAACAAATATTCCAATAAGTAAAACCTAAACTGCACAGATGTTTTAGTATAACATTTTATGACATTTGTCAAAACATCGGTCTTCAGTTATGCCAGACCAACATAAAATGTTTTAACAAAATTTCAGCCAATCATAAAATCAAAGATCTAACAATACCCCCCTTTGGAAATTTTTTGCTAAAACAACCTTTGCATGCTATAGCTGGAGATAAGAACAAAAACAACATCAAAACAAACACACACAAAAAAGATACATGAACATCATGTAAACTTGAAAAACCATATCAACCTATCAGATACAAACACAACAAACAATAAACAGTGAGAGTTACACATACCAAACCCTTAAAGAGATACCTAGCCTCACACAAATAAAGAAATAAAACTCCCACACTTCAGAATACCACTAGAGACCAGATACCATGACATCTTGCCTGACATCACAAAAACACCATCGCAACAATATATAAACTAAGAGAAATAACCTCCCAACAAACCAGCACCATGCTCCCCTATCATAGTACTCCCCATATCACATGGAATCAAAACACTCCCTATTACATAGAGATCAAATACTCCCCTCAAGAGAACATCTACAAGCATAAATAATAAACAGAAACACATAGATGCTACACATAACACATATTCAAGCAGTGCATAAAACAATAATAAACAAAGTTATTTCTCCCCCTTTTTAGCCACAAATTTGACAATAATTAAAGATATGACAATAGAAGCAGCAACTTCTCCACCCTTCACTTCTTATCTAGTATCACCAGACATTTATTCCTCAAGAATACAGATCCCTATTTCACTTATTAATTTTTCAAATTGATTTGCATTCAATTCGCTGGTGAAAATATTAGCCAGTTGCTTCTCAGTGGCCACGTGCTCCAGAGTAACAACTTTGTCTTTAACAAGATCTCTAATAAAATGATGACGAATTTCAATGTGCTTTGGAATGCTGTTTTGAATGGGATTTTTAGAAATGTTGATAACACTCAGGTTGTCATAGAATAATGTCACGACATCTAGTTCGACATTATACTCTTTCAACATCCGCTTCATCCACATCAGTTGAGAATAATAGCTTCCTACTGCAATATACTATGCTTCAGCATTAGATAGGGACACACAATTTTTCTTCTTGTTGAACCAAGAAATAAGATTATTTCCCCGAAAGAAGCAACCTCCTGCAGTGCTTTTTCTATCATCAACATTATCTGCCTTATCTGCATCACATATCCTACAAGTATGGCATCAAACTTATTAGTGTAGAACACGCCATAGTCACTAGTACCATTTATGCACTTCAGAATCCTCTTCACTTGATTAATGTGAATTATCTTAGGCTCAACTTGATATCTTTCACAAACACCGACATTAAATGTGATTTCAGGTATAGGTGTAGGTGTCCTCTTTTGACTAGAAATCTCAATTCCAAACTTCTTCACTATGTTATTGGCATACTTACTTTGAAATATGAGGATGGAATCATCCATCCATTTCACTTGAAGTCCAAGAAAATATGTTAATACACCAACAAGACTCATCTCAAATTTAGATTGCAGTTTCTTGACAAAATGGTTAACCATCTAGTCTTACATCCCTCCAAACACAATATCATCCACATATATTTGATACATCATGAGTTTAGTATCCTTCTCCTTAACAAATAAATTCTTGTCTATTCCTCCTTTCCTGTAGCCATTATTAACCAGAAATTATGTCAGCCTTTCATACAAGGCCCTACGAGCTTGCTTTAATCAGTTTGAAAACATGATCTAGAAATGTAGGATCAATGAAAACTACGATCAATGATTCTCCTCATGTACATACCTCATTAGCTCATATAATATTGCACGTATTCACTAACAACAAAATTTGGCATGGGATCAAGGATCTTGAGAAATTAAGGTTTCTTTATTACCTTGAGACTCTCATCTTCATCATTAGGGTTTCACCTCTTTGTGATAGTGTTATTTCAACTGAAGATACAAAAACCAAGGATTAGGGTTTTCTCCCTTATACTCAAGGTCATCAAATGAATCTTTAAGGACTGGATTATATCAAAAGTTACTCTTCTCAACATTTTGGCTTCATTCAAGGCATAAAGTAGCTTCAAGGTTGCATACAACAAAATTCACTCATAAGTCACCCAAGGGCTGTTGTTGTACCCCAAAATTTTCCCTCTCATTTTATCAACATTTCTCATCACAAAGCTCCTTTGAACTCAAGACCAAGCTAGGGTTTGCTCTGCTCAAGACATCTCCTTGCATTATTGACCTAAAATAGGGTTTGAGTTTGCACAGAGAATTTTGGACTCCTAATGCTCAAAATGACTTTCATACTTCATGTTGGACTCATAAGTTTGTCCATACCAAGTTTCAAGCCTTGAATCATATTTTTACCCAGTCAATTGGACAGTTGACCTAGAAATCAACTGTATTGGGGGAAAAGTCAACTCTGGCCAATTTATAGTCAAACCTCATGAATTTTTACCCACACCAACATTATAAAATCATTTGAACCATTTGATCAAGTTTGGACCATAACTCCACAAGAAATTTGGTCAGATCACCAAAAGGGCAAAATGGTCATTTTTAGGGTTTTGACTGCACAAAGGCAATATCTGACTTTTTGACCTAGCCAATGGCAAATTGAGCTCAACCATGGAATCAAGGACTCAATGAAATCACCTTGACCTATTCAACAAGTTCAAAAGACCTCAATTGCATTGGATTGACAGATAAATTTTTTCAGTCAACTAATGAAATTTTGACTGTACACTGAAAAGTCAAACTTTGACTTTTTGGTCAAAATCAAGTGCCAAGGGTCATTTTTCATCAAGATGTGTCAAAACATGAGGCTTATTCATCAAGAAACCCAAAATTGCAAATTAGGGTTTAAAGTTGAAAATTTTCATAACTTAGAATTTTTCTAAGTTATGAAATTTTCTTAATTTTTCCTAACTTTGTCCAACATTTTCACCATGATTCATTTGGATTAAAACAAAACTTCCAACATGAAAGTTGTAGTCCTCCACAAAGTCTACAACTTTAATTCACAAAGTTTTCTCAAGAGAAGCTTGGATCTCAAGTTATGATTTTTGGAACAAGGGTCCCTAAAACTTTTAACTTAGTGAAATTTTGCCCTAATTTAGGCAGGATTTTGACCTATCTTCTTGGCCATTTTTCACATAGTTCCACTTGGAATCTCAAGTTGCATTTCAAAGATGGATTATATACCATGTTGCAAGCTTTCCAAATTGTCTAAGGACTCTCCAAACACATTTGTGGTTAGGGAAAATCGAAGGCTTGAAGTTGGCAAAAACTCACTTTTCATCCATGGCTTATCCATGTTCATCCAAGTTGCAATTTCAAGTGAGCATGCCTTACACTAGTTTACAGGCCTCTAAAATTCAAGTCCATCAGTCTAAGCCTTTGTTTTGGTCATTTGGACATTGTACACAAAATTAAGCCCTAAGTAGAAAAAGGCAAATTTCCATTTTTGCTTAAATCATGCTTTTTGTCAAAACTGATTTCTTGAGCATTGGTCCATATCTTATGCAGCTAATCAAATCCACAAGTTGGAGGGGCCAAGGGCAAGGTATGCAAGAATAAGGATAGCATGTACATGCTTGTTTCAATGACTTCCACATTTTGCTTCAAAAACAAGAAACTTGTCCAAAACATGAGAACTTGAATACCAGCCAAGATAAACTTATGCAAACAGTTTGAACATCTTTCTCACACCCCTTTGAGCCAGAAACACGATTGCTTGAGCCTCTAAACACCCCATAGCCAGAAATCACATCCCATTGGCAAAACAGGGCAGAACCTGTAACTTGACTTCCATAACTCATTTGGCTAGTGCGTTTTGGCCAAAATCTGTTCAAACACCTTCCATTCCATCCATCCAAGCTATCTCAAACCTCAAACACCAACTGTAACTCCATTTACAGAGTTTGCCATTTTCATTTTGAGCTTGTGGAGGTTGAGTTCTATAGGTTAATTCAAGGACATTCAAGGCAAGCAGGCTATTGGAGAAGGTCAAGTGAAGTCCAAGCAAGCTCCCAGACATCTCAAGCCTTGTTGAAAAGCTCTACATTGCCCTACACGAAGTCAGCTGAAACAGGTTTTTGTCAACTTCCTATCTCTCTATTTAGGAACATTTAGCCATAGGTTTGTGAATAAAAAATGTAGTATTCATTGCCATGAAGTTGTACATATGCTCAATTTTCATTTATATTAAGCGTCCTAAGAGAATTTCATCCATGAACATACTGAAAAAACTAGGTCAAATTTTAGGGCCAGAGAAATTCTCTCTGGTCTTTGAGAGTTAAGACAAGTTATTTACATGGTTGGATTCGTCTTGAAATGCTCTACAAGTTTGATGTTATGTGTTTTTGCAATAGAGCTCGTATGCAGGATGTCCATGTTGGATAACAGGCGCGCGCGTTTGTTTGAAATCTGAGGTTGAAGATGAAGTGGTGGGTTGGGCTTGGCTTGGCTCACTATTGACACCACCTTTCCCTTTTTGCACCCCCTGGCCCAATTTCTTGTTATTTTATATTTTTGCATTTTTATTTTCATTTCTGATTTTGTTTATATATTTTCAAATATAAAAAATGCTCAAAAATATTTTTATAATTTTTTCACATTTATTTTACATTTTATTTTTATTTTTCTAACATAAAAAGCATTTTATTTACTTTTATCTTATTTATACAAAACTTAAAAAATATATAAATTATACTTTTATTTTTATTTTTATTTATACTGAAAATATTATTCTAAATATATTTTATTTTTCTATATATTTTATTTTATCATATTTAATATAATTAATACATATATATATATATATATATATATATATATATATATATATATATATATATATATATATATATATATATATATATATATATATATATATATATATATATATATATATATATATATATATATATATATATATATATATATATATATATATATATATATATATATATATATATATATATATATATATATATATATATATATATATATATATATATATATATATATATATATATATATATATATATATATATATATATATATATATATATATATATATATATATATATATATATATATATATATATATATATATATATATATATATATATATATATATATATATATATATACACTCTTATTTTATTATATATTTAGAACAAAAATATAAAATATTACACTTTTATTTTTCATAATAAATACTTTTTCTAAACATATTTTATTTTTTCACATATACTATTTTATTTTTATTGTATATAAATAATAATAATTAATATATTTACTTTCTTAAAATTAGGGTTTTACCCTTAACCAAATAAAATTAATATTTTTATTTATTTCTTTATTTTTAATATTTTATATACATAAATAAACAAAAACCTTTTTTTTGTATAATTCATATTATTTGATATATTTATTTATTCTGTTTATTTAAATATTGTCCATTTATTATTTTTGCATTTAAATTCAACTTGGATGTAATAGTAAACTAGGGTTTATATTTCTTGTCAAATACACCCCCATTCAAAGATTGTACCCCCATCCCCATAATCATGTTGTAATAGCTTAGACTTTTAATTCTCGCACTTTTCGCTTTCAATTATACCATGATTAGAGAATTAGGGTTTGTATGCAAAAATCCAAAATCAACAAGTAGCTTGACTTAATCAAAGACAAAATGCATGAAAATCAAACACAATACACACTTGCACCCCTAGGGTTACAATCCACTTGTTGCCTTAAAAATAGGCCATGTTATGCATGTTGGGTACTTTGGCAAAACAAAAGCAAAACAAAAGATCATAGTCCCTCGATGAGGCTATCTTGGTTGCCTAAAACAAAATGATCAAGTCCCTCAAAAATTTTCCAAAATAATCTAACACAATTGATATCATGGTATATACGATGACCCGCGCCTGAAGCGTTAAACATCCTAACACAAGGTTGTTCACCAAATTCAATGGTCAAATAACACTGTCAAAAGGGTTAAAAACATTAGGAAAGATCTTTGAGTAAAATAGGGTAGATAACTGTTAATTACTTGATCAAAAGCTTGCAAAACATCCTTGCTATTTTCAAACACACCTCACAACACAATTTCAAAACATTTCTCAAATCAAACTTTCAAAACATTGAAACATCTTTTCAAAATACAAAAACACCTTTGTATACATTCAAACAAGAATCATTACAAAGGTTGCCACAACGATGGACTCTTTTCAAAACATCTTTCAAAACCACACACAAAGCACCATTTCAAACAATTGAAAAGCAAAATCAAGTGATCTAAACAAGTAACTAAGAGCCCATGGATAACCATGGATGAAAAGGGTGCTTGCACCTTCCCTTTTCATAATCTACTCCCCGAACCCAAGAAAACATCTCAAAGGTCTCTCATGTGCTTTTTGACCTTTCCTTAGGATAAAATAAAAAGTCAGTGGCGACTCTTGCTAAACCGAAACATTTGCAAACACAAACGCAAAACTTCAAGTCAGTTCTCCCACCGTATCGCCAGAACTGGCGACTCTGCTGGGGAAGTAACTAAAAGTGGAGTAACCTTAGGGTTTATATCACCTTTTGCATGCTTATCTTGTTTGCTTTAATTGCTTTACATTTGGTTCTCTTGTTTGGGCTTGAAATCCTCTACCCGGATTTGGGGAAACATTCATAGGTAAATAGCAATACATTGTGGAAACTGTGCGGGGTATACCGACATGGTTGAAGCAATAGCTATATTAGTGTGACATATTTGTGAGTATCGGTAGCCTTTGAGTCAATCAAAGAGAATACGGGGCCGCTGAGTAATGTCATGAAGCACTAATGAACTCTTAGAACCTTACTTGACCATCTTGGCCTTATTAGGGGTAGTGAGATGACCTGCTTTGGTGCAGTCCGAAATTGGTAGATACTCGATACTACACTCATTGAGGGTTGTTTTCTTAGAATATTTCGGTCTCCAGTTAAGTGGATAAACTGAAACAATGAACACAGAAAATAATCCAGTGATATTGAGCTCTTTATAACCCAGTTACTATTTATAGGACAGGTTGAGCCAACTTACTTCAAGAGGGTACTTACCTATGAAACCCCATGCAAGCCTGAAACTAGGATCTTGTGTGACTTGTTTGTACATGTGCTTGTGCATACATCATGAATATCATAAAGCATCATATGCATCCACTAACCATTTCAAGGGTTTGGATCTTCATCTTTGTTCTTGTTTTGTAGGTTATGGAATCTCTTCACAGGAAAACAATTCAAGTCAACCTTGTGAGAATACCTCCTCAAATCAAGGAGCTTACTTCCAAGATTCCAGAGAATTCTCTCTTCAGTGAAAGACATAGTAGACTTCTCAACTTGGTCAACTCCAACATTGAAGAAGACATGGTGAAAGTTCTCTTCCAGTTCTTTGACCCCCTACACCACTGTTTCACATTCCCTGATTACCAACTAGTACCTACTTTGGAGGAATTTTCTCAACTCTTGAGGATTCCTATTCTCCATCAACTACCTTACAACGGTACGGAAAGAGAACCAAAGCCTGAAGATGTTGCTCAAGCCCTACACTTGCAACCATCTGATATCAAAGGTCATTGGGAAACCAGAAGTGGTGTCAAGGGTTTCTTGGCAAAGTTTCTATTTGAGAAGGCACAAGACTGCTAGAATTCTCTAGATCTACAAGCCTTTGAGGAGATTGTAGCACTTCTCATCTATGGTTTGGTCTTGTTCCCAAACCCTGATCAACTTATAGATGTGAATGTTGTCAAGATTTTCATATCTCGGAATCTTGTGCCTACATTGCTTGGGGACATCCTACACTCATTTCAAACACGAACAATGAAGAAAAGAGGTGTTCTCATGTGATGTACTCCTCTTCTAGCAAGGTGGTTTATTTCTCACCTTCCCCAAATAGTTTTGAAGAATGAGCAGGGTTTAAGGTGGTCACAACGGTTGATGACCCTCACACATTCTGATGTTCATTGGTGTTATCTGTCCAGAGAAAATGTCATCATCATCGATCGTTGTGGAGAATTCCCTAATGTCCCACTACTTGGCATTAGGGGAGGAATTACCTTCAACCCCTGTATAGATTTGAGACAGTTTGGGTATGCCCGAAGGGATGGCCCTCATGACATGCTGATTACTGACTTAGTTTTTGACTTCGACAACGATGCGCAAGGACTTCGACAAAGGTTTATCCGAGCTTGGATAAAGCCCAACAAAGTGGATATTAAGACACTAGGACACAAGAATTCCATCCCTCTTGAGCCTTACCTCAAGTGGGTACGAACCCGCGCCCAGAATACTATGATGCCATATCCTCACATTCTCCCCGTGATCAAAGAGCCTGTTATGGAAGGAGAGGTTCCATACACCCTCCTACATCCTGACATGCCAACATCATTGGAAGAATTACAAAAGAGTTGGATACAGCTCAAGGAAGAGCGGAACACTTTTGAAGCCAGCTTATATGCCAGTGAGAAGAAGGTTTTGGAGCTTACCCGCCGACTTCACGAAGAGGAGACTCTCAACACTTACATCGCACCAAAAAGGATGCGCAACGTCTTTTTACATTAAGAAGCTTTGTAATATTTTGCCCATGGGGCATTTATGTACTAACAAATTTCTTCTTATTAATATGACGTGTGTTCTTTTTTGTTTGCAACAAATTTTAATTTTTGAATCCTTGAATGCATTACATGAATAACATATCATTCATCATATGCATAAACAGGTCTTCACACCGGGTTTCCTTATCTTTCTGCTCTTTATTTCAGCGAGATGGATATAGAGCAGACGGTTAAAGATCTGCAAACACATAATTCATAATTCCAACAACTCCTCATGACCTTGGCAAAGGGTCAAGAGGATCTTAAAGCACTGTTAGAGAAAGAGAAGGAACCAGAAAAGAAGAAAAATAAAAGAATTGGTGTGGCCACTATGGGAAGAAGATTTGAGCATCAGGCTAGGAGAGTTCTAGAATTCCCCTCGACGCCTGACGAAGGGGTTGGTAAGGGAAAGGGAGTTGCAATGCCCTCCGAATATGAAGCTGAAGAAGAAGAAGAGGAAGAGGATGAAGATTACTCCGAACAACAATACCCTCCGGCGGATGATAAGTATAAAAATCTTGAGGATCGGTTGGCATCCATGTAGTTGCAAAGGGTACCTGGGTTAGATTTCGAAGAACTAAGGTTGGTTGTTGGGATCGTCATTCCTCCCAAGTTCAAAGTACCTACATTTTCTAAGTACGACGGTTTGTCCTGTCCAAAGATGCATCTGAGACCCTACGTCAGAAAGATCCAACCTCACTCTTCTGATAAGGATCTGTGGGTCCACTGTTTTCAAGATAGTTTATCGGGTATGCAATTGGACTGGTTCTATCAACTTGAGAGATCTGATGTTCATAACTGGGAAGATTTGGCTGCTGCTTTCTACCAACAATATCAATACAACGCAGATTTAGCGCCTACTTGTACTCAGCTACAGAGTATGGGTATGGCCTCTAATGAAGGATTTAAGGAGTATGCCTAGAAGTGGCGGGATTTGGCTGGAAGGGTGCAGCCACCATTGTCGGATAGAGAGCTGGTTGACATGTTTTTAGGGACTATGTCCAGTCCATTCTTCAATCACTTGATCGGGAGATCATCTGTTGGGTTCACCGAATTAATTCTGACCGGTGAAAGGGTCGAAGCTGGCATTAAGAATGGTAAAATTCAGAAGGATGCCTCCGCTTCCACTGCTATTAAGAAAACCTTCCCAGCCAAGAAGGATGTTTCTGCTGTTCACACCCAGAGAAATCAAGGGAGAATAGAGCGCCGACCAACGGTGGGGGCTGTGATGATCCAGAATTCTTCAGCCGATCAACCTTGCAACAATCAACCAAGAGCTAACCAGAAAAGGGTAGAAAGGCTACAACGGCAATTCACACGGATCAATATGACACCGGCTCAAGTCCTCCCTCATCTGTTAAAGCTGAACCTTACCAACTTGAAAGAAGCACCGAAAAACCCAAATACCTCTTCTCCCTATTATCATTCAAATGCAAAATGTGCATACCACTCGGACAGTGTAGGGTATGATACCAATAACTGTTGGGCTCTTAAAAACAAGATCCAAGATTTGATAGATGCCAAGGAAGTAGAGTTTGATGCGCCCAAAAAACCTAATGTGATATCCGCTCCTATGCCAAAACACGGTCATAATGTCCATGCAATTGTGGAAGATCTTCACGTTACCGCTGTTGATGAATTAATGGCTCCGTTGTCGGTGATTAAAATGAACCTGTTGAAAGCTGGGATTTTCCCGGGCTGTGGAAAAGACTGTTACTTCTGTTCAACCTTGCAATCCGACTGCCCACTGTTGAAATCAGGCAAACGCCTGATGGATACTCAAGAGATTCTCTTTTAGAAAACTCTTGTTGCTACTATCACTCGTGTTACTCCGGTTACCTTTGTTACTCCTGTCAATGACATTGCTATAATCAGCATTTTTGACAATCTTTCCAAGACCTGCAAAAGGCCTGTTAAGATTACGCCTGATCCAAAGCTTGTACCGCTGAAGATTACCATGTCGGGGCCTATCCCATATAAGTCCAACAAAACGATACCATGGAACTATGGAGGAGAGATCTTCTACCATGTTGTTAAGCAGATCGAATCAGTCCAAGAGAATTCCGATGAAGAAACTCCTGACATAGGGAATATTGCAGGGACAAGTAAGATAACCCGTAGCGGAAGAATCTTCTCTCCGGAGATTTCTCCTCCACGGGCAGTCTTCGGACCCTCAAGTGCTCCTTTGCCTGCCAAGATATCTGTGCAAAGCCCGGTTATTGAAGAAATTGATGCTCCCGAAGTTGAACCCTCTGCTGTTACTACTGATAAAGGTAAGGGGATCCAAGAGGCGCCTGTCAGGATGAGGGCTCAGACTTTGGTTATCCCCGAGACCACCCAAAAAGAGATGGAGGAAATCTTAAAGATAATTAAGAAGAGCGAATATGATGTCATAGAGCAGCTAGGGCAAACCCCTTCAAAAATCTCTATGCTGGCTCTATTACTCTGCTCCGAGGCTCATGCCAAAGCCTTGATCAAATTTCTGAAGACGGCACACGTGCCTCAAGAAACTTCTGCGGACCAGTTTCAAGAGTACGTGGCTAGCCTTACAGCCGATAATGGTCTTGGCTTTTCTGATTCTGATTTGACATCTAAGGGAAGAAAGCATAATGATGCGCTGCATGTCTCGGTAGAGTGCAGAGGGACCACATTTGCTCATGTTCTGGTTGATACCGACTCATCTTTAAATGTTCTGCCAAAGAAAGCATTAGACAGATTGGACTGTGAATGTTTGACCCTAAAGCCCAGTAATATTATTGTTAGAGCCTTCAACGGTTCTAAGCGTATGGTTCACGGAGAAGTGGACATTCCAATCAAGGTGGGAATGGAAATTTTCAACTCTACATTTTACGTGATGGACATCCATCCTTCATATTCATGCTTGTTGGGAAGGCCATGGATCCACAATGCTGGGGTAGTCACTTCTTCTCTACACCAGATGCTCAAGTACCCAGTTCAGGGTAAGATTATAACAGTTCATGGTGAGGAGGAGTATATGATAAGCCACCTTAACTCTTTCCGCTACGTGGAGTTAGATGGTGAATTCATAGAAACACCTTTCCAATACTTTGAAGAGGTTTCTCGTGAGGTCGCGGTAGCAAAGGCAATGACTGATGTGCCTATCATTACCAAGCATGTGTCCTGGATGTCATCCCTTAAAGATGCAGAGGTTGTAGTTAAGGAAGGAGGAAGTACAATGTGGGGTCACCTGCCAGATTTTCCTCACAAGATAGACAAGTTCGGATTGGGTTTCACTGCTGCTAGCCAGAAAGCTGTGCGTCGCTCCCGAGCTGGAGGACCACCCTTAAAGATCACTCACCATGGAGTTCATGCCTTAGAAGATGATGAAGAAGAAGGCAACTTTGAAGATTGGATCTTTCCAACCATTGAAGGGGGACTGAATAACTGGGAGGAGAAAGACTTCATTCCCATTACTTTCATCAATCAGTAATTTATCTTTTGAACATTTATGTTGGTCTGTAATAACTTTTAAACAATTCATACACTCTTTTCGCCTTATGCCTTACCCGGGGCGTATATGTCCATTTGTAAGGGTTTTGATTCTTCATTTTCATATGCCATTTTTAATGAATCATGGACGTTTTCATCTATAAACTTGTGTGTTCATTTTCTTTCCTTTTACATTTTATTTTTTTTAAGGATGGCTATCCCTTACACACACCCACACTCACAAAATGCAGGTACCCATCCACTCCGGATTCCATGGGTGACTATTCTGATTTGGCATTCAGTGACTCGGAAGATTTGGTCAATCATGTCGAGTACGAAGGTGATGAAGACTGAAGTGCCTGGAGAGTTAGCTAGACTTTTGCAACAAGAAGAAAGGGCTATTCTGCCCCATGAAGAGTTGTTAGAGACTATCAATTTGGGAACAGAGGAAGACAGAAAAGAGGTTAAAGTGGGTGCCAACCTGGAGCCAAGTGTCAAAGAGCGCTTAGTTCAATTGTTGAATGAATATGTTGAGATCTTTGCCTGGTCCTATGAAGACATGCCGGGACTAGATACCAATATTGTGGTTCACTGTCTCCTTACAAGAGAAGACTGTCCACCAATGAAACAGAAAGTCCGCTGAATGAGGCCCGATATGTCTGAGAAGATCAAAGCTGAGGTGATGAAACAATTCAATGTTGGATTTCTGGATGTTACCTCCTATCCACAATGGGTCGCTAACATTGTGCTCGTGCCTAAGAAGGACGGCAAAGTCAGAATGTGTGTGGACTACAGAGACTTAAATAGGGCTAGCCCTAAAGATGATTTTCCACTACCACACATTGACATCTTAGTTAACAACACAGCTCAACACAAGGTATTCTCTTTCATGGATGGATTTTCAGGGTATAACCAGATCAAAATGGCCCCCGTAGACATGAAGAAGACTACTTTTGTTACGCAGTGGGGTACCTTCTGCTATAAAGTGATGCCATTCAGACTGAAGAATGTCGGGGCAACCTATCAGCGAGCCATGGTAGCTTTGTTTCATGACATGATACATCATGAAATTGAAGTCTACGTAGACAACATGATAGCCCGTTCATAGACAGAAGAAGAACACCCCGACCATCTGCAAAAGCTGTTTGTCAAGTTAAAGGAATATAAGCTCAGGCTGAATCCTAGCAAGTGCACTTTCGGAGTCAGGTCCGGTAAACTTTTGGGATTTATCGTCAATAACAAAGGCATTGATGTTGACCCTGCCAAAGTCAAAGCTATACAAGAAATGCCTGCCCCCCGCACTGAAAAGGAGGTCAGAGGTTTCTTGGGATGCTTAAAATACATTGTGAGGTTCATCTCTCACCTAACATCTACCTGTGAGCCAATATTCAAGTTGTTGAAGAAAGATCAGGTGGTTGAATGGAACAATGATTGTCAAGTTACTTTCGAAAAGATTAAGGAGTAATTGTTGGAGCCTCCAATCTTGATGGCACCCGTCGAAGGAAGACCGCTTATCATGTATCTAACTGTTTTGGATAATTCAATGGGGTGCGTATTGGGCCAACATGACGAGTCTGGCCGAAAAGAGAATGCCATTTATTACCTTAACAAAAAGTTTACCGAATGTGAGACTCGCTACTCACTGCTCGAGAAAACTTGTTGCGCTTTGGTATGGGCTGCTCGCCGGCTGAGGCAGTATATGTTGACACATACCACTTTGCTGATTTCCAAGATGGATCTGATCAAGTACATCTTTGAGAAGCCTGCTTTATCTGGAAGAATCGCTAGATGGCAGATGATCCTGACTGAGTATGATATCCAGTACACAACCCAAAAAGCTATAAAGGGGAGTGTACTAGCTGACCATCTAGCTCATCAAGCCATCGAAGATTACCAATCTATGAGGTTCGACTTTCTCGACGAGGATATTATGACATTGGACAACATTAAAGGTAACGGACCGTATGACGTACCTAAACAGGGATCCCGATGGACCCTGTACTTTGATGGTGCTTCAAATGCACTTGGCAACGGTATCGGTGCGGTACTTATCTCTCCAGAAGGTTGCCATACACCTTTCACTGCTAGACTCTGCTTCAGCTGCACCAACAACATGGCCGAGTATGAAGCTTGTATCTTTGGTCTCAAGGCCGCTATTGACTTAGGAATCAAATCTTTGATTGTATTTGGGGACTCGGCTTTGGTTATCAGTCAAATCAAAGGAGAGTGGGATACGAAACATCATAATCTTATCCCATATAAAGAACATGTCCTGACATTATTACCTCATTTCGAGCATATTATCTTTGAGCACTTTCCGCGAGAAGAAAATCAGCTAGCGGATGCTCTGGCTACAATGTCTTCCATGTTTAAACTCAACTGGGATAATGAGGCACCTCAAATCACCATTGAGCGAATGGAAGAACCTGCTCATTGTCACGAGATTAATACCGAAGAAGTGGTGGACCGACCTTGGTTTCATGACGTCAAAAGGTATCTCGAAGCACAAGAATACCCTGAAGGAGCTTCACTCAACGACAAAAATTTATTAAGGAGGTTCACTGCCAAGTTCTTTCTAAGCAATGGTATCCTATACAAGCGCAATCTTGATTGTTTCCTAGTCTGTTGTGTGGACAAGATTAAAGTCGAGCAGATCATGGCTGAATTACATAATGGCACCTTTGGCACCCACTCGAGTGGTCACATGATGGCTAAGAAGATTCTAAGGGCAGGCTACTACTGGTCTACCATGGAAGCTGATTGTCATCAACACTCCCGTACTTGTCACAAATGCCAAGTTTATGCTGACAAGGTACATATTCCTCTAGTTCCTCTCAATGTCTTAAAAGCTCCTTGGCCATTCGCGATGTGGGGAATCGACATGATTGGAGAGATCAATCCTACAGCATCCAATGGACACCGTTTCATCCTGGTGGCCATTGATTATTTTACCAAGTGGGTCGAAGCAGCTTCCTTCGCCTCCGTTACAAAGAATGTGGTTGCCCGCTTCATCAAGCAGAACCTCATATGCCGATATGGTATCCCCGACAGGATCATCACGGATAACGGTACAAATTTGAACAATACTATGATCACCGCACTGTGTGAGCAGTTCAAGATTCAACATCACAATTCATCTCCCTATCAGCCTAAGATGAACGGTGTTGTCGAAGCTGCGGAAAAAAAATATCAAGAAGATCATTAAAAAGATGACAGTCACCTACAAGGACTGGCATGAAATGTTACTGTTTGCTCTGCACGGGTACCGTACCACGACACGCACTTCAACTGGGGCAACACCTTTTTCTTTGGTATACGGAATGGAAGTTGTTTTACCTGTGGAAGTTCAGATCCCTTCCTTAAGGATCATGAAGGATGCTGGTATGAGTGAAGACGATTGGATTCAGACCCGGCTTGATCAACTTAACTTGATTGACGAAAAGCGACTTACTGTTGTTTTCCATGGTCAGGCGTATCAAAAAAGTATGATCAAGGCCTTCAACAAGAAAGTCAAGAGGCAAATATATCAAGCCGGAGATCTTGTAATCAAGCGGATCATCTTGCCGCAAAGTGATCCCATGGGCAAATGGACTCTTACTTACGAAGGACCATTTATGATCAAGAACATCTTTTCTGGTGGGGCAATGATTCTGACCACCATGGACGGCGATGACCTGCCGCACCCTACGAACGTAGACATAGTCAAAAGATACTACGCATAAAACGACCCGACAAGTTGAAAACCCGAAAGGGCGACTTGGGCAAAAATGGGCATCCCAGTGAATCAAAAACCCGAAAGGGCGGTTCAGGAAAAAATTAGGCATAAATAAAAAAATCCGTATACCCGGCAAGTTGAAAACCCGAAAGGGTGACTTGGGCAAGAAAGGGGTTCCCGGTGGATCGAAAACCCGAAAGGGTGATCCAGGAAAAAGTTAGGGAATTAAAGCGTAAAACTATGTCTCATCAGATCACTTTAAAGACAATCTCTTCATAGACAAGCTCCAGGATTATGATCAATCCAATCATCTGCGGACGAGGCAACGAATGGAAAAGATATTCATAGTGGTGAAGACTATAGCAGAATAGGAACCCCATGGAATTATTACACATAGCCATCTTTCTCTGTATAAAATTTTTTCTCAATTTTACGACAACATTCTCTTACCTGGATGACTGTCTCCTTTGTACAAAAATACTTACAAAGTTAATACAAAGATACTTCAAAGTGCAGAAATTTGCTTGCCTTTTCTTTCTTTTTACACTTATGTTTTATTTGAAAACGTCCAATGATTTGTTAAATGAGCATATGCATTTGAATATAATCACTGCTTACAAATAAAACGAAATGAGAAAGGATAATTAATTATAGGTCGAAAGTATAGGAAAACGTCTTTAGGCTATTTCAGAAGAAATCCCCAGCAGTATGTCATTCAGATGTTCCACAGAGCTAAAACCTTGAAATACATATCCCCAGCGGAGTTAAGGTTTAAGATCCCCAGCGGAGTTCAATACATATCACCATCAGAACTAGGTTTCCAAACTCTCAATCCCCCAGCGGATTCAGAAAACTTTGAACTATAAATCCCCAGTGAAGATGAAGCTTTCTTCCCCAACAGAGTCCAAGACTTCAACCATTAAACCACAGTGGAAATCATCTGGTTTCTCCAAAATTCCCCAGCAAGTTATCTTAAAACCTGAAAGCCAATCAGATAACAGTCGAATTTTATCCCTAACCATTCTTAAAACCCCAGTAGATTGGCGTACAACCCAAGCTCTCGAAAACTCCCTAACAGGATGAGTATTCTCCCCAGAGTTATTTCCCAGCAAAACGAAGATTCTTGCTCTTATTTCTCCAGTTTATGCCTCCCAGATTTTAATTCCCCAGTAGAGGTCGTCAGACTTGTCCTCGTTTTCCCAGAAGGTCGTGAAGGATTCTCAATCCCCCATAAGTCACCAAGAATTTTCAATCCTCAGCAGTAGTCCAAAGGATTTCTCATCTTCAGCAATCAAATATTTTTGGAATCCCCAGCATCGGTCAAGGACTTACTTTTCCTGGCAGCAGTCAAAGATTTCATTATCTCTAGCTATCAAGGATTTATTTTCCTCAGCAAGACAGCTAATCAGCTTACATGCGCATACATTACATTCATATATCATGAACATTTATAAAACACATTTTATTGCGTCATACATATCATGCAACATAACTTTGTGTTTCAGCTAACATTTTACCCTTTTCAGAATAAGATTAAAAGCTATCGTTAACAAATATTCAAAGATCTCAGATAGAGTATGGATACACCCTAAACATGGAAGTCATTCTATTACTCATTCAGAATTTCAAGTCAAGATACAGTATGGATACACCCCAGACACGGCAGTCATTCTACTACTCATTCTGACTTCAGCAATCAGATACAGACTAGATACGCTCCAAATACAGAAGCCATTCTATTTCTCATTCAGATTCAAATATCAACTACAAGCTCAAATACACTCCAAGACATGGAAGTCATTTTGTTGCCTTTTTCAGATCCCAGTTACAGTACGGATACACTACAAGACATGGAAGTCATTCTGCTACTCATACAGATCTCAACTTTAGATACAGTCCATATACGCTCCAAGACATGGTTGCCATTCTGTCACTCATTCAAACCTATTCCCCAGCCCAGAGATGCTCCATACACAGATGTTTCTCTGTCATCCATTAAGAATTAAGATACAATACAGATACACTCCAGACACGACAGTCATTATGATATTCATTCAAGAATCAAATACAATTACAGTACGGATATGCTCCAAACACAGACGCCATTCCTTTTCTCATACGAATCCAATCTCCATATACAGTTCAGATATGTTCCAGACATGGACACCATTCTGATACTCATTCTTCTGACTTACAACTTACAACTCAACATACATTCTTGTCTGGCATCTTTAAGCCCATCTCCAACAAGATTCTATCATCTCCAAATGGCATCTTTAAGCCCATTCCCTCAACCGGCATTTTTGATGAGTGCAAATTTACGGGCACTCTAGTGTCCAATCCTCTTTTACCTTCGAGTCACGAAAGGCAAACTCGCCAATCTAACTCTTTAGGTTCAAGAAGATTGAACAGGGGCAGCTGTTGTACCCCAAAATTTTCCCTCTCATTTTATCAACATTTCTCATTACAAAGCTCCTTGAACTCAAGACCAAGCTAGGGTTTGCTCTGCTCAAGACATCTCCTTGCACTATTGACCTAAATTAGGGTTTGAGTTTGCACAGAGAATTTTGGACTCCTAATGCTCAAAATGACTTTCATACTTCATGTTGGACTCATAAGTTTGTCCATACCGAGTTTCAAGCCTTGAATCAGATTTTTGCCCAGTCAATTAGACAATTGACCTAAAAATCAGTTGTATTGGGGGAAAAGTCAAGTGTGGCCAATTTACAGTCAAACCTCATGAATTTTGACCCACATCAACATTATAAAATCATTTGAACCATTTGATCAAGTTTGGACCACAACTCCACAAGAAATTTGATCAGATCACCAAAAGGGCAAAATGGTCATTTTTAGGGTTTTGACTGCACAAAGGCAATATCTGACTTTTTGACCTAGCCAATGGAAAATTGAGCTCAACCATGGACTCAAGGACTCAATTACATCACCTTGACCTATTCAACAAGTTCAAAAGACCTCAATTGCATTGGATTGACAGATGAATTTTTTCAGTCAACTGATCAAATTTTGACTGTACACTGAAAAGTCAAACTTTGACTTTTTGGTCAAAATCAAGTGCCAAGGGTCATTTTTCATCAATATGTGTCAAAACATGAGACTTGTTCATCAAGAAACCCAAAATTGCAAATTAAGGTTTAAAGTTGAAAATTTTCATAACTTAGAATTTTTCTAAGTTATGAAATTTTCTTAATTTTTCCTAACTTTGTCCAACATTTTCACCATGATGCATTTGGATTAAATCAAAACTTCCAACATGAAAGTTGTAGTCCTCCACAAAGTCTACTACTTTGATTCACAAAGTTTTCTTAAAAGAAGCTTGGATCTCATGTTATGATTTTTGGAACAAGGGTCCCTAAAACTTTTAACTTAGTGAAATTTTGCCCTAATTTAGGCAGGATTTTGACCTATCTTCTTGGCCATTTTTCACATAGTTCCACTTGGAATCTCAAGTTGCATTTCAAAGATGGATTATAAAGCATGTTTCAAGCTTTCCAAATTGTCTAAGAACTCTCCAAACACATTTGTGGTTAGGGATAATCGAAGGCTTGAAGTTGGCAAAAACTCATTTTTCATCCATGGCTTATTCATGTTCATCCAAGTTGCAATTTCAAGTCAGCATGCCTTACACTAGTTTACAGGCCTCTAAAATGCAAATCCATCAGTCTAAGCCTTTGTTTTAGTCATTTGGACATTGTACACAAAATTAAGCCCTAAGTAGAAAAAGGAAAATTTCCAGTTTTGCTTAAATCATGCTTTATGTCAAAATTGATTTCTTGAGCATTGGTCCATATCTTATGCAACTAATCAAATCCACAAGT
Organism: Vicia faba; assembly: GCA_948472305.1. NCBI lineage: Eukaryota > Viridiplantae > Streptophyta > Magnoliopsida > Fabales > Fabaceae > Vicia > Vicia faba. The sequence continues at coordinate 37,582 of CATIWC010001360.1, forward strand.
TGGAGGGGCCAAGGGAAAGTTATACAAGCATAAGGATAGCCTGTACAGGCCTGTTTCAATGACTTCCACATTTTGCTTCAAAAATAAGAAACTTGTCCAAAACATGAGAACTTGAATACCAGTCAAGATAAACTTATGCAAAAAGTTTGAACATCTTTCTCACACCCCTTTGAGCCAGAAACACGATTGCTTGAGCCTCTAAACACCCCATAGCCAGAAATCACATCCCATTGGCAAAATAGGTCAGAACCTGCAACTTGACTTCCATAACTCATTTGGCTCGTGCGTTTTGGCCAAAATCTGTTCAAACATCTTCCATTCCATCCATCCAAGCTATCCCAAACCTCAAACACCAACTGTAACTGCATTTACAGAGTTTTCCATTTTCATTTTGAGCTTGGGTAGGTTGATTTCTATAGGTTGATTCAAGGACATTCAAGGTAAGCAAGCTATTGGAGAAGGTCAAGTGAAGTCCAAGCAAGCTCCCAGACATCTCAAGCCTTGTTGAAAAGCTCTACATTTCCCTACACGAAGTCAGCTGAAACAGATTTTTGTCAACTTCCTATCTCTCTATTTAGGACCATTTAGCCTTAGGTTTGTGAATAAAAAATGTAGTATTCATTGCCATGAAGTTGTACATATGCTCAGTTTTCATTTATATTAAGCGTGCTAAGAGAATTTCATCAATGAACATACTGAAAAAACTAGGTCAGATTTTAGGGCCAGAGAAATTATCTTTGGTCTTTGAGAGTTAAGACAAGTTGTTTATATGGTTGGATTCGTCTTGAAATGCTCTACAAGTTTGATGTTATGTGTTTTTGCAATAGAGCTCGTATGCAGGATGTCCATGTTAGATAACAGGCGCACGCGTTTGTTTGAAATCTGAAGGTTGAAGATGAAGTGGTGGGCTGGGCTTGGCCTGGCTCACTATTGACACCCCCCTTTCCCTTTTTGCACCCCCTGACCCAATTTCTTGTTATTTTATATTTTTTCATTTTTATTTTCATTTCTGATTTTGTTTATTTATTTCCAAATATAAAAAATGCTAAAAAATATTTTTATAATTTTTTCACATTTATTTTGCATTTTATTTTTATTTTTCTAACATAAAAAGCATTTGATTTACTTTTATCTTATTTATACAAAACTTAAAAAATATATAAATTATACTTTTATTTTTATTTTTATTCATACTGAAAATATTATTCTAAATATATTTTATTTTTGTATATATTTTATTTTATTTTATCATATTTAATAAAATTAATATATATATACTCTTATTTTATTATATATTTAGAACAAAAATATAAAATATTACACTTTTATTTTTCGTACTTAATAAATACTTTTTCTAAACATATTTTATTTTTTCACATATACTATTTTATTTTTATTGTATATAAATAAAATAATTAATATATTTACTTTCTTAAAATTAGGGTTTTACCCTTAACTAAATAAAATTAATATTTTTATTTATTTATTTATTTTTAATATTTTATATACATAAATAAACAAAAACCTTTTTTTGCATAATTCATATTATTTGATATATTTATTTATTCTATTTATTTAAATATTGTCCATTTATTATTTATGCATTTAAATTCAATTTGGATGTAATAGTAAACTAGGGTTTATATTTCTTGTCAAATACACCCTCATTTAAAGATTGTACCCCCATCCCCATAATCATGTTGTAATAGCTTAGACTTTTAATTCTCGCACTTTACGCTTTCAATTATGCCATGATTAGAGAATTAGGGTTTGTATGCAAAAATCCAAAATCAACAAGTAGCTTGACTTAATCAAAGACAAAATGCATGAAAATCAAACACAATACACACTTGCACCCCTAGGGTTACAATCCACTTGTTGCCTTAAAATGGGCCATGTTATGCATGTTGGGTACTTTGGCAAAACAAAAGTAAAACAAAAGATCATAGTCCCTCGATGATGCTATCTTGGTTGCCTAAAACAAATTGATCAAGTCCCTCAAAAATTTGCCAAAAATACCTAACACAATTGCTATCATGGTTTATACGATGACTCGCGCCTGAACCGTTAAACATCCTAACACAAGGTTGTTCACCAAATGCAATGGTGAAATAACATTATCAAAAGGGTTAAAAACATTAGGAAAGATCTTTGAGTAAAATAGGGTAGATAACTCTTAGTTACTTGATCAAAAGCTTGCAAAACATCCTTGTTATTTTCAAACACACCTCACAACACAATTTCAAAACATTTCTCAAATCAAACTTTCAAAACATTGAAACATCTTTTCAAAAGACAAAAACACCTTTGTATACATTCAAACAAGAATCATTACAAAGGTTTCCACAACGATGACCTCTTTTCAAAACATCTTTCAAAACCACACACAAAGCACCATTTCAAACAATTAAAAAGCAAAAGCAAGTGATCTAAACAAGTAACTAAGATCCCATGGATAACCATGGATGAAAAGGGTGCTTGCACCTTCCCTTTTCATAATCTACTCCCCGAACCCAAGAAAACATCTCAAAGGTCTTTCCTGTGCTTTTTGACCTTTCCTTAGGATAAAATAAAAAGTCGGTGGCGACTCTTGCTAAACCGAAACATTTGCGAACACAAACGCAAAACTTCAAGTCAGTTCTCCCACCGTATCGCCAGAACTGGCGACTCTCCTGGGGAAGTAACTAAAAGTGGAGTAACCTTAGGGTTTAGATCACCTTTTGCATGCTTATCTTGTTTGCTTTGATTGCTTTACATTTGGTTCTCTTGTTTGGGCTTGAAATCCTCTATCCGGATTTGGGGAAACATTCATAGGTAAATAGCAATACGTTGTGGAAACTGTGCGAGATATACCGACATGGTTGAAGCAATAGCTATATTAGTGCGACATATTTGTGGGTACCGGTAGCCTTTGAGTCAATCAAAGACAATACGGGGCCGCTGAGTGATGTCATGAAGCACTAATGAACTCTTAGAACCTTACTTGACCATCTTGGCCTTATTAGGGGTAGTGAGATGACTGGCTTTGGTGCAGTCTGAAGTTGGTAGATACTCGATACTACACTCATTGAGGGTTGTTTTCTTGGAATATTTCGGTCTCCAGTTAAGTGGCTAAACTGAAACAATGAACACAGAAAATAATCCAGTGATATTGAGCTCTTTAGAACCCAGTTACTATTTATAGGACAAGTTGAGCCAAATAACTTCAAGAGGGTACTTACCTATGAAACCCCATGCAAGCCTGAAACTAGGATCTTGTGTGACTTGTTTGTACATGTGCTTGTGCATACATCATGAACATCATAAAGCATCATATGCATCTACTAACCATTTCAAGGGTTTGGATCTTCATCTTTGTTCTTGTTTTGTAGGTTATGGAATCTCTTCGTAGGAAAACAATTCAAGTCAACCTTGTGAGAATACCTCCTCAACTCAAGGAGCTTACTTCCAAGATTCCAGAGAATTATCTCTTCAGTGAAAGACATAGTAGACTTCTCAACTTGGTCAACTCCAACATTGAACAAGACATGGTGAAAGTTCTATTCCAGTTCTTTGACCCCCTACAACACTGTTTCACATTCCCTGATTACCAACTAGTACCTACTTTGGAGGAATTTTCTTAACTCTTGAGGATTCCTATTCTCCATCAACTACCCTAAAACGGTAAGGAAAGAGAACCAAAGCCTGAAGATGTTGCTCAAGCCCTACACTTGCAACCATCAGATATCAAAGGTCATTGGGAAACCAGAAGTGGTGTCAAGGGTTTCTTGGCAAAGTTTCTATTTGAGAAGGAACAAGACTGCTGGAATTCTCTAGATCTACAAGCCTTTGAGGAGATTTTAGCACTTCTCATCTATGGGTTGGTCTTATTCCCAAACCCTGATCAACTTATAGATGTGAATGCTGTCAAGATTTTCATATCTCAGAATCCTGTGCCTACATTGCTTGGGGACATCCTACACTCATTTCACACACGGACAATGAGGAAAAGAGGTGTTCTCATGTGATGTACTCCTCTTCTAGCAAGGTGGTTTATTTCTCACCTTCCCCAAACAGTTTTGAAGAATGAGCAGGGTTTAAGGTGGTCACAACGGTTGATGACCCTCACACATTCTGATGTTCATTGGTGTTCTTTGTCTAGAGAAAATGTCATCATCATCGATCGTTGCGGAGAATTCTCTAATGTCCCACTACTTGGCATTAGGGGAGGCATTACATACAACCCCTGTTTAGCTCTGAGACAGTTTGGGTATGCCCGAAGGGATGGCCCTCATGACATGCTGATTACTGACTTAGTTTTTGACTTCGACAACAATGCGCAAGGACTTCGACAAAGGTTTATCCGAGCTTGGATAAAGCCCAACAAAGTGGATAGTAAGACACTGGGACACAAGAATTCCATCCCTCTTGAGCCTTACCTCAAGTGGGTACGAACCCGCGCCCAGAATCTTATGATGCCATATCCTCACATTCTCCCCGTGATCAAAGAGCCTGTTATGGAAGGAGAGGTACCATACACCCTCCTACATCATGACATGCCAACATCATTGGAAGAATTACAAAAGAGTTGGATACAGCTCAAGGAAGAGCGAAACACTTTTGAAGCCAGCTTCTATGCCAGTGAGAAGAAGGTTTTGGAGCTTACCCGCCGACTTCACGAATAGGAGACTCTAAAAAATTACATCGCACCAAAAGGGATGCGCAACGTATTTTTACATTAAGAAGCTTTGTAATATTTTGCCCATGGGGCATTTATGTACTAACAAATTTCTTCTTATTAATATGACGTGTGTTCTTTTTTGTTTGCAACAAATTTGAATTTCTGAATCCTTGAATGCATTACATGAATAACATATCATTCATCATATGCATAAACAGGTCTTCACACCGGGTTTCCTTATCTTTCTGCTCTTTATTTCAGCGAGATGGATATAGAGCAGACGGTTAAAGATATGCAAACACATAATTCGCAATTCCAGCAACTCCTCATGACCTTGGCAAAGGGTCAAGAGGATCTTAAAGCACTGTTAGAGAAAGAGAAGGAACCAAAAAAGAAGAAAAATAAAAGAATTGGTGTGGCCACTATGGGAAGAAGATTTGAGCATCAGGCTAGTAGAGTTCTGGAATTCCCCTCGACGTCTGACGAAGGGGTTGGTAAGGGAAAGGGAGTTTCAATGCCCTCCGAATCTGAAGTTGAAGAAGAAGAAGAGGAAGAGGATGAAGATTACTCCGAACAATAATACCCTCTGGCGGATGATAAGTATAAAAATCTTGAGGATCGGTTGGCAGTCATGGAGTTGCAAAGGGTACCTGGGTTAGATTTCGAATAACTAGGGTTGGTTGCTGGGATCGTCATTCCTCCCAAGTTTAAAGTACCTACATTTGCTAAGTACGACGGTTTGTCCTGTTCAAAGATGCATCTGAGATCCTACGTCAGAAAGATCCAACCTCACTCTTCTGATAAGGATCTGTGGGTCCACTATTTTCAAGATAGTTTGTCGGGTACGCAATTGGACTGGTTCTATCAACTTGAGAGATCTGATGTTCATAATTGGGAAGATTTGGCTGCTGCTTTCTACCAACAATATCAATACAACACAGATTTAGCGCCTACTCGTACTCAGCTACAGAGTATGGGTATGGCCTCTAATGAAGGATTTAAGGAGTATGCCCAGAAGTGGCGGGATTTGGATGGAAGGGTGCAGCCACCATTGTCGGATAGAGAGCTGGTTGACATGTTTTTAGGGACTCTGTCCGGTCCATTCTTCAATCACTTGATCGGGAGCTCATCTGCTTGGTTCACTGAATTAATTCTGACCAGTGAAAGGGTCGAAGCTGGCATTAAGAATGGTAAAATTCAGAAGGATGCCTCCGCTTCCACTGCTATTAAGAAAACCTTCCCAGCCAAGAAGGAAGTTTCTGTTGTTCATACCTAGAGAAATAAAGGGAGAATAGAGCGCCGACCAACGGTGGGGGCTGTGATGATCCAGAATTCTTCAGCCGATCAACCTTGCAACAATCAACCAAGAGCTAACCAGCAAAGGGTAGAAAGGCCACAACGGCAATTCACCCGGATCAATATGACACCGGCTCAAGTCCTCCCTCATCTGTTAAAGCTGAACCTTACCAACTTAAAAGAACCGCCAAAAAACCCAAATACCTCTTCTCCCTATTATCATTCAAATGCAAAATGTGCATACCACTCAGACAGTGTAGGGCATGATACCAATAACCGTTGGGCTCTTAAAAACAAGATCCAAGATTTGATTGATGCCAAGGAAGTAGAGTTTGATGCGCCCGAAAAAGCTAATGTGATATCCGCTCATATGCCAAAACACGGTCATAATGTCCATGCAATTGTGGAAGATCTTCATGTTACCGTTGTTGATGAATTAATGACTCCGTTGTCGGTGATTAAAATGAACCTGTTGAAAGCCGGGATTTTCCCGGGCTGTGAAAAAGACTGTTACTTATGTTCAACCTTGCAATCCGACTGCCCACTGTTGAAATCAGGCATCCAACGCCTGATGGATACTCAAGAGATCCTCTTTCAGAAAACTCTTGTTGCTACTATCACTCGTGTTACTCTTGTTACCTTTGTTACTCCTGTCAATGATATTGCTATAATCACCATTTCCGACAATCTTTCCAAGACCTGCAAAAGGCCTGTTAAGATTACGCCTGATCCAAAGCTTGTACCGCTGAAAATTACCATGTCGTGGCCTATCCCATATAAGTACAACAAAATGATACCATGGAACTATGGAGGAGAGATCTTCTACCATGGTGTTAAGTAGATTGACTCAGTCCAAGAGAATTCCAATGAAGAAACTCCTGACATAGGGAATATTGTAGGGACAAGTAAGATAACCCGTAGCGGAAGAATCTTCTCTCCGGAGATTGCTCCTCCACGGGAAATCTTCGGACCCTCAAGTGCTCCTGTGCCTGCCAAGATATCTTTGCAAAGCCCGGTTATTGAAGAAATTGATGTTCCCGAAGTTGAACCCTCTGTTGTTACTACTGATAAAGGTAAGGGGATCCAAGAGGCGCCTGTCAGGACGAGGGCTCAGACTTTGGTTATCCCTGAGACCACCCAAAAAGAGATGGAGGAAATCTTAAAGATAATTAAGAAGAGCGACTATGATGTCGTAGAGCAGCTAGGGCAAACCCCTTCAAAAATCTCTATGCTGGCTCTATTACTCTGCTCTGAGGCTCATGCCAAAACCTTGATCAAATTTCTGAAGACGGCACACGTGCCTCAAGAAACTTCTACGGACCAGTTTCAAGAGTGCGTGGCTAGCCTTAAAGCCGATAATGGTCTTGGCTTTTCTGATGCTGATTTGACATCTAAGGGAAGAAAGATAATGATGCGTTGCATGTCTCGGTAGAGTACAGAGGGACCACACTTGCTCATGTTCTAGTTGATACCGACTCATCTTTAAATGTTCTGCCAAAGAAAGCATTGGACAGATTGGACTGTGAAGGTTTGACCCTAAAGCCCAGTAATATTATTGTTAGAGCCTTCAACGGTTTTAAGCGGATGGTTCACGGAGAAGTGGACATTCCAATCAAGGTGGGAACGGAAATTTTCAACTCTACATTTTACGTGATGGACATCCATCCTTCATATTCATGCTTGTTGAGAAGTTGACCTTTTGACCAAAGTCATACGTAAGTTTTTTGATCTACCTTATGCCTTTGATTCAAGTTGCAAATTGAAGAAGGTTAGAAGATTTAAATTTGAAATTGAATAAAATTGGAGGGAGGGAGAATTTTGAATCTCATTTGAAGAAAGACCATTACATGCATATTCTGGTTCAAGTCATGTTCATTGTTATTACAATATATATTCCAGTACGTCATTATTACACTGTTATAGTTACAAGATAAATTACAATCCAACACACTAATCTAGGCCTACTTCCTATGATAATATTCAAGCTTCCTTTATCTTCATGCCAATCAAAATTATTCATACACAATATGTTGATTTCAAGTCTCAAACCATTTTGCAAGCTATTTCTCTTCATGACCAAGGGAAATCCATGATATACTAGAACCTGCACAAACCAAGGCACAAATTTAGTACATATACAAGTGTCATCATTCAATCACCATCTCATAAAAATAATTCATAAATAAGGCACATACGGGTTTAAAAGAGACAGAGCATATTTCAGCCTTACATACATCTACATTATTTCATAAATAGACCATAAACCTATACTAAACAAAATGTCACAAAATAATTCCAAATTTAACCCAATCATACAGCATCACGGCAGCCCTGCACACATATATCCATACTTAACATCATTGTACATGCTCAGACTCATGAGCATTAGAAATGGTGATAGAAGCAGCAAACAAGTTGTAAACGTACAAAACCGCATATAAGTCAAACCTCTGCATCGATTCATCAGTTTGAGCGATACATAATCCCAATCATACATTCAACTCAAGCAGACAGGAAAGATAAAAAACACAATAACAACTTAGTGCAGCCAGAATGAAGTCCAATATAAGACATTGAGCATAAACATATCCTAAGCCCTACCATACAATATTCAAAGCTATATATAAAGGGGGCTGCAAAATACAAGCGATGCAATCATGCGGCAGAATGTTAAGCAGGAGATTCACACTTCAATTTTTACTCACTATCAGAGCTCACAGAAAATCAGAATTCAATAACTAACTGTCGGATGTCATACCCCATTTTTCGCCCCTTATCTTTTTTCAATTGATGCATATTTTTCATTATTTTGAAAAGTTGATTATTTTGCATATTTCTTATTTTTAATTCATTTTTTCAATTTCTATTTCAAAAATCCAAAAAAACTATTGTCTTTGTTTAGTTCATTTAAATTTAAAACTTTTTACATCATTATCTCAAAAATCAAAAAAATATATAATTTGTCATTTACATTTTGTTTTGGACTGGCCCGATATGTGGAATGGGCCTAGTCTAACCCTTTCTTTCAGTACGGTTCATTCGTCCATGGCCCGAACCTCCCCCGCTCTCTGTCGGGAAATATCGACCCTTTGCCCTCCTCGGAGCCAACGGCTAGTTACGGGCACATCTTCCCGGTTTGACCAAGTCCTGGAAGTTACCTATTTTTGCGGATCCGTGTATCTAGACCCAAAAATGGGAACCAATGGCCATGCGTCAGGGGCATTATATAAACTCTCACACTTGTGAGGGCCAGATATTGAATAATCACTATTCACCACCAATACCTTAACACTTTGCTTGTATCTCATTGTTCCCACTCTTACTTGATCGTCAGAGTGCCTTGAAGGTACAACCCCCTTTTTTCTCCTCGACATCACAGCCCGACTGCAGATCATCACCCGGCCACCTTGCAGGTTCTAGTCAACCGGTAAGATCAGTGGTGCCGTCTGTGGGAAACTGCTCTCCCCATCTTTCTTTTGTCGAAACTCAAAGATCAAAGCAAATTTTCAAGATTCATTTCACAAATCATGGTTGACCATGATGATCTTCACCTGCTCGGAAAGGCTATTCTTTCCCCTGAACACAAAAACGACGGAAGCCAGGAACATTCTCACCTCGAGGATAACCTAGGTTTCCGAGACGGCCAGACTGCATCTCCAGATTCAACTGACGCCCGATGTGGCGACAACTAATTCTTGGACAAGGGACATCCCAAGAATCCCAATGAGGAACTTCTAGAGATCCTAAAACTAGTTTCCATCCCTCTCATCACCGACTCGGCCATTAGAGCATTGCTCGCTTCCATTAATCAGACCAACACCCTCATCCAGCACTAGAACCAAAGGATGGGGGCCTAAGAGAAGAAGTGGTCAAGGTCTCCCCCACGGAGAACCCAACGACGAGACTCCCATAGCATATCTCCACCTAGGCGTGGCCTTCCACTAAGAAAGCAGAAGCGCGACATTTATTTCTTCAAGAAACGTAATCACACACCTCCCGCCAAAGATCAAGACTCTTCTTCATCCAAGAAGAGAAAAGACGACCATCAAATATAGTGTGCTCAATTACCTTCGCCCGAACCAAGAAAAAAATGGAGGTGCCCCTCCCCCTGACGGGACCGCGATGATCGACGGGGTAGAAATTATCACTCCCATTCTCTGTCCCCCACAGACAGTGAAGACGACAAGCCCCATGGCCCGCTATCAAGGGAAATTACAGAAGCCTAACTCCCTATCGGCCTGGAGAAGCCACCTCCGTTAGGAACCTATTATGGAACGAAGGACCCCGACGAACATATTGAGAACATTGATGCTCTCCTAGACTACCCAGGAGTTAGAGGGGCCATGAAGTGCAGATTGTTCCCAAACCACTCTCAGGAAGGGAGAAATGTCTTGGTACAAGAGTCTCTCGGATGAATCCATCACCTCCTGGAAGCAGCTTGGGAGGATATTTTTGAGACACTTCGCCGCCTCTCATTGACACCCAAATTCCGAGGCTTCGCTCGAAGAAATCATCCAGGGCAGAGATGAATCGCTGCAGGCGTACATTGAACGCTTCAACAAGGAAGCAGTGCAGGTCTCTATGAACGAAAACATGAACAAATATCTCCTCAAGCGCGGGCTCCGTCCCTGCAGTGACTTTGCCAAAGATGTGGGCATTAAATCATCGGCAACAATGCTAGGGAATCGAGGCACAGAGAGAGTGTCAAGACCTTGAGGAATAACGAGCCCTCGACATCCTGTCGAGGAGAATAAAAAAGGGAAGACAGGTCCCAAGACTCCAAGGACTACAAGGGGATAGCTGGTCATTTCCACGACTACACCCCTCTGACTACCTCAAGGGAGCGTATTCTATTTGAATGCGCCAATTCCGAATTTAAGCATGTCGGGGTGCGCTTCCCCTAACAAACACCTTCCAAACAGGGAACTGACAAGAGAAAATATTACAGGTTCTATAAAAGCCACATGCATAACATTGAGGATTGCATTCATCTCAAGGATGCAATCAAAATAATGATTCGAGATGGGCACCTCAAACAATACAAGAAGAAGGAGGGTGCCCGTGTAGAAGCACCAGAAACTAAAAACTTCGAAGAGGGAAAGGAGTCCCCGACATCAATTCCATACCAGTCCCCATGAGAATCTCGCGGCTGGAAGATTTCTACTACCCGGACAAGGAGAACATCCTGCGGTACTTCTCCTCCCATAGTCCTTGGGAATTGTTCCTTGCAGCCATGGTCATCTCTGGCGGGGGATTCAACAGGCACACGGTTGGGTCGGTAAAAAGAAGGTTCAACCAACTCATAGAAGCTAACTCGTACATGGACGCCACGCTGGACAAATTCTGAGGAGGCCCTAATCCACTCATTTTCTATAAGGAGGAACTGTCGGGCGGAGCCCCGAATTCGACCATCCCATTACTCGTGAGAGCTCGCATGGAGAATTTCGACGTGCGACGGATACTGGTTGATAAAGGTAGCTCGGTGGACATCATGTACACCCAGCTGTTCGCCACCTTGTAGCTGAATGAAAAGCATCTAACCCCGTACGTAGGGTTAGACCTCCAGGGCTTCAATGGAGCCAACACGGAACCCTGGGGATATGTCGAGTTAATTGTCACCTTCGGGAGAGAGGTAACGCACAGAGCTATCAAGACCCAATTCCTAGTGGCGGATTGCCCGTCTCTCTACCAGTGCATCTTCAGGAGACCCACTCTCACTGAACTCATCGCAGTTTCCTCCACCGTGCATCTCAAAGTGAAGTACTACACCGCTGAAGGTTTGGTCGGCACCCTCCACGGGGATATCCAAGCAGCAAGAAGGTGTTTTGAAGCTTTAGCCAAGGGCCTAAATTCCATCAATGTTCAACCTCGAACGACCACCGGAGCCACACTGCCCTCTAGTTCCGAGGAAGTCAAGCCACTGTCAAGGGTTAACGTGATTGACCTCGATAGCCTCTTCTCCAAGGAAGATCGTGTCGAGCAAAGAAAGAAGGGAAATGAGACCATGGTCGAAGGTGAAGGTTTGACCCCCTCTGCAGATCACGACAAACTCTTGAGTCACACACGGCCAATCCCGAATGGTGACTTCGAGCTCATTCCCCTCGAAGAAGATCCCACCAGAGGAGTGACGATTGGAGTAGACATCCTCGACTTGAAAAAAAAGGCAACTCAAAGCTTTCCTAGGGAAAATGTTGATCTATTCGCCTAGAGTGCGGCTGAGATGCCCGAATTAGATCCAAAAATCACATGCCATCACTTGACTATAGATCCTGCCCTCAAGGCGGTCGCCCAGCGTAGAAGAAAATTGTCCTCTGAGAAAGCAGAGGCTGCAGAACTAACTGTAAAAGACCTCCTAGAGGCACATTTTATTTCTGAAGCCCAATATACAACCTGGCTCTTAAATGTAGTTCTTGTGAAAAAATCTAATGGAAAGTGGCGCATGTGTATTGATTATACTGATCTCAATCGAGCTTTCCTGAAAGATGCTTATCACCTTCCCAATATTGACAAACTGGTCGACAACTCGGTCGGTTTCAAATTGCTATCATTTATGGACGCATACTCTGGTTATAACTAGATCCCAATGGCGAAAGCGGAAAAAAAGTACACCACTTTCATGACCGAATCAGGAAAGTATTACTATAATGTAATGCCCTTCGGCCTAAAAAAATAGAATCAACTAATCAATGTCCAAATCTCTAATTTCCTAAGCAAATTAATCTGTAACGGAAGAATTACAAAATTTCCTAAAACTATCTAAACCTAACACTACAAACATTAAGTTCTACAAGTAAAAAAAAAGAGAGAAAACGATTACATGGGGGTAAAACAGAAAGGGGAAAGAAGAAAGACAGCAGAGCCCAACAACTGTTGTTTTCGTTCCAAGTTAGGGTTTCAACATTTGAAACCCTCGTACTCCTTTGTTCCGCCGCTACAACCTCCTTCGTCACACCAAAGCATCCTCAGTCGCCACCGTCCTCATTGCCATTTCTATTACGAGGACCTGAAACAAAGAAGAGGGATTAGAAAAGCTTGGATCAGAATCAGATAAGAAACCTGAAGGACAACCACGACCAGAGGTAAAAAATGATTAGCTTTTTTCTATTGTTGTACGATTTGGGATGTAAGGGACAAGGTGGGCATCAGAGAGAGAGAGAGGAGAGTTGCCGCCGGAATAGGTTAGGGGTGGCAATGTTTAGGGTTTGCAAGAGAGAGAGAGATAGAGAGAGAGAGAGAGAAAGAGAGAGAGAGAGAGAGAGAGAGAGAGAGAGAGAGAGAGAAGAAGAAGAAGAAACGAAATGGGGAGAGAGAAGAAGATGTAAAAATGAAAGCTTTGTTTTTGTAAAAAGAAAATATATTAAGTCTCGCGATCCAGTACATGCTGGTTTACCATCACTACCATACTCCCCAAATCTGAACCATACGATCATAATCTTACTCTCCAAAACACGTGCCCCACCATACTGCCATATGCCTTCCCGTATGGAATCCAAACGGATCTCCACAACTCCATGTCTGTTGAGCCTAGACCATATCTAATTACACCCTTATTTCTTTTTTTTACTAACACCAACAAAAACGCATCCCTAGGCCAAAACGGGCTAAGTCCAAAATCTGGACTTGGGCCCTGGATCTTTACACCATTCTTTTTTGCGAACGCGTTCAGAAACACACACCCCTTGCCTTTTGAGCCTGAATTTAATATCTGAATTTAGGCTCATGCTATTAAGACCCCCCCCCCCCCCCTCTTTACTAGCTTAGTATAATCTACACCCCCTGCGTTTTTGTATTTTTTTTATAATTTTATTTTTATATTTATATTTTCTTATTTTTATTAATTATAATATTATTTATTTTATTCTTTGTCATATAAGCCATAATATATTTTTCTAAATACATCCAAAAATATTTTATTCCATTAAATTATTTCTTTTAATCATGCATTTAATTATAACATTTTCACAATTAATATACTAAAAAATACTTAACCAATGACACGTTATTTTCGTAAATCAAATTAATCCAACAATTATTCTTCAAAAAAAGGTTACAAGTATATTTGAATCAACTGTGTATTATGTCTAATATCTCCTCTATTCGTACACCTAGACTGAGTATATGGGAAATTCAATTATAATTTTTAACCCATAAAAAAGTACAAACCAACTGCAAACTACGAAATGAGACTCTGATTCCTCCTAAGAGGATACGTAGGCATGAGATTAAAATCGTGGCGAGTTCCCCTAATAAAAATTAAAACTCTATTTCCTAAAATTGTGCTTCTAAATCTAGCATCCTTATAAACAAGGTAGATGAGGGGTGCCTAACACCTCCCTCTCATCTGGAACCGAGTCAACGATCTAGAATCTTTGAACTTTTTAGGGTTATTCATTTATACTCCCTTCCTTAGGATAAAAATTAAGGGTGGAGACTCTGATAAAAAAAATAGTTGCAAAAGTATGAAGTTGAAGTCTTGACATCTTCACCTTAGAGGTTCCTTCATGAGCAGTCTTCAAAATGTCCCAAGCTTCTTTAGTAAAAGTACAATTACTTATCAGTCTGAAGATGTTTTTGTCCACTCCATTGAATAGGGCATTCAATGCTTTAGATTTTCCTTCAGCCAACTTATCATCTTCATCATGTCAGTCTGCCTCATCCTACGGCACATCAGTAATCTTCCCTTCCTTATCTCTAGCCATTGGTGGATTCCACCCTTTGACAACAGATTTACAAGCCTTGTTGTCCATGGATTCAATAAAAGCTACCATATGAGCTTTCCAGTGGTCATAATTAGTTCCATCAAGGATGGGTAGTCTGTTCACAAATCCTCCTTCCTTGTTCATTGTACCACAAAATATCTTCCTTGAATCTCACCTAGATACAGAGCAAGATGCCTGCTTTGATACCAATTGAAATTCTGGTAGTCAAATCTCAAATGTCTTAAGAGATGTCGAGATAATGATCTCTGAACAAAATACAATGATAAGGTATAACAAATAAACAATATTGAAAAAATAAAGGAACTTGCAGAATTGTTAACCCAGTTCAGTGTACAACAACACCTACTCTAGGGGATACAAAGCCAAGGAGGAAGTCCATTATAATAGTATTAATTTGAAGCTAAACTCCACCATTTACAACTTCTCACTTAATCACTACCCGTGCTTACTTCTACCTAAGACTCACCTAGGTATGAGACCCTTCTCACTTCCCTTCCTATCACTACAGTGAATAAAAACAATTCTTGAATTTAGAAGACACTCTTCAAAGACACATAACCATTTTATGCTTAAAAGCTTAAGAATGATTAAAAATACTTACAACTCAATAAGAGGCAGTCCTACTCTCCTATCAAAGTTATATCAGAGAGGCTCACAATTAACAAAATAGTCCTAATACTTTCACTAAGACTAAGTGTTAAATCAACACATAAGACCACCCAAAATCATGTTCTACAATGCTACAAAATACACTACAGTTCCACCTTGTGTTAGGGTTTAAGCCTTCCTTTTATAACCTTGAATGAACTGGATTTTAGCTTCAAAAGTGCAGCAATTAGGTACTAAAAATTTGCCGAAACTTTTACATGAAAATAGGACTTCAATCATTAGTTTCCTAAATTATCTACATAATTAGAAACTAATAATACTCCTTGAATTAAGCTTGAATCTCTTAATCCTTAAACTGAGTGCCACGTAGGATATCAAACTATTCCCATAATATTTTGAAACTGTAATAGACTAAAAACATCCAACTATCTAGTTGTACACATGAGCAATTTCGAATGATTCTGCAAGGACAACTTGTTCAATATGTTTCTCCAATTGATAGAACATCTTACTTCAATATGTTGGAGTCAAATAGAATCTATGATTCCCCCATCTTGGATGCCATATAGGATTACTTAATATTGATAGAATATTCAGTCATTTAAATCAACTGTATCTAAACTGTAAAAACTGTAACAGACCAGATGTCTACTCTTTTGGTTAGGACATCGCATTTGACATGTTGAACCTACAAGTGGAAACATCTTATTCAACATGTTGCTTCTAAGTTAGTTTTACCAAAATTAAGCCAATCAAAAAAACAGAATTACCATTTTCTTTTTGTTCTATAATAATTCATTCATGTATTCCCTTTCAAAAATTTAAGCTTTAGATAACACACCCTTTGATTAGAATAAACATAGTGGATCCTACGGAGTACCATATATGTTCAGGGTGTTAATCCTTCCCCTTGCATAATTAACCCTTGTACCTTGATCTCTATTTTATTTTGGGTTTTATTCGCTCTTTTCCTATTTCTCTTTGGAAACAATAAAATGCGATGGCGGTGTTCACTTTGTGAGTTAAGTCAATTAATGGCTTAATCTCAAATTTTTACCGCTACATGACATTGGCTCACTAACAAACCTTCTAACCGAAATAAAAACATCCCTAACAAACTCCTAATTTACTCAAATCTCACCCTTAAATCAATATCAACGTATATTCTATATAACAACTCACACTCCTTTTCATTCAACTAATTTCATCCTCCAACTAAACTATATAAACATCACTGCTCTCTCAATTCATTTTCACCCATCATTTTATACACTCATTTTCACCATTCTTTCACCCTCATTATCTCTCCTTGGACCGAGATTCATCACACCATCATCGCCATTTTTCCACTCTATAAAACCTTCATTCATCCCCACTCTTTTCTCCCCATCTCCACCTTCATCCAACTCTCTCTGAACCACACCTTTCCACCATCTTCAACAATAATCATTCGCAAAAAATCCAAAAAAACTTCTCTGCAAACCAAAACTTCAACTCTCTCTATCTAAGCTACAACTTCAATCATCTTCAACGCTCCATTTTTTAGCATTTGCAACTACAACAACAAGCGTCAATCGCATAACCTAAAACCTTCCTTAACAACATTCATCATCACCTCTCAATATCACACACGCTTCACAACAATCTCAACACAGAAAAATACGCACGGAAGGAAGAAGGAGAAGATGAAGTGAAAAAAATGAAGAGAAATATAATCTAGAAGAAGAAAGAGTACGAGTCTGGTTAAAGAATAGCACCTGGAATCATCAAGTCTCTAGGTTTCTTTCATCAACACCATGATTAAAGAACCATCGAAGCGCATATTATAGCCTGTAGAGTGATAACCCCAAAATTTCAAAGCTTGAATCCTCTCCACCTTCTTCAAAATCTGCATCCTTTCAAACCTTTCTTCATACCAGAGCGCAAATTATAGTATGTAAAGTGATAACCCCAAAGTTTCACGGCCTGAATCCTCTCCACCTTCTTCAAATATTCATCCTTTCGAACCTTTCTTCATACCAGAGCACAAATTATAGCATGTAGAATGATAACCCCGAAGTTTCACGGCTTGAATCCTCTCCACCTTTTTCAAAATCTTAGGGTTTTTGCTTTTGTTTAGATTTAGAACAACTGAGGTAGAATCTATGAAAAAAATGTGGTATATTAGGGAAGGTTAGGAGAAGGTGATTCTTGTGGTGGTGGTAACGGTCAGTTCTGGGCGATGAGGGAGGAAGCCACAACCGTGTGTTGTCAAAGAAGAGAAAGAGAGTGAATAGGATTTTGAGAGGGAGGTTGAGTCTCTTTGAAAGTAGATGGAACGTCATAAGCCTGAAACCCAAAATAAATCATCAAAACTACACTGTTTCCATCATTTTTAGTTATTCTCTATTTTTCTTTTAAAACTTTTAGATAATAATAATAATAAAAATGCTAAAAGATCTAGTTTGTGTTGAGCCAATTGGGCCTGGACCGAATTCGCACACCCCGTGTGGCCTGTTAGCACACCCTTTTTGGAAAACTGAAAGCCATTAAACAAAAAAAACTATTTCTGGACCATAGCTAGTGGGCCTTAGCGCCTGATTCTGGACCTATACCCTTGGATTTCAGCTTTACACCTTCTTCCTGATACAGTTTTATTCCTATTTTCTTTTCTTTGATTTTACATTTCTCTTTTATGATCTTAATATTAAAAAATGATTATAAAAAGTGTAGAATTGCATGATAATATTTTAAGAGTATTATTTTTGAGTTTAGGCTTTTATATTATTTGTTTTGCATTTGCTTTAAGTTCAAAAAATATGAAAAAGATATAAAATGCTTTGATGATTGTTCTTGATAGAATTGTTGATTGATCTTGATGATCTTGTCGATGATTTTTCCTGATGATATTTATGATTAAATGCCTATGTGCCATTTCCAATTGACACTTTGGTTTTGTTTGCTACCATTTTGTCATACTTTGTGGTAAACAAAGAGTCGCTCAGTTTTGCACCTCAGTTGAGATCACGACGTCGTTCCTCTAGGTTTCTTCTTGTTAAAGACAAAGAGTCACTCAGTTTTGCACCCCGGATGAGATCAAGACATCGTTATTCTTGTTTTCTCTTCTTGATTGCTTGTGTGATAACATGCACCCTTAGGATATCTTGATTCAATCTTGTTCAAGTTGAATTGAGATAGACATTAGGCACTAATCCAACTATGATAACAAAAGTAAAATTCCCTTTTATCACAACTTTAGGATCATGATGCGTGACAAAATTAGGATTATCTCCCCTTAGTCCTTTTCTTATTTTTCTTTACGTACTAAAACTTATTTTCTTCTTCAAACTCCAAAACATTTAACAAATAAAGATGCAAATCATATGTCACGAGCCTTAAATGGTGGGAAAAGAATGAGGCGGTATATTTGAAATCTTGTTCTTTATTTCATCCATAGTCTTTAGTATGATTCAATTCACAATCCTTTCACAAATAAGTGGAGAAGTAGTAAGTGTCCCTCCATTGGGATCCATTTGCTATTATCTACAACAAAACACAAAACACATTTAAATTGCTTTTTCCTTAGGGCATTTCTTTCGAAAACCTTTTCAAAAAGAACATCTTAATTAAGTTATATGCAATGTGTGTGTCTCTAAAGGTCAAGCGACAATAGGATGCAAAATTAACATCGTTCACTAAAAAACAAAAAACAAACCAAATTTTTTAAGAAGAACTACGGTGCTCTGATTCTTCCGGGATACATAGGCATTGGGTTGCAAAACCTAAGCGAGTACAATAAGAAAAAAATTTGTTTTTCCCTTAAGTAATTCTCTCATACATTCCCTTAGAAAATTAATCTTTAGATATAAAACACCCTTTGGTTAGAATAACTAGAATGGATCCCGTTGAGTACAACGCACGTGAGGGGTGTTAATTTCTTCCCCTTATGTAATCGATTTCCGTACCCTTTCTCTTGGTCGCAAGACCATCTTATCCTTCCTTATGGTGTTTTCTTGATATTTTCCCTAACTTCAGAATAAATAAAGTTCAGTGGAGACTTTGTGTTTTTTCGCGGTGCGACAATGTTGAACTTCCACCTCTTCATGTAAGTACCCATTCAGAAAGACACTGTTTACATCTATATGAAAAGCTTAAACTTTAGTAAACATGCCACTCCTAATAGAAGTCTGATGGATTCAATTCTAGAAACTGGGGCAAAAGTCTTATAAAAATATACTCCTTCGGTTTGAGTGTATGCTTGAGCCACAAGTCTAGCCTTGTTTGTGGTAACAACTACATTTTCATCAAATTTGTTCTTGTAAACCCATTTTTTCCAATAACATTTGTTCCATTTGGTCTAGGTACAAAGTCCTACACTTTATTCCTTTTGAACTAATCTAGTTCTTCTTTCATGGCATTTATCCATAATTCATCAGTTAAAGCTTCCTTTACATTGTTGGGTTCAATTTTAGAGACAGAGCAAGAGTTAGAAACCATATCTCTTGATCTAGTAGCAATCCCTTTATTAAGATTTCCTATAACAAGGTCTTTAGAATTATATTTATGAATTCAGATTGAAGGACCTTTGTTGGCTTGATTTTCATCAGATTCAACATCTGCAGTCTCATCATTTGCATTAACATCCACCATATTTTATGACTCATTATCCATCTAGAATGATGTTCCAACATTTGTTTCGACATCATGTCCACTTTCTATGATTCAGTCATCAACCTCGACATTTATATATTCCATCATGACTTTGGTTATGGAATTAAAGACTCTACAAGCTCCGATGTTAATAGAATAGCCCTGAAATATTCCTTCATCACTCTTGGGATCCACTTTCCTTCTTTGCTCATGATCAGCCAAAATGTAACATTTACTTCCAAAGAAATGAAAGTATTTGACAGTAGGCTTCCTTCCTTTCCATAATTCATAAAGGGTAGTTGAAGTACATGTCCTCAAGGTAACCTTATTATGAATATAACATGCAATATTCATTGCTTCAGCCTAAAAATTGTATGGCATATGCTTAGCATGAAGCATAACTCTAGCTGATTCTTGTAGAGTCCTATTCTTGCGCTCAACAACTCCATTTTATTAAGGGGTGATGGGAGAACAGAATTCATTGCTAATACTTGCATAGGAGTAAAATTCAGAAAATTTGTTATTTTCAAATTCCTTGCCATGATCGCTTCTGGTCCTTACAATTCCACTTTCCTTCTCTCTTTGAAGTTTTTAAAAGAACTCTTTGAAAACCTCAAATACATCTTGTTTTTCTTTGATAAAATTTATCCAAGTGAATCTTGAAAAATCACCAACAACAACATAAGCGTGCCTTAATATATTAAGAGTGGTTTGAAACTGCTTGTGTGTTAAAGTGTTGAGATTATAAAAAATTACTATAAGTTTCACATTTTATTTAGGAAATTTAGAGAGATTATAGTCATGAAAGACAACTAGTTCTGATGATCTAAACTGTTTATTGGGTAGTTGTCTAGTTTTATCTCCTTGGCAATAAATTTCTTGACGATTCATTCTAAATTCTAATTCTTCTTTTGTTTAGAATTAGAGCTCAAAAGGGGATAATTCCAAATCTTCTAGAGCAGCAACATACTTGTTCCTCCTCATTCCCTCATTCACTTCAAGTAGATACTTATGCTAAATTACACTCTAATCATAACCATGTTCGTTGTTTTTTGTGCTTAATATCAGACGATATAAAAGAAGAAATATGATGTATGGCTGGCTTTTTGTGTATAAAGTATCTAATAATAACCATAAAATACCATTGACTATCGATAGTCAACAACTTCCAATAAAGAGATAAACAACTAACATTTTTTATTGTCTTAATATCTCTCAGACAAAGAGTTTCTTTACACAAAGGCGAACAAATAACCTTATAAGATGTATTAATCAACTTTCTACTGTATATTCTACAAGGTCGCAAAATTTATAATGCAATAATCTATTTTGGTTAGAGAATTTATTGGTGATTCATAAATTCTAATACTATACAGAAGCATGCCTTATATGACTGACAAAACAAATTGAACCCCCACACATCATAGAAAGAATGTATCCATTCTAAGTAGATAGCTTGACTAATTCTCTATCTACTATGATCTAGATGATGAGTTTTAGGATTGCTTTTGAATACATGAACTCTAAGATAGTTAAATAGTTTTGGTCCTGCAATGAATCCAAGCATATGTGTAATGTGCCTTACCCTAGATCCAAAAGTACCTCCCCCATAAAGCTAACACTTAGTAGCACTATTATTGGTCGAAATTATGATCAAATTCTTTATATATATGGTTAATGACTCGAGCATTTTTTCTAGTAACTTTGCAAAATATCATAAGGCCATCTGTAAAAAAAGTTTGGCTAGAAATGATTGTCTTACCAACTATTATGCATGTCAACTTACCTGATCCACCAAAATAAATAACTTCCTACTAAATGCCTCTTCAAGAATGCAAAAGTGTAGGGAAGATATAGGGTATCATTGACTCACTCCTCTAGAGCAAGAAGAAAATCCTGCAACTTTTCCATTTATCATGATTGATAGTTTGTCTGAGTGTAGAATGATAAGTATCCAATAACAAAATTTTGATCAAAATCAAATTTGAACCAGAACTTAAATAATATATCAGTCTAAAATATCAAAGGCTTTTATGATGTCTATCTTAAAAGCCATACTACCTCTAAATAATTTCTTGTCTGGCATATTAATGACTGCTAAAGTAGTTTAAATACACTCATAAATATGTCTACCTCTAATGAAGCCACTTTAGTGTTCTAAAAAACTTTAGGAGTTAAGATGTCAACATGTTTGCAATGACAATACTGATGATTTTTAATTTAAAATTTGAAAGTGCATAAGGCCAATACTACTTTATAGAACCTGCTTCATGTTGTATAGGTATCAAAGGCACATTGATTAAATTGAGATTAGGAAGAACCTATTCCATGTTGCCCTCCTCTAAAAAATATTTCCCTGTCCCAATCTAGTTAGTTTGTTACTATCATATCTCAATTTGACTATGTTATAAAAAAATATTATATTCCTATTGTCATCCTTAAACCACTTATTCCTTACATTATTCCTCCAAAACTAGTGTTGCATATGCAATATCTTATTTAACAGACGTTGAGGATTTTTCCCTCAATCCAATATCATCGTTGTAAAATGCACCATTAATTCAACTTTATATCATATTAACTTCATTAGTAGTTTGCATGACTTTAAGATGAATATTATCAAATATCTCTTTGATCCATTTTTAGGAATAGGTTTAAGAAATTTTAACTTAATAGATAAAACAAACACATGACAACCAATCACATCAATATTCCAATTATCAGCAATCAGTTGTCTACATCTATCATCTAGAATTTAAAGCCAAATATCTCTATACAATAAATATATCAAAGTATATTGACAAATAAAAATATATATTTTAATAAATTTTAAAAACGAAAAATAAAATAAAAACTATTTTCTAATTTAATTAAAAAAATAGTATCTAAAGTATAATCTAGAAAGTAAAATATAACAATACAAAAGAAAATAGAAAAAACAAACTAATAATGGTAGAAGTCAACTAAATACTATAAAAATAAACAAAAACACGTAAAAAAATTTAAAACTAAAGACTCACCATATATATATATATATATATATATATATATATATATATATATATATATATATATATATATATATATATATATATATATATATATATATATATATATATATATATATATATATATATATATATATATATATATATATATATATATATATATATATATATATATATATATATATATATATTCAGTTTTAATATAATATAACATTATATTTTTTTGACTTGTTTAATTTAGTTTTTATAAAAACTTGTCCAGATAAACACAATATTAAAATTGGAAATAGTAAATAAGATTAATTGTATTGTGTTAATATTTGTCTCTATATAACTCTCAATTCTGAAACTTTGTACAAAATAAGACACGTTAAAATACCAACAAAACTATTATGGCTAAATTAGTTTCTGTATTTCTTCTAATGGTCGTCGCAACTTTTATGATCCAAAATATCTATGTTAATGTGAGTTATTCTTCTTTTTAATTCTTTTAAACTTTTGAAAATTTTGTGTAGGTTTATCTAAGAGTAATAAATTAAATAGAGACTATATTTTGTAATGATTTAGCTGAGACAACTATTATATAAAGTGTTTTTAGTTGTAATTAAATGTGTCAAATTTTAAATTTTATGTGGTAGTCCATTTTGCGTATAAAATGGTTATATATTTTACTTTTTAGTAATTTTTTTCTTATTTTTAAATTAAAAAATAATAATATCTCCTTCATCCTAAATATATAATTTATAATTTTAAACTTATTCATACTAACATATGTTTATTTATCTTTTAAATAAAAATCTACAGGCTGGGGGAGAAAGGTCTCTTCATCCTGAAGGTATGAGTTCTACCTATTATTTTTTTTAAACAATATTTTTTTACCAATCATATGAAAAACACAATATTACTCACCGTTAATATCTTATTCTTATTTCTTCAGAGTGTGCGGGTGCATGTAATGTGAGATGTTCAGCAACTATACACAAGAAGGAATGTCTAAGATATTGTAATATTTGTTGTGCAAAATGTTTGTGTGTTCCATCTGGAACTTATGGTCATAAGGAAGAATGTCCATGCTATAATAACATGAGAAATACGAAAGGAGGATCCAAATGTCCTTAATTTTTGTATTGTTTATGCATGCATAGATCTTTGTCAATGCATTTCTTTGTAATTTGATTATTAATAAAATTACACATAATTTATATTGTGCAACTAGATGAAGAGATAAGAGTGACAAATAATTGATGGCCATAAATTTAAAATAATAAAATAAAAGTAATTAAAATATAATAATTCTTCAAAGTGTTATTGTTATTATTGTAAAAAAAACTTGGTGGGTAGAAATATATTGGTCAACAAATAGTAGTGTATGATAACTTTTTTGTCTCATTAATTTATTTAAAAAAAACTATTTTATAATTTACAATAATTCTTTTTTAATGACTATTTTAAAAATGTTAAATATCATTTTTATATTAAAAATAAAATATATAATAAATAATAAAATTGTTATATAGAGGAACAGAACAGTACTAGAAGTGCTCTACTGACCTGAAAACAAATTATCAACTATAAAACAATATAACTAGAAATTGAGAAAATACCACAGAAAAAAATTCACAACAACAACCAACTGAAAACCAAATATACAAAGTTCACAATAACAATTAATGGAAGACTCGAGAAAAAAACACCAATAAACATTCCAAAAAAAAACAAAGATACCATCTCCAAAATTTGAGACTTCAATCTCTCAAAACCAACTATTGATATATACACAAATGAGATTTATTATACACTATAAGAAGGTGCATAATACGCATGTGGTGTTAGAAAGAAACAATTTCCAAGCATTATTTTGTCAGACAATTCCTCTTTAGTATATATCATCCATGAGAAAAAGCACTCATTGTTGGATTTTAAAATGTCCCACACTAGAGAATGTAAAATGAAACAACATGTAAGATCGACCGTATACTGGTAAGCAAAACCAAGTCTAAAAACATCTAACTGTAAAAATATAATTAAGTAACATACATTTTGCATTTTAACATATATGCTACATATTCTTATATTAGTAAATATTCAAACATTATAAACCGCTGTAAAAAATATCAGGGTTAAATATGTTAGTGAACTCTATATATAAACTATACTTCAATTTTAGTCCTTTATAACCTATTTTAGTCCTTTATAACCATTTTTTAAATAATGATATTCCAAAATTTTGGTTATGTTATCTATTTCCTCTAACTAAAGTTGTTGTGGCATGTCATGTCACTTAAAGTCGAAATCATACTTCATTACGAAAAATGAGAAAATTCAACATAGAAAATTTAGGATGGTTTAAGCATCTTAAGATTGAGACTATTGCAAAAATATTGATTCCATATAAACTATAGGATCTACAAATGTAAAATTCTCACTAATGTGCAAAAGGATTATATCAATAAATATAAATTTATAGCTTGAGACCATCACAAAGTTAAGATATAATTTAAACACAACTGAGTTGAACCAACAAATAATAAATAAGAATACAAACTTAGTACTTAAACATGCATTTAAATTGTGATTCACATTATCCAATTATGGTTGCAGAATCGTTGATGGATACTATATACAACAATAAGGGAATCTCAAATTCGGTGTGCTTCAAAATCACATGGCAAGACAACATATCCATCCTCTTGTTGCTCCACACAAATGAAAACACATCACACTGGTATTCATTGGGATAAATTCTCCATAAACAACGCCTTAAATAGATAATCAAGTCATGTCACATGTTATGAGAGCATATTTGGGTTTGGGTTTAGCGATGATGTATTTTTCTCCAAGCTAGGCACATGCATGTGCAACATCGAGAGCACCATTGTAAAGTGTTGCGTAATCGTGACGTTTTTAAGCGACTAAAGAGTTTGCTAGTGCATTGAAATAATTATCTTTCATACCCTTGTATTTTTTATTATGGTGATGTGTATTTTCTATTATTTATGTTTAATTTTTGTGTCACTCAATTTATATGGGTATATGTGAGTGCACGTTCTTACTTTTGTAAAATGCCTCTTTGTGATATATTAGTAATTATGTGATAAATGATACTTCTAATGACTTGTTTTGTCTCTTTTAGATGTTGTCAAAGGGGCAGAAGCATATGCAGAGATGAAGTTAGTATGCACATATTCAGAGGGGGCCTTCATGTAGACACGAAATGCAACGTCACAAATTTAGCCATCATCAAAAGGGGGAATATGTGAGTGAACTTGCCCATTAGATGTTTTACATGATGTCAAAACTAGGATAACCTTATCATTTATGTATATTGGACGATATCTCTGAGTATTTATGTGAACTTTTCCACTATGGTACTTAGGATGCATTTAGAACATGTTTGGAAAAGGAATCATGCATTAAAAATGAGTTTTTCCACTAAAAATAGATCTGACACATAAGATGTATGACTCGACACATGTACTGCAATATGAAAACATGTAGGCTCTGTTTCTATGTGATGACTCATGTGTTGACACATGTTGCTAATGCGTTGACTCATGTGTCGACATAATATTGTCTATGTGTCGACATTGGCACTGCTTTTTTAAAGCCTGTAGCTTTTGTTTCTATGTCTTGACACATGACCTTGAGCAAGTTGGTAGATGTCATTATATGTGTCGAAACATGACTTATATGTATCGACACATACAGTAGTTTTTTTTGGAAAAATTGCATTTCTTTTCAATTTCTGTGCCTCCTTTTTTGCCTCTAACTTGCACATATATAAATTCTTCATACCTGCCTCATTTTCAATAAGAAGAAACTAAAACATACAAAGATTTCTCTTCATCTTCAACCTCTCATCTATGCATACACCCCAAAAAAACTACACATAATCATTTTTTGTTTGGGTATCATCTAGACTTGTGTTGATAACATCCAATTTATGTTGGTGTACTAGTAAATTGAGTTGAGAACATTTGGAGGTTTAAAATAAGAAAACCTAGTCGGGGATTTCCTTCAAGATCATTGAGATTTGAAGGTTTTGAACAAGATTACATAATTTGGATTCGATCGAGTTAAGAGCTTTGAAGAACAGTGGTTCTTGCAAAGGAGTATTGTGAGATAGTGAATCAATTTGGTAAATCTTGGGATAGGATACGTTCATAATTTAGATTGATCTGCTGAAAGCTTTGAATAATTGTGGTTCTTTAAAGGGAGTAGCGTGAGACAGTGGATCAAATTGGAAGTATCGGGTGACAACAATTCACAATTTTAATTTGGTCGAGTAAAAGCTTTGAAGAATAGTGGTTCAATCAAAGGAGTAGCGCGAGACGGTGGATCAAATTGGTTTGTTGGCTGACTTGATCAAGATGTGATCAAGAGAAGAGAAAGTTTTAGAATTAACATCAAACTTGGGGTTTGTAGGGTTGGATTACTACATTTCTCTTATAAACAATATTTTGCAAAGTAATATTTATCTTCTCAATTCCATTTGAAGTTGGAGGCAGACGTAGCAATAACGAGAACAATTAGTAAATTGCCTAAACAAATCCTTGTGATATCTCTCTCTATCTATCTATCTATCTATCTATCTCTCTCTCTCTCTCTCTCTCTCTCTCTCTCTCTCTCTCTCTCTCTCTCTCTCTCTCTCTCTCTCTCTCTCTCTCTCTCTCTCTATATATATATATATATATATATATATAGGAAATTATTAAATTCATTGATTGTGTAATCGATACGTATAGAAAATTCTTTTGATTGTTATATTTGAAATTCATTTGTTGATTAAATTAAAATCTATTAGATTGTAAGTGGTATTTCGTATCAACAAATTTTAAAGAAAAATATGAAAAATCGATTGCACACAAAGTGTTCGATAATTTGCTAGTTTTTATTTTATCAATAATTTCATTGGAATTTGGATAACAATTGAATAACAATTATGATCATTATTTTTTCAATAATTTTCTAATTCAATTAAAAAAATCCTCTAGAGTACAATCTAAAAAGTGAAAAATAACAATACAAAAGAAAATAGAAAAAACCAAGGAAAACGTCAACTAAAAACTATAAAAACAAACATAAAAAAAAATAGAAAATCAAAAAATAAAGACTCACCATCCATATATATATATATATATATATATATATATATATATCCTACTAATATGCATCTAGAATTATATCAGTAAAATATTAATAACCGGTACTGAGTACATACAAAAGTTGGAAAAAGATATACAGTGCATACATTTCATGAATTACATTGAAATGGAATACAATATGTACATCTACAAAATACTAATACACTGGAAGAAAAGATCAAGTACGGTTTTCACATCATCCAACCATAAAGCTTATGATCTAAGCTTCTAGTAAAAACTCAATCTGCATTATAATTGAAAAATAATAAGATGAATGAGGTGAGATTACTAAATCTCAATTAATTCCCCTATCTTATGGTTTCACTCAGCTCTACAGGATACATGCATCATCTACAGATCCATCATTGATCCAAGGTTCCCTCATTGTCAAGTACAGAGAAACACAACGTCGCACAAGACCGGGTCTGAAGTATATTTACTTAACCCAAGGGAAAATGTCTCACTTTTCTATCCAGATTGAAATGAATAAGGAAATAAGGAACTAAGGAGATACACGGATCTTACCATTGAGTCATCAAAATGTCACAAATACTCCAATATACATGGAGACAAGTCTTACGCTTGATATTCATTCTAACAGAGATGACTTAGAGAAATAAGGTGGTGACGCATCTCCGGGAGTTCATTCCCGCGAGAATAGCTCTTGGACTATGGAGCGGTTGTCCATTCTCGAGACTCATGCTTGAGAAATAACCTTAAATATATGTGGCAAGGGGCATTCTTGGAATCAATCCACAAGAAATAGCCAACATATACGTAACATACATCACTCTTGGACCAATCAAGATCAGTGATCAATTGCCATTATCTTATCCAATATCCAAGATAACATATTCCTTATACTCATTATACTAAGGATTACAAGAATTAGGAAGTCATTGAGGGAAAAGGGAATGACGTCACTTCCAATAGTTAGTGTTATATTCTAATCATCCTATGGTTCACATCTCACCAAGTATTATCTTTTATCATAAAAATATATAGACCTGCAAATTGATTTTATAGTTACTAATCAGGTATAATAAGGTTATGGGAACTTGGGCACTTTATAGCCCTCAACGTTAGCTTTCCAACTCCTCCAACCGTGTCACAATCTGACTTGTGAAGCTCAAGTTATGGTCGAAACAACAAAGGTCACTTTCAGCCAAATGGAAATCGATTTACATCCTGGGTAAATCGATTTCCCAGAAGTCCGTTTTTTTTCAAGGGAAATCGATTTGCATATTGGGTAAATCGATTTACTATTGAATCATAGTAAAAAAATGACATATTTTCCTGCATAAAACCAGTCCCAAATACATTCTAAAAAGTACCTAAGTTCCCCAAATAACGCCTAACAATTTATGACTGTAACAACATGAATTATAATAACTAAATAGAGTTCATGAACATAGTGTATTCCTCTATTAACACCAATACATGTATTCTCCTCCCAATTTCATTCTAAACATATTTCAAGTTCTCATTTTCACTCAAGCAACTATGGCACTTTAACAAGGATAACATATCATGATGTAACATCAATACAAGCATTATCATTTAGACATTGAATCACACTACAAAAGGAATGACAATCACTAATGCATTTCTATGCAATCAAGAGGTGAAATAACAAATTCATGTGCAACTTTCAAGTATTTAATTCAATGAACAAATTAATATCACAATTTAATCATACAACTCACACGTCATTTTCATATTTAGCATATATAGACTACAATACATGGTATCATCATACAAGTTAGAACATGCACCCACACAATTGTTATAAAAGTATCATATGCAACAAGAGTTCTTAGTTAAGAGAAGGGGATCAAAACCTAATCCCAAAGCTTTTAATCATATCAAACCAAACCAATAAAATATATTCCAAGTAACTATCTAATGGAACCCACCTAATATAACATTCAGATTCTGCTTCCGTTCGGTTGTGCCGCTCCAAAGCTTGACAACTCATATGTTGATTTCAGCATGATTCTGCATTAGACCTCCATCTTTAAACGCATATTCCGAACTCATAACAAATATCCAGCTAACAAAATTAGTGTCTAAACTGAAGGGAATTTTGTTTAGATTCCATAAAATTAAGAATCACATTGATACGACATACAGAGAGAAATTTATCACCTGTTTAGTGGAGGTTGATCAAGGAATTCGAATTTGCACACTTCTACAATTTCTTTGAACACCCATCCCTAATTCTTGATCTTCAAACCCTAACTTCTCTTGAGAGGATCATGAAGATTATAAGGATGGTTATTCTTGCTCTTGTTAATACTTCTTCATCCAAAATTGTTAAAGTTACACCCATATACATGCAAGGGCTGGATGAAGCTGATGAATTTCTCTAATATAGAGAAATTGATTATTATATTTTCAAGGTTTATTCTCATTTACTAAGATGTCACTCTATAATTAGTAACTAAATCGCATTTGCTTAACTTGATTATTCCACTAACTTCTATTTAATTCTCATTAAGTCTATTGATTAGAAATTTATCTATTAGCCTTTCCTACTATATATATATATATATATATATATATATATATATATATATATATATATATATATATATATATATATATATATATATATATATATATATATATATATATATATATATATATATATATATATATATATATATATATATATATATATATATATATATATATATATATATATATGTGTGTGTGTGTGTGTAACTTTTTAAATTTAATATAATATAACATTATTTGTATTGACTAGTTTATTTTAATATATAATAAAACCTGTTCAGATAAATACAACATTAAAATTGGAAATAGTAAATAAGCATAATTTTATATGTGTTAACATTTGCTTCTATATAACTCTCTATCCTAAGGAGAAATGTTGTACAACATAAGATTGAGATTAAAATACCAACTACTATGACTAAATTAATTTCTATATTTCTTCTAATGATTATCACACCTTTTGTGATCCAAGATGTCTATGTGAATGTGAGTAATTTCTCTTTTTAATTGTCTTAAACTTTTGAAGGTTTTGTGTAGGTTTATCTAAGATTAGTAAATTAAATAAAGATCATATTTTGTCATGATTTAACCGTGACAACTATTATATAAAGTTTTTTTAGTTAAAATTTAAATGTGTCAAATTTTAAGTTTTATGTGGTAGTTTGTCTTGCGTACAAAATGGTCATATCTTTTACTTTTTTAGCATTTTTTCTTATTTTTAAGTTAAAAAATAATAATATCTCCTTCATCCTAGATATATAATTTATAATTCTAAACTTTCTCATACTAATATATGTTTATTTATATTTTAAATAAAAAAAATCTACAGACTGATGGAGAAGGATCTCTTCATCTTGAAGGCATGAGTTCTAGCTATTATTTTTTAAAAACAATATTATTTTAACAATGTTGCACCCAAAAATTTATCCTCTTTATTTCAACCCTAAGTTGCTTATATGCTCCAGTATCATTCATACATGCATGACATTGGTTCTTGTACTAAGGGATCAAGTTCGTCTATAAATTAGGGTTTCTCCTATCCAGAAGAAGATTTATTGACTAATCAACATAAGTTTGAGATGTCAATCATCAAGATCCTTTTCATCAAGATATAAGGTCTTCTATATTTTCATATTATTCAAAGATCATCAGGAGATCACATCTCATTGGCTAAGAATGGGTCACAAGCTTCCTCCTAATTAGTCCCTCAGATTAGGGGTTTTGGTCAAAGTCAACATGTAGTTAATTTTTTTAACAATTCTTGACTTCATTATGCATAATATGATTCAAGATGTCCTTATATGCCTTATTGACTCATTCAAGTTGGCTCAAGGCATCTCATTGAACAAGTGATTGGCAATTGACTCAGTTGACTGAATAGTCAACAAAAGTCAAACTACAGTCAAGCTGATGAAATTATGGTCAACATGGACATTTTTAATTGAATTTCATGAAATAAATACAATTGACCAAGAAATATCAAGTGGAATCAAGATAATTAGAAAAATTCCCAAATTTGATGATATTAGGGTTTCACAAATTTTTAATAAGTATGGAGAAAATTCATGATCATTTGCCTTACTTGACACATATTTATCTCTCTCATTTATGGTCAAAATTGAGCAAACAAGGCATCATCTTAAATATAAAGTTTCCTACTCTAACTTTTTAGAATGAATCAAGATGAAATTCTCCATGGTTAAAAAGTTACAAGGGCTTGAAGTTGATGATCTAATTCTTATCAGGATCCAACACTTAGAGAATTTTTGAGATACTCTACAAGTGCTTAAGTGAATGTCTTGATGGATAGTTTACATGGGGTTCGAGGTTCTATTTCAAATTCTCTTTGACATCAAAGTGTATAAGCTTCTTACTATCTTCATGATGGTGTCAATTTCTCATCAATTGAGTAAACATGAAGAAGATATGGGTATGAGAAGTCAGGTTCTCCAACTTGTTGAAAGTATAAATACTTAGTGAAATTTCATATGCTTACATCAACTTTGATATCACAACTTCTTGGCCAATTATGAGGATGTTCCGGTCACTTTCTCAGCTTGATGCCAACATAAAAGTTGTTCATTTACTTTATCTCTTCCAGTTTGATCTTAAGACCTCATCATAAGGAGGTCCATAACTCAAGTTATTGAACCAAGAAGAGAAGCACATGGACACGGTAAATATCTTTGTTGGGTCTAAAGTGCTAGCATCAAGGTATAATTGTGTGCATTTGGTTGGCCACAATACTGCAACAAGAGGTAGTATACGCATGCCTCATGATCATTTCTTCATTTAGCCATACAAAGTCGTGTATGCATGCATGGTGGAAAAGAATCACCACAAATAGAATATGCCATCCAATCAAACTTTGGAACTAAGTTTTGTGTGTACCATATGCTTTAACAAAAATAACAAAAATATCATCCAGACTTTAACAACTCGTGAGGTCACTCTCTATTAGCTATTCATTCAACAAACTCAACAAAAAAAACTTGAAGCAAGTTGAAATCACGCATCAAAATAGAAAAATGGCTCCACTTTATAATTATATCTTCATCTCTCAATTGAAATTAGTTATAAAATTGAAAGGAAACAAATGAAACAATTACAAGATCCAACTCTATCTCTCGGATCTCAAGGAAGCAGAAGCTTCTTCCTCCTCTCGTTTCTCTAATTTGAAGCAACCAAAATTCTTGATTCATCATCATCTTGAAGATCTCACAAAGTTGAATAAAAAGTTATCTTCTTATTTGCTTAAGCAAAAACACGACAGTTGTAGCTCTGTCCGGTAAGAAGCTTCAAACTCTTGTATCATGCATAGAAATTCCATGCTAGGATCATCTAGGTACATCTGACATCCTCCTAACTGAGGAATTATGCTGGCATAATGTAGAACTTGTGTGAATCTTGTTTTGTTCAAATTTTGAATTTCTGAATATGCTTCCATTTTGAATGATTGTGTGAGATTCAAAGAAAACTAATGCAAGATTCATGATCACCAGCCAAATTTGAGTATGGATGTGCCTCTCCTTTTAATTTTTGTTGAGGTTTGGTCTGGGAGGCACCGTGAGGGGTGGCGGTCTCGCCGAAGAGGGTGACTGAACCCTAGGTTTAGTCCACCCTGTGTTGACATGAGCCCTAGGCGTGTCTAGCTCCCATTGGCCCACATGATTATAATAATCTACCTTAATATTATCCATTATTTTTGTTTTCATTAATTGATTGATTAATTAATTTGAATTAATTGAAATAAAAACAAATTAGTTCAATGTTTGTGATGTATGTTCGTTCCTTGTTGTGATCTCTTGATTCACCCTAGTCTAATGCATGTTTATGTAACCTTTGTTGTGATGTCTTGATTCATCCTAGCCTATTTCATATTCTAGCCGTAGAAATGTTGAGGCTAAGCCGTTGTATTGACTTGACTCGTACAGATCCAATAAAAATTGTCACTGTGCTTTATTATTTTCAAAGGAAATGGGAAAAGAGAGAATAAACCCAAAAGAGGGGGAGAGAATCTAGGTATGGGGTTTTTTTATGCAAAGGGAAGATATTAGCATCCTAAACATCTACCGTACTCTACAGGAACCTCTTTGAAAATCTGTGTATTTTGGCTATAAAAGATGTATACAAAATAATATAGTGGAGATGAGAAAAGAATTATTTTTTATAATTTTTGCACCCGCCGCAGTTGTAAACCTTTAGTGCCTACGTACCTCCTTTCGTGCAATAGGGGGTCAGGTTACTCGTAGTTCACCTCAAAAAATTTAAAACACATGTGTGTTGGTTAATTTTGAGAGAAGAGACATCATCGTCATATCCGAGTGGAAGACATACTTACTACCCACAATTATAAGAAATGAGAATTTGCATCATCTCAAGGTGGAGGATATAGCTTGGATTTTAAAATCAAGAAAGCCTCACTCAACACCCAAGTGGAAAATATCTCACTTTACTACATATTATAGAAGTATAGTAGATTGCATCACTACAAGAATCGACAAGAGTCTAATCTTTCGAGAAAAATGTTTTAAAGTAAAAAGCCAAAGTGGCAAAATGATTTAAATGAGGTTAATTGACATTTAGTCTTTCAAAAGATGTCAAAGTATGGTTAAGTTGATTAAATATTGATTAAGAAAATATTTTTGCAAATGCATGGACCTAAGTCCAAGTTTATTATGAAAGTGGTTCAAGTTAGATAAAACAAGATGAGTTTTGAAAAGGAGGGAGAAGATTTTTGAAATTAAAGAAGATAGGAGGAGATGAAGGGACTATACTAAAGCATAAAGTAAAAGTCAAGGAAAAGAATGATCTAACCAACAAGAAGCCAACACTTGACATGAAGAAGTCAATATAGAATTCACATCCTTTGGATTAAAACCAAGCAAGCAAAAATAATAAACCTTTGAGAAATACCAAGCTTCAGATGAATTAAGTCTTCACAAAAATTAGGCAGAGTTACAGTTGCATATAGAGGAATTCTTAATCACAGATAAAGCATATAATCAGAATTATCTACACACAAAGAAAATCAACCCAATATCTTAGATTAAATCTCAAGAACTTCAGACAAAATAACAACAAAGTAACAAGGTCCCCAAGTATCAAGGCTTCTAATCCTAAGTCTGAGAGATCCATAACTCCATAATGCCAAGGATAGTAACCAATAGTCCAAGTAACCTTAAAGCTTTTAATGTTCAAGTTGATTATTAAGTGTATTTAAAAGAAAAGAAAGCTCAAGTGAGCAAAGAAAAAATGACATAAAAATAAATTCTCAAGTGAGCCAACGAAAAAAAAGATGGCATAAAATGTAAATGCTAAAGTAAATGATACATAAAAATAAAAGCACAAAATAAAGGCATAAAGTAAAGTTAATTATTAATGAATTAGAATTTAGAGGGTTAGCTGTTTGACCACCTTAAAGCTTGCTTTTAAAAACTCATTAGAAGATTGATAAAATCAAAGCTTCTCAATAACAAGTTTGATTTGCTTTTTGTCAAGTATATCATTTATTTCAAGTGCTCAAAGCAACAATCACATATGATCAACGATATTCAAATGATTCACTTAGACCAAAATTCACAAAGTTTATTAGAGGATTGATAGAATTAAGCCTCCTAAAAATAAAATTCAAAGTTATTGGATCCAGGGTTTCAAATTAAACAAACTCGGGCTTGCAAGCATAGGTTTGGGCTATGTTAAGCAATCATAAGTGGAGTTATGTAAAAGTCACACCTATTTTGAGGCCGGTTAATAGAAATCTATGTACCAACATGTTAGAGAAATGATATGTAGCTCATTCTCCAAAAACATGTAGCACAAGTAAAAACAAGAAAGGGATGAGATGAAGAGGGAGGGGAATCATAGTACAAACAATGCATCCGATGAAATTAGAGTTTCAAATATCATCAACATCATTCATCCATTTTGGTGGATTTTGTTTTTAAACTTATCAACACCCATGATCTAAAGAGGTTGAGGAACTTGTTCCAAAAAACACTTAAGTGTCTCCAAATCAGAACCAATCAAAAAATAATAAAATATATTTAATATAAAACAAAGTTTAAATGATTTGAAAAAGGAAATAATTGGTAAAATACACAACATGTATTAAAACACCAAATAAAAATTCTAAAAAGAATCAGAGGTCAAACATGAATCAATCAGT
This sequence comes from Vicia faba, assembly GCA_948472305.1. Classification (NCBI taxonomy): domain Eukaryota; kingdom Viridiplantae; phylum Streptophyta; class Magnoliopsida; order Fabales; family Fabaceae; genus Vicia; species Vicia faba. The sequence goes on from CATIWC010001360.1 coordinate 73,836, forward strand.
GTTGACAAATTTTTTTCAGAATTTTTTTAAAGTCAGAAGCTATTTTTAAAATTTAAAGAAATAAGCAAAATAAACCAAAATTTGTGAAAAATAGTAAAATCAAAAATAAAAATAAAATGAGGTCACCAATATTTGTCAAGAGGCTATTGGATCCTTCCATTAATTTTTCAAAATTTTAAAATCAAGAAAAGTATTTTTAAACAATTAAAACAAGTCAAATAAAGTGAAAAATTATTAAAAAAATACCAAATTATTAACTAAAATTATGAAAAAATAAAAATCAGAAAGAGAAAATTCTAAAGTATTTTTGATATTTTTTTCACAATTTTAGAAGTTGAAATGAATATTTCATGAATTTTTGAAGTTTAAAACAATTAAAACAAAAATCAGAAAATAAAAATAATATCAAAATAATGTGGTGCATTGGATCTGGACTCACTTATACACGCTGAAAAATTTAAGGGCTCTCAGGTGGTGGAGTACGATGGATCCAAGTCAATGCACGCACATACCACACACAAAAGTCAGGCCAATTAGATTAAAACGGTTGGTCGTGTATCATTGGTTGAAGAACGACACGTATATCATCTTCAACCTCCAGACCCCTGCGGATTGGTTTTTATTAGATCCTTCAAAGATAATCTTTTGAAGATCAAACCGATATCATTGGATTCGTCTCTTCCAGACGATCCTAACCTCACCCTCATGAATACTTTCTTTATACAATAACTCGGTCGATTTGCAAAAAACCATAAGTAAAAGTGAAAAACAAGTTTGTAAATAAAATGCTCAATTCTCCATGAAATCACAAAACAGAAGAAGCATGAGAATCGAAAGAAGGAGGACAATAAATTAGTAGATTGTTTGGATCAATTTGGTTAAGAAAACTAACTCAACGAAGTAAGAGAATTTTGCTCTGAAATTGGATTTGGATAGCTCGATTCAATGGATGATTTGGCTTGTTTTTTATATGGTTAGCTTCATAGAAGTTCAGTGAAGGTGAAGAGCTCAAGAATTTAGAACTGGAAGTGCTTTAGAGTCGAATTCGAAGTTGCAGAATTGAGAGGTATAGAGGAAGTTTGAGAGATGTTTTATGGCTTTCTAGAGATTGTGAAATGAATGAGACAAACCCTTTATTTATAGTTGGGGTTAATTGAAGCAATGGTTGAGTGAAATGATCATGTATAGAAGGAACTCGTGTACACCTGCATCATGAACAAAGTGTGACCTCACAAATCATTAAAACTCATCCAAATTGTGCATTTTGACACTCTAAATGATTCATTCATCATTTCTAATCATGTTTAAGTGGATTTTATGCATCAATATTGTAATTAGAAGCCAAATTAATCAGATTTCAATCTGACTGCAAGTGAAACTTCAGTTCCAAGGTACCAACTTCAAATACAATGGGCAAGCAATGTAGGAAGCTTTATGATCTCATTCCTTTTACATTGGAAAGATCTCATAATAAACTTTACAATGTTCCAAGAAAGGTAGCATTTGGTGATCTGAGCTGAAAGTTATGCTACTTTGAAATCAAGAAAAACACACGGACATTTGTACTTAGAAAGATTTCTAAATTATGAACTTAAAAATGACCTATAATGTTCTTTAAAAATACATGACCTTCCACTCAAAATTTGATCTTGATCCTTGAAGATGAAATGAAGTATACCCTTTGAATTGAATTGTGCAATTGAGATCACTCAAAAATCATAAAAATTGAAAGAGTTATTGTCTTTGGAAGATGATGAACAAATTTGGGGAAATTCACAAAAGACCTATAATCTTTTCAATTCTTTAACAATTTTCCAAGCATTTTCAAGTCTTGCATATTGAAACAAAGTTGTAGTAGACATCCAAAAGAATATTTTAGAAAAATAATGAGCTCAAGGAGATAAAATATGAACAAGTTATGATCCTTTGAAGTCAAACCTTAAGATTGAAAGGCTTTTCAAAGAAAGTTGTAATCTTCTTCAAACTTAAATGGTCTTCCATGCTAAATTAGCCTTTGATCCTTGAAGATAACTTGTTAAAGACCCTTTAAAGAAAATCATGGTTTGGAATCAATAAAAACATCTCAAAAATGAGCAAGATATGGTCCTTGGAAGTCAACAAACCCTAGCTCACAGAGTGTCAAAATGACTTGAAACCCCTTTCAACTTTTGAGGATTTTCCTTGCACAATTGGATCTTGTCATGTGAAGAGAAGTTGTTGTAGATGATGATAAGAATCCATAGCAAAAAGAACCAATTCAAAATATTGAAAATTGAGAGAGTTATACACTTGTGATCACTGAATCAAGCACTTGCTCAATTAGGTCAAACTTGTTAAACCAACCTTGAATATTTTGAACTTTCTTTGCAAAATAGAGCATGATGGATCACATTAGCCCTTGAAATGATGTTGCCTTGAAGAATACTAAAATATGGAGCTTGAATCTCAATGAAACTTGTTGAAGAAGGCATGGAAATAAACACATGAACCTATGAATCTTCTTGATGAATACCATCACCAACCTTGAGGAAAAATTGACCTAAATAAAGTGAGAGAGCTCTTTGAACCAAAAAATTTGATATCATAGACATAGCCTTGACGCTTAAGATCTTTCCATCCAATGAAGAACCATTTGACTGAGGACCATGCCTTAAAACCCTAGGTTAGATGGTGATATGGATGTAATTGTGTCATCACCTACAATATGAACATTCAAAGAAACATATATACATATTTTGATGTTAGTTAAAAGTTAATCCACATAAAAACACTTGTACAAGATACACAATTCAAGGTGATTCATGATTCCTCAAGAGAAAACTTAAAGATAGGATGAAGTAGAAAGGGAGAACCATCCTTAATGTGTGATCTTGATGCATTGATAAAATGAGATAATGATAGATCTTAGGGGCAAAAATTAGGATATAATAGTTTCCCTTATTTAAGTGTCTTCTATCTGTAGATACGTAGGTTAAATTTTTTGTCTCGGTGCAATTAAAGATACTTAAAAACAAAACAAACCCTATTTTTGGACCTAAGATTCCATGCAATGCTTATGACTATGAATGTAAATTATAAACCTCACACTGGTGACACGGACACCACTAGGGAAGCAAAAATAAAACCAACCAACCCAAAAGATAGTTTGACCAAGAAAATAATTCGCTAGGGAACAACGCGACTCTAGGGATGGCTATGAACAGGTAAAGCTAAAATCATGATCGAAGAATCTAAATGTATAGTAAGATTTCAACGACGGAAAGTCTTACAATGCAAGCATCAGGCTAACAAGGAGGTAACCATTAGAAAGGGTTATCGACTCCACTAGGGAAAGAGACTTAACCATGTGGGAGGAAAATCAACTCCGCTGGAGAAAAGAAGACTCAACTCTACTAGGGTAAAGCCCAAAGAAGAGACAAAGTATCATCAACTTAACAAATGAGGAAAAAAAGAAATGTGTAACATCGACCGATATATAACTCTGAACTATCCACTCATAAAGGAGATACAAAAAGAGAGTAACATTGAACCACAGAGGATCATAAACTAAAAACCCAAAGGATGCGAATACAAACGGTAAGATAATAGAGGCTCAGAGATAATGGTAAGCATCAACCTCGAGACTAGTAAACGAATGATTGGCATCAGTACTTATGACTTGGTAACCACTCAACACTATTGGGGTAAAGTCCAATGAGGAAAAAGAAATAAATGCCGACTATGAATGACAGTGAACTACCAACTCAATGACGAAGGTGGAAAAATATAACCACACAACAATTTTTCCAAAATTCTGGCATTCCACCTAGAACAGGTCTCAACTTCTTCTTTAACCAAGGCATTGCACCTAGAAAGGGTAATAAACTGCTATAAGAATCTTTCAACGAAATGTCTTTGTCATATTGAAAAGACCAACCATCCATTGGAGTACAACCTCAACAACAAACTATCTCCCACAATAAAGAGACTACTATCCATCGGAGTAAATATATCCTCAACAACAAACTATCTCTCACAACGAAGAGACTACCATCCATCAGAGTAAAATGAATCTCAACAATGAACTATCTCCCATAACAAATAGACCACCATCCATTGGAGTAAAACCTCAACAACGAACTATCTCCCATAATGAAGAGACTACCATTAATCAGAGTAAAACCTCAACAACAAACTTTCTCCCATAACAAAGAGACTACCATCCATCGGAGTAAAATGAATCTCAACAACAAACTATCTCCCATAACAAAGAGACCACCATCCATCGGAGTAAAACCTCAACAACAAACTATCTCCCATAATGAAGAGACTACCATCCATCAGAGTAAAACCTCAACAATTAAATATCTCCCATAACCAAGAGACTACCATCCATTGGAGTAAAACCTCAATGACGGACTATTTCCCATGAGAAAGAGACTACCATCCATCGGAGTAAAACCTCAACAACGAACTATATCCCATAACAAAGAGACTACCATCCATCAGAGTAAAACCTCAACAACAAACTACCTCTAATAACAAAGAGACTACCATCCATCAGAGTAAAATATCAACAATGAACTATCTCCCATAACAAAGAGACTACCATCCATCCGAGTAAATATTTTCTATGGCATTAACAGACTTACTAGTACATATTGCTCAAATAAAGAGACTGCCACTTGTTGATACGATAAAGATTGCGATAACACTGCTAAGAAATGAATCTTGATTTCATGGGGAAATACCAACATATTCCTATTGAAGGGATAAAGTATTCACGTGAAAAATAAATGCACGTTCTCAATCCAGGGCTCACAGCCTATAGGGATCAAAATAATATTGTTGTCGCGACCAAAAATTCAAACCAGGAACAAGCCGGAGTAAAACAGTCAACCAAGACACCATCCAATGAGGAATAAACTTAAATGGGAATCAAATTCCACCCAGGTAATGAGCTGGGTAGGAAGGCTAAAGAAAAATTCTTCTAGGAGGGATAACTCAGTGGGGAAATTGAAAGGATATACACTTTCTGCTTAAAGTTGACATTCTATTGTTAAGTTTTCTCGATGATGAACATTTTGATACTAATAAAGATCTTAAAAGTATAAGTAATGCAAAGACAATTTGTAAAAAGTGCAAAAATGTAAAGTGTGTAGAATATAAAGTGTTTCGACAAAATCTTAAATGGAATCAAAATGACATTGAAAGTAAATGATTTAACAATGATTGCAAATGTGGTGATTCATACGTACCACTGAAATCATAATGCTAAGACTTCTATTTATACTTCTTCGACGGTAACTGTCACGAATGATTTTTTCTCCAAAAAATGACACGTTCTCGCTTGCATGCACTTCACCCTCCCCAGGTTTCCATGCGTCTCTTTTAAGGAATGGATAAGTCCAAAATACAGTTATTAGCCTTATTTCAATTTATCTTTGTCAAACTCACTTTCAAATCAAGTTCAAAAACCTTCTAAGTCCTATTGCAGTATCACTTTGCAAGTGTAGGACTTCTTCGCCAAATACCTAGTCGAATTTTCCATCTTACTCCTAGTCGAAACCACCTTGTCTTCATAAAATAATTTCTTCAGCTTTATTTGACATTTCGTAGTACCTGAGCATCGAAATTACAGCCAACAAATTTCCCCCAAAAAAAGTCTTTTTCAACCATATGGAGAAAAGGACATTTTTTAAAGCGTCGATACGACAGAACTCACTACTATGATGTCATGCTCATCATGACCACCTTCCTTCAAACGTCGCATCGAGACGTGCAAAATTGCAATAACTCATCATTATCCCTACTTTGTAGGAGTAATGTGGAAATTGAAAAAGTCAATCATCTGACTAGCCTCTAGAAAGCGTACACGCGTCCCACTACTTATGCCATCTATTAACCAAAGGAAACTGGAAAGCTTTTTCTTCCCCCTATAAATACTTTTCACCTTCAACACTTAATATTTTTCTGTTTCAGCTTTCAACTTCTTTATCTTTCTTGCGATTTCTTCTCAAAAATATAGCCAAACAACTTGAAATTTTGGCACATAAATACCAGATGTTGAACGAGATGTTACGACACTAGGATCAAATAAGTAAACACAATAATAACAATTATGCAAGTAAAAAAATTTTCAAAAATGTAAAGAAAACAAATCAATTATTAACCCAATTAGGTGCAACACCACCTACTCTGGGGGCATCTAAGCCAGGAAGGAAAGCCCATTATAATAGTATTAGTTTGAAACTCTAAAAAACCCTAGTTTACAAGCTTATCACCTGATCACTATCCATGTAATTTCTACCTAGGACACTCCTATATATGACACCCCTCTCACTTCCCACAATCACACCCCTATGATTTTCAACAACAATGATAGACAAAAATATAAGACACTCTTCAAAGATAAAATAAGTTATGCTTAAAAGGTTTTAACTAATGAACAATAATAACTTGACACACAATCCACTCTTTCTTAAAAGCTCATGAGTGATTGACAACTAAAACTCATCCCAACTCTAATATCAAAGAGATAATAGATGGATCACAATGAACAAAGAAGAAACTAAAACCCTAAACCCTTATCTCATGCACACAACTTCTCCAATTGTTTTTGGTTTAGAAAATACTTATAAAAAGACTCTTGAAAAGCATGGGCTTGGACGCTTCATACAAATCAAATATTCCAGCTATAAATATTTGTCAAATCTTCTCCACAAAAATAGGAACAAAAATATAAAGTTTCCTAAAATGTCTCAAAGATCCTTTTTATGAAACCAAATTAATTCTGTTTTAGAATCAATGTTCCTAAAATATCCTTCCTTGGTTGTGACTGTATGAGTACTAAAACCATACAAAATCTTCATATTATAAAAACAAATATTCCAATAAGTAAAACCTAAATTGCACAGATGTTTTAGTATAACATGTTATGACATCTATCAAAACATCGGTCTTCAGTGATTCCAGACCAACATAAATATGTTTTAACAAAATTTCAACCAATCATAAAATCAAAGATCTAACAATCCCCCCCTTTGGCAAATTTTTGCTAAAACAACCTTTGCGTGTTATAGCTGCAGATAAGAACAAAACAACATTAAAACAAACATAAAAAAAATATACACGAACATAATGTAAACTTGAAAAACCATATCAAAGTATTAGAGACAAACACATTAAACAATAAACAATGAGATTTACACAGAGCAAACCTTTAAAGAGATACCTAGCCTCACATAAATAAAGAAATAAAACTCCCACACTTCAGAATACCACTAGAGACCAGATACCATGACATCTTGTCTGACATCACAAAAACAACATCACAACAATATATAAACTAAGAGAAATAACCTCCCAACAAACCAGCACCATGCTCCCCCTGTCATAGTACTCCCCATATCACATGGAATCAAAACTCTCCCTATTACATAGAGATCAAATACTCCCCTCAAGAGAACATCCACAAGCATAAAAAAATAAACACAAACACATAGATGCTACACATAACACATATTCAAGCAGTGCATAAAACAATAATAAACAAAGTTATTTCTCCCCATTTTTAGCCACAAATTTGACAATAATTAAAGATCTGACAATACAAGCAGCAACTTCTCCACCCTTCAATCCTTCTCTAGTATCACCAGACATTTATTCCTCAAGAATACAGATCCCTATTTCACTTATTAATTTTTCAAATTGATTTGCATTCAATTCCTTGGTGAAAATATTAGCCAGTTGCTTCTCAGTGGCCACATGCTCCAGAAATAAGATTATTTCCTCGGAATAAGCAACCTCCTGAAGTGCTTTTTCTATTATCAACATTATCTGCCTTGTCTGCATCATATATCCTACAAGTATGGAATCAAACTTATTAGTGTATAACATGCCATAGTCACTAGTACTATTTATGCACTTCAGAATCCTCATCACTTGATTAATGTGACTTATCTTAGGCTCAACTTGATATCTTGCACAAACAACCATAATAAATGTGATGTCGAGTATGCTAGATGTAAGGTATAACAAACTACCAATCATGCTTCTGTATAGACTTTGGTCCACATCAACACCTTTTTCATCTTTAGATAAATTCAAATGAGTAGGTGTAGGTGTCCTCTTGTGACTAGCATTCTCAATGCCAAACTTCTTGACTATGTTCTTGGCATACTTACTTTGAGATATGAGGTTGGAATCATCCATCCGTTTCACTTGAAGTCCAAGAAAATAGGTTAATTCATCAACAAGACTCATCTCAAATTTAGATTGCAGTTTCTTGACAAAGTGGTTAACCATCTGGTCTGACATCCCTCCAAACACAATATCATCCACATATATTTGATAAATCATGAGTTTACTATCCTTCTCCTTAATAAATAAATTATTGTCTGTTCCACATTTCCTGTTGCCATTATTAACAAAAATTATGTCAGCCTTTCATACCAGGCCCTAGGAGCTTGCTTTAATCCATAAAGAGCCTTATTCAATTTGAACACATGATCTAGAAAATTAAGATCAATGAATCCCTTTGATTGTTTGTCATACCTCAAATTTTCCCTACCCTTCATTCAAATCATATGGCTTATGCCTTTCATTCTCCTCGTGTACATATATAGCTAATATAATATTTCACGCATTCACTAACAACAAAATTTGGCATGGGATCAAAGATCTTGAGAAATTAAGGTTTCTTTATTGCCTTGATACTCTCATCTTCATCATTAGGGTTTCACCTCTTTGTGCAAGGGTTATTTCAACTGAATATACAAAAACCAAGGATTAGGGTTTTCTCCCTTATACTCAAGGTCATCAAAGGAATATTTAAGGACTGGATTATATCAAAAGTTACTCTTCTCAACATTTTGGCTTCATTCAACGCATAAAGTAGCTTCAAGGTTGCATACAACACAAGTCACTCATAAGTCACCCAAGGGCTGTAAACTTCAGTATTGAAGGTCAACTCGTTGTGTCTATCATATTCACCTGAATAAGGGTTTATTTCCCTAATAATATTGACTTCAAGAGGAGTTCCATAAGAATTTTTTTTACCAGTGCATCTCATCATGATCTCAATACTTCAATCTTGGTTTAAAGTGCAAGTCATTGAAATAATATTAGTATTCATGGCACATTAGGGTTTTGATGCAAGGATGCTTCACTATGCAAGGAGGGTTTCACTTGAGTTTTCTTCATCAGTTGAGGTTACAAGTTTTTTCTTAGAGCTTCATGAAAGGGTTTGATATGGAAAATAAGTGTGTGTGTGGGATCATTTATTAAATCTAAGGCATATGGATAAGGGCTCGGACTTTGGTCAAAGTCAGCTTTGAGAAGTTGACATTTTGACCAAAGTCATATGTAAGTTTTTAGATCTACCTTATGCCTTTGATTCAAGTTGCAAATTGAAGAAGGTTAGAAGATTTAAATTTTAAATTGAAGAAAATTGCAGTGAACGAGAAGTTTGAATCTCATTTGAAGAAAGACCATTACATGCATATTCCGGTTCAAGTCACGTTCATTGTTATTACAATATATATTCAAGTACGTCATTATTACACTATTATAGTTACAATACAAATTACAAGCCAACACACTACTCTAGGCCCACTTCCTATGATAATATTCAAGCTTCCTTCATCTTCATGCCAAACAATATTCTTCATACACCATGTGTTGATTTCAAGTCTCAAACCATTTTGCAAGCTATTTCTCTTTATGACCAAGGGAAATCCATGATATACTAGAACCTGCAAAAACCAAGGCACAAATTTAGTATAGATACAAGTGTCATCATTCAATCACCATCTCAAAAAAAGCATTCATAAATAAGGCACATATTGGTTCAAAAGAGACAGATCATATTTCAGCCTTACATACATCTACGTTATTTCATAAACAGACCATAAACCTATGCTACACAAAATGTAACAAAATAATTCCAAATTTAACCCAATCATACAGCGTCACAGCACCCCTGCACACATATATCCACAGTTAGCATCATTGTACATGTTCAAACTCATGAGCAGTAGAAATGGTGATAGAAGCAGCAGACCAATTGTAAACGTACAAAACCGCATATAAGTCAAACCTCTGGATCAATTCAGCAGTTCGAATGATACATGATCCCAATCATACATTCAACTCTAGCAGACGGGAAAGATAAAAAACAATAACAACTCAGTGCAGCCAGAATGAAGTCCAATATAAAACATTGAGCAGAGACATATCCTAAGCCCTACCATACAATATTCAAAGCTATATATAAAGGGGGATGCAAAATACAAGCGATGCAATCATGCGGCAACATGTTTAGCAGGAGATTCACACTTCAATTTTTACTCACTATCAAAGCTCACAAAAAATCTGAATTCAATAACTAACTGCCAGCTGTCATACCCCATTTTTTGCCCGTTAACTTTTTTCAATTGATGCATATTTTTTGTTATTTTGAAAAGTCGATTATTTTGCATATTTCTTGTTTTTAATTCATTTTTTCAATTTCTATTTCAAAAATCCAAAAAAAATATTGTCTTTGTTTAGTTCATTTAAATTTACATTTTTTGCATCATTATCTCAAAAATAAAATAAAAATATAGTTTGTCATTTACATTTTGTTCTGGACTGGCCCGACAAGTAGAGTGGGCCCAGCCTAACCCTTTCTTTCGGTACGGTGCATACGTCCATGGCCCGAACCGCCCCCGCTCTCCGTCGGGCAATATCGGCCTTTTGCCCTCCTCAGAACCAACGGCTTGTTACAGGCACATCTTCCCGGTTTGACCAAATCCTAGCAGTTACCTATTTTTGCGGATCCGCATATCCATGCCCAAAAACGGGAACCAATGGCCATGTGTCAGGGGCATATATAAACCCTCACACTTGTGTGGGCCAAATATCGAATAATCACTATTCACCACCAATACCTTAACACTTTACTTGTATCTCATTGTTCCCACTCTTACTTGATCGTCGGAGTACCTTGAAGGTACAACCCCCTTTTTTCCTCCTCGACATCATAGCCCGACTGTAGATCATCACCCGGCCACCTTGCAAGTTCTAGTCAACCGGTAATATCAGTGGCGCCGTCTGTAGGAAACTGCTCTCCCCATATTTCTTTCGTCGAAACTCAGAGATCAAAGCAAATTTTCAAGATTCCTTTCACAAATCATGGTCGACCATGATGATCTCCCCCTGCTCGGAAAGGCTATTCTTTCCCCTGCACACAAAACCGACGGAAGCCAAGAACATCCTCACCTCGAGGACAACCTAGGTTTCCAAGATGGCCAGACTGCATCTCTAGATTCAATTGACGCCCGACGTGGGGACAACCAATTCTTGGACAAGAGACATCCCAAAAATCCCAACAAGGAACTGCCAGAGATCCTGTAACTAGTTCCCATCCCTCTCAGCACTAACTCGGCCATTGCATCATTGCTCGTTGCCATCAATCAGACCAACACCCTCATCCTGCACCAGAACTAAAGGATGGAGGCCTGAGAGAAGAAGCAGTCAAGGTCTCCCCCGCGGAGAACCCGACGACGAGAGTCCCCCAGCATATCTCCACCTAGGCGTGGCCTTCCACCAAGAAAGGAGAAGCGCGACATTTTTTCTTCAAGAAATGCAATCGCACACCTCCCACGAAAGATCAAGACTCTCCTTCGTCCAAGAAGAGAAAAGACGACCGTCAAATCGATTGCGCTCAATTACCTTCGGCCGAACCAAGATAGAAAAGGAGGAGCCCTTCCCCCGATGGGACAACAATGATCAACGGGGTAGAAATTATCACTCCCCTTCTCTGTCCCCTGTGGACAGTGAAGACGATGAGCCCCATGGCCCGCTATCAAGGGAAATTACAAAAGCCCGACTCAATGTCGGCCTGGAGAAGCCACCTCTATTGGGAACCTACGATGGAACGAAGGACCCCGACGAACATATTGAGAACATTGACACTCTCCTCGACTACCCAGAAGTCAGAGGGGCCATCAAGTGCATATTGTTCCCAACCACTCTCAAGAAGGGAGAAATGTATTGGTACAAGAGTCTTCCGGATGAATCCATCACCTCCTAAAAGCATCTTGGGAGGATATTTTCGAGACACTTCACCGTCTTTCATCGACACCCAATGTCGGAGGCTTCGCTCGAAGAAATCATCCAGGGAAGAGATGAATCTCTTCACATCAAACGCTTTAACAAGGAAGAATTACAGATCTCTACGACCAACAACATGAACAAATATCTCCCCGAGCGCGGGCTCCGTCCATGCAGTGACTTTTCCAAAGTTGTGCACATTGAATCACTGGCAACAATGCTAGGGAATCCATGCACAGAGAGAGTGCCAAGACCTTGAGGAATGACAAGACCTAGACTTCTTGTTGGGGAGAAAAGAAACGGGAAGACAGGTCCCGGGACTCCAAGGACTACAAGGGGCCAGCTGGTCATTTCCACGACTACACCCCTCTGACTACCTCAAAGGAGCGCATTCTATCTGAATGCGCAAATTCTAAATTTAAGCATGTAGGGGTGCGCTTCCCCCGACAAACACCTTCCAAACCGGGAACCTACAAGAGAAAATATTACAGGTTCCATAAAAGCCACATGCATAACACCGAGGATTCCATTCATCTAAAGGATGCAATTGAAATACTGATTTGAGATGGGCACCTCAAATAATACAAGAAGAAGGAGGGCGCCCGTGAAGAAGCACCAGAAACTAAAAACGTTGAAGAGGGGAATGAGTCCCCCGACATCGACGCTATACCGGTCTCCATGAACATCTAGCGGCTAGAAGATTTCTACTACCCAAACATGGATAACGTCCCGCTGTACTTCTACTCCCATAGTCCTTGGGAATCATTCCTCGTAGCCATGGTCATCTCTGGAAGGGGATTCAACAGGTACACAGTTGGGTCGGTAAAAAGAAGGTTCGACCAGCTCATAGAAGCTAAATAGGACATGGACGCCACGTTGGACAAATTCTGAGGAGGCTCTCATCCACTCACTTTCTATAGGGAGGAATTTCCGGGCGGAGCCCCGAATTTGACCATCCCATTACTCGTAAGAGCTTGCATGGAGAATTTCAACGTGCGACGGATACTGGTCGATCAAGGCAGCTAGGTGGGCATCATGTACACCCAGCTGTTCACCACCTTGCAGCTGAATGAAAACCATTTGACCCCGTACATAGGATCATACCTCCAGGGCTTCAATGGAGCCAGTATAAAACCATGGGGATATGTCGAGTTGATCGTCACCTTCGGGAGAGGGATAACGCCTAGAGCCATCAAGACCCAATTCTTAGTGGTGGATTTCCCGTCTCTCTACCGGTGCATCTTCGGGAGAACCACTCTCATCAAACTCATCGCAGTTTCATCCACCGTGCATCTCAAAATGAAGTACTACACCGCCGAAGGTTTGGCCGCCACCCTCCACGGGGATATCCAAGCAGCAAGAAGGTGTTTTGAAGCTTCAGCCAAGGGCCTCAATTCCATCAACGTTCAACCTCGAATAACCACTGGAGCCACACTGCCCTCCAGTTCCGAGGAAGTCAAGTCACTGCCAAGGGTTAACGTCATCTACCTCGACAGCCACTTCCCCAAGGAAGATCGTGCCGGGAAAAGAAATAATGGAAAAGAGACCATGGTCGAAGGCGAAGGTTCGACCCCTTCTACAGATCACGAAGAACTCTTGAGTCACACATGGCCAATCTCGGACATCAACTTCGAGCTCGTTCCCCTCAGAGAAGATCCCACCAGAGGAGTGAAGATTAGAGAAGACCTCCCTGACTTGGAGAAAAGGCAACTCAAATCTTGCCTAATGCATAATGTTGATCTAATCGCTTGGAGTGCGGTCGAGATGCCCAGATTATATCCAAAAATCACATGCCATAACTTGACTATAGATCCTTCCCTTAAGGCGGTCGCCCAGTGTAGAAGAAAACTGTCCTCCGAGAAAGCAGAGGTTGCAGAACTAACTGTAAAAGACCACCTAGAGGCACATTTTATTTCTGAAGCCCAATACACAACATGGCTCTCAAATGTAGTTCTTGTGAAAAAATATAATGGAAAGTGGTGCATGTGTATTGATTATACTGATCTCAATCGGGCTTTCCTGAAAGATGCTTATCACCTCCCCAATATTGACAAACTGGTCGACAACTCGACCGGTTTCAAATTGCTATCATTTATGGATGCATACTCGGGTTATAACTAGATCCCAATGGCGAAAGTGGATAAAAAATACACCACTTTCATGACTGAATCGGGCAAGTATTACTACAATGTAATGCCCTTTGGCCTAAAAAATACTGGTGCTACATATCAGCACATGACGAACAAAGTTTTTCTCAACGAGATAGGCGACATGCTCGAAGTCTATATGAACGACATGATCATCAAGTACACATAATGGCTCTACCATGACCTCCACTTAAAGAAAGTGTTCGAGCAAGCTCAAAAGTGTCGGATGCGATTTAACTCGAAAAAATGTATCTTTGGCGTACTGGCAGGTAAGTTCCTCAGATTCTACCTAACAGAACGAGGCATTGAATTAAACCCCGAAAAATATCGGTAATTTAACAAATTTCCAACACCCACCTCGAGAAATTCCATCCAAATCCTAAACGGCATGCTTACCTCTCTGTTGTACCCCAAAATTTACCCTCTTCATTTCGACCTTTTTGGCTTATATTTCATCATTACATACATGCATTTCTTGGTTCTATGGTTATGGGATCAAGGTATCTCTATAAAGCCTCGTCATGTTACAGGTGACATTTATTTCGTCAATGGATGTTCTCAGAGTATTTTCCGTGCTGAAGATCGGTACGTTGTTTCGCAACAATTCGGGGTTCAAAGATTCACTAGTCCAAACCGACGCATCATATTTAGGTGTTCTTTTGCCAAGATATCCATGGTGACATATTCTCAAATTCAGGTTTGGCTCGAGAGCCAATTATTTAAAGAAGGTCTCAGAATATGTGAGTTTTCTCGAAGAAATATGGTGAAAAAGTATGCTGAAAGTGTAGTTTTTCCGCACTAAAAAATTCATAACTTGAAGATCGTGGCTTATTTTGAACCTGTTCCGGTGGCCAAAATTTTGTCTTGACGTCATCTACGTTTTCATCTCTCACGGCTGGAAGCCAATTTCGATCAGAAGGTCTTCAAAAATGCAGATTTATCAAGTATTTTCGTACAAAAAAATTGTGACAGAAGTTTATCTGCGTCATGTTCAGAAAATCATACCTCGGTCAATTTTTATCGGATCGGACCCATCTTTTTACCCAAGGTTACTGACTCAGAGGTCTACAACTTTGCTTCCAAAGTCGAGATCGGGTTCTGCTCCGATCAATACCATTTTTTATTAAAGAACGTGTCAAAGTTGACATTGGAGCCCAAAATAAGTTTGTGTGAGGCGAAACTTCAAAAATTCATAACTAATTCACCGTTTATCCGATAGAGCCTATTTTCGGACAGGAGTTTGTTCTTGATGCCAGATACATTTTGTTTTGAAATTTAAACTTCAAATATTGCACTGAGGTCCCTACGATTTATCCTGAAACGTGCCAGACTCAAGTGAATAAAAATCTGCACTATTACTTGTGGTTATTGAAGGCCCAATTGCACATCCAAAGCCCATATCTTTTCTCTAATTTCCATTATATAATATCATCCTTTTCACACAAATAGGACACACAAAAAACCCTTGCCACAATCTTGTCAAAATATCAAATTCTTTCAAGAATCCTAGAAATCTTGAAATCCTTGTTACAAACCCCCATCTCACTACAAACAAGCCATCTCATTCTCCAGTAAGGGTAAGGCTGGTTTGATCTCCATGATCAAAAGGATATGTAAGCATTCATACATGCAACATCAGTTTTAACATTATAAAATTTCATATATTTTTCTTTATATTTCAAGGTATACTAATTTGTTTAATGTGTTCATGAGATTCAACATTACAGGTTTGGACCATCGTAATGGTCCTATGCAGGTTTATTACAAAACATGTTGAGGCCAGATCCTAACATCAAGACACACTTGGCCTAGTGGTGAGCATGTTGCTGGAAAGTCCTGAGATTCTTTTGGGTTATTTCTTGTTTCAATTCTGTGTTTCTCACTCTTTTCCTCTTTTTTTCCCTGATGTCACACATATCCAAAATATTTTTCATAAAATCTAACATTTTTCATAAACCTTTTATTTTTCATAATAAACTCAAATAATTAATTTTAGGTTTTAATTTAATTTTAGGTTTTAATTTAATTTTAGGTTTTAATTTAATTTTAAGTTTTTAATTTAATTTTAGGTTTTAATTTAATTTTGGATTCAACACCCACCCCTGGCATTTTTATATTTTTTAATTTGTAACCCTATTCCCATTGGTTTTTCTTCCCCTATCTATTTTTTTGGCAAACTTAATTCTTTTTTATTTATTATTAAACATAAATATTTTTTATTAATTAAAATTAATTAGGTTTTAGGTTTTCTTAATTAACCTTTTTTTTTCAAAATTAACTTTTTTTTATTAATTAAAATTAATTAGGTTTTAGGTTTTTTTTAATTTAACTTTTTTTCAAAATTAACCTTTTTTTAATTAAGATTAATTAGGTTATTTTTTAGGTTTATTTAATTAATTATCATAAATATTTTTTTTCATAAAAAATCACCAAAATATTTTTCTTCGCTATTTTCATCTTATTTTTATTTTCCTAGATAAAGTGTATAGAGCGCGTTCAATTGTAATAGTGTAGCTTTAGTTTTCTGCATTTTTTTATTATGTAACTGCTCCTAGTATGAATAGTTGTAGGTTTTTATTTTCCGCACTTCACTATTATGTAACTGCCCCAAAGCTCTGTAATAGTTAGGCTTATATTTCCGTCTTTACCTTCAGCTACTATATTTTATGCAATGCTTAGATTAATATGATTGTATGGAAAGATAAAAATGAACAATAGCTAACCCTAATTGCAAGATAAATGAATTGAATCAAGCACACTTTGCACACTTCACCTCTAGGGGTAACCTCTCTCGTTGCCTCGGAAAGCATGGTCATGTCCCTCCAATATAGGGATACCCTTAGCAAAGACCCTCGGTTAAAGTCATCATAAAGATCATGGTTCCTCGATGTCCCTCGAAGTTGCCTACGGTATATGAGCCCGTCCCTCGACGTTGCCTACGAATATATGATGACAGTCCCTTCGAACTGCTAAGGTATCCCTATATGTTACCTTCCCTGTCACGTCCAAAGGTAGGGCTTCCTGCACCTGTCCCGCACACGACCAAAGGTAGGGCTTCCTGCTAACTAATGGTATGGATAACACTATCCAAAGGAGGATGAAAAATACAAGAAATACCTTGAGTGGGTAGTTACTGTTAATTGTTTGCTCACAACTTAAAACACTTTTTCACACCTCACATTTTCAAAAACATTTTCAAAATGCTTTATCAACACTTTTTAGGACTGATACAAGAGTTATCATAAAGTAAATTGCCTTACTATTTGGAATTTCAAAACTTTTTCAAAACACACACACAAAGCAAATTTTCAAAAAAGTGAGCTAAGTAATTAAGATTCCATAGATAACTATGGGTGAAAAGGGTGTTAACACCTTCCCTTTTCATATCTTACCCCCCCGAAATTAAAATCTAAAAAAGGTCTTTCCTGTTCTTTTCACCCTTTCTTTTGTTGGATAAAAGAAAAGTCGATGGCGACTCTTGCTAACCGCAATATTTGCGATAAAACACAAAACCAGTAAAGTCAATTCTCTCACCGTATTACAGAACTGGCGACTCTACTGGGGACATAAAAAGTGGGGTTACCTTAGATTTGGATCATTTTAAAATTTCTTTCCTTGTGTGTTTTGTATGCTTTACTTTTAAAGGGTTTGTTGGGCTGCTGTTAAAAGATCCTATACTCGGACCTGGGGCACTTTTAGGTAAGCAGAAATAGATCATTGAGATTGTACGGTGTAGACCGATATGGTTGAAGCGATGGCTGCATTAGTGTGACACATTTGTTGGTATCGGTATCCCTTCTGTTAAATCGAGGAGAATACAGGGCCGATGTGTGGTGTCATGAAGCACTAACTGCCCTTAGAACCTTAGTTGAACAAACTTGGCCATTCAAAAAGTAGTGAGATTGTCGGCTTCGATATAAAGCTGAAGATTGGTTGATACTCGATACTACACTCATTAAGATCGGACTTTCGGGATATTTCGACCGCGAGAAAAGATTGCCTGAGCTGAAATAATGCCTTATAAAGAAAGATCAGTGATATTGAGACTCCTAAGAACCCGATTACTTTTCTGGGATAGGTTGAGCCAACTAAACTTCAAGAGGGTATTTACCTATAAACCTCATGCAAGCCTAAACCTAAGGTCTTATTTGTTTTGCTTGTGTATGATTAAATTGTTCCAACATAACATCATGCATCATAACATCCATATTCATTTCACTAACCATTTCAAGGACTAAGAGAATTTATCTTTGTTCTGTTTTGCAGATCATGGCTTCCGTTCATAGAAATACCCTTCGAATCAGCTTTGTGAAAATACCTCTCCAAATTAAAGATCTAGTATCAAGGGTTCCTGAGACTTCCTCGTTCACCAAGAAATATGGTCGACTTCTCAACTTGGTTACCTCAAGCTTTGATGAGAAGATAATGAGTCTACTCTTTCAGTTTATTAACCCCAAACACCATTGCTTTACATTTCCCAATTATCAGTTGGTACCCACCATGGAATAGTTCTCTCAATTATTGGGTGTACCTATTCTTGATCAGAGGCCTTTCACCGGTTCAGAGGAGGCTCCAAAGCCAGAGGTCATTGCAGCAGCCTTGCATCTGAAACGATCCGACATTATATCCAACCGGGAAACAAGAAGCAGAGTCAAGGGTTTCCTAGTTAAGTTCCTATTAAAAAAAACTCAATTGTTTTGGGATGAATTGGATTTCCATGCTTTCGAAGAAGTTCTGGCTCATCTAATCTATGGGTTAGTATTGTTCCCTAATCTAAACTTACTCATAGATGTGAATACTATCAAGGTTTTCCTCTCGTAACCCTGTGCCTAGTTTACTCGGAGATATCTTGCATTCCCTTCACAATCGTACCATGAAGAGAAGAGGGGTTCTTATGTGTTTTATACCATTGTTGTCTAGCTGGTTTATTTCGCACCTTCCTCAATCAGTATTGAAGAACGAACAAGGTTTGGGTTAGTCGCAAAGGATAATGTCACTTTCTCACTCAAATATTCTTTGGTACTCCCGGTCTATGGGAGATGTCTCTATCACCGATTGTTATGGGGAATTCCATAATGTCCAACTCCTTGGCATTAGGGGAGGTATCACTTATAATCCTTCTTTGTCTCTACGACAATTCGGTTATGCTCGAAAGGATGGTCCCCATGATATGCTTATCCAAGGCATTATGTTAAACTATGAGGATGATGTTCAAGGGTATCGTCAAAGGTTCATACGAGCTTGGGGAATGGTAAACAAAGTTTATAGAAAGACTTTGGGGCATAAGAATTCCATTCCTATGGATCCTTATCTCAAATGAGTACGAGCTCGCGCCCAAAACCTTATGATGCCATATACAACCATCTTTCCAGTGATTGTGGAGCCTATCACCTAAGGAGATGTTTCTTATACAGTTCTCCATCCTAACATGCCCACTGATCTTGAAGAGTTGCAGAGGTCCTAGATTCAGATGAAAGAAGAACGGGATACCTTTAGAGCTAAATTCTACACCAGTGAGAAGAAAGTGTTGGAGCTCATGAAGCAACTTCACGAAGAAAAAATTCTTAATGTCTATCTCAGCATGAAGAGGAAGTGCCCATGGGAGACTTGATTCTTAGATTTTAAGAGTTTTTAATTTTCAATTGTAAGCCTAAAAGGCAGTTGTGATTTGAATTTTACTAATAAAATCTTTGTTTCATTTTGGTGCACAAATTTAAATTTCCCGAAGTCCTTGGAAACATTGCATAAACATGTCATTCATATCATTACATAAGCAGGTATTTCAAGATAGGTTTCTTATCTTTTCGTTATTTATTTCAGCAAAAAGAATGGCTCTTGAACAAAATATGAAGGATCTTCAAGCACAAAACGCTCAATTCCAACAGATGTTCCTGGCTCTGGCTAAGGGACAAGAAGATATGAAATCTCTCATCACTAAAGAGAAGAAAAAGAAGGCAAAGAAACCGTATGGCGTCCTGAATATGGGAAGAAAATTTAGAGGACCAACCAAGCAAGATCTAGAATTTGCAACTCCATCAAATGAGGGGGATAATCAGGAAGAGGATGACAAGAAGAAAAAAATAAGAAGATAACATCCCAGGGACTGATGAAGAGGAAGCAGACTATGTTGAAGAACAATATCCTCTTGTTGGTGACAAGTATAAACAGCTGGAGGATCGTCTCAATGCTATGGAGATTCATAGGGTACCTGGCTTGGACTTTGAAGAGTTAGGATTGGTCTCAGGAGTGGTCATCCCACAAAAATTCAAAGTTCCCATTTTTGCAAAATATGATGGTGTTTCTTGTCCCAAACTTCATCTGAGTTCCTATGTTCGGAAGATCCAACCCCATACCGCTGACAAAAAGTTATGGGTTCACTTCTTTCAGGAAAGTTTGTCTGGTACACAACTCGAGTGGTTCTATCATCTAGAAGGAACCAACATTCGCACTTGGGAAGACTTGGTTGATGCTTCTACAAATTATACCAATACAATGTTGACCTTGCACCAACTCACGTGCAATTACAGAGCATGACTATGGGCTCGAACGAAGGCTTTAAGGAGTATGCCCAGAAGTGGAGAGATTTGGATGGAAGAGTGAAACCTCCTTTGTCTGATAGGGAGCTGGTCAATATATTCATGGGAACTCTGACAAGGCCTTTCTTTAATCATATGATCGGAAGCTCTTCAGTCGGATTCATCGAGCTGATATTAACTAGAGAACGAGTAGAAAGTGGAATCAGAAGTGGGAAAATTCAGGTGGCTGCATCTTCAAATGTTGTGAAGAATCCTTTCAACGAAAAGAAAGAGGCTAATGTTGTGTATGGCCAGAAGGGTCATGGTAAAGGAGATCGTCATCGAACTGTGGGGGCAGTTATGATTTCTAATCCTACACTAGTGCGACAATAACAACAGGGTAATCAGTGAAGGAAAGACGAGCCCAAGAGACAATTTAAAAAAATCAACATGTTGCAGTCTCAAGCATTGCAATACATGTTTAGGATGAATCTGATTACATTGATAAAACCTCATCCAAACCCCAAAACTTCTTCTCCTAACTACAATCCCGATGCAAGGTGTGCCTATCATTCTGGCAGTCCTGGGCATGATACTAACGATTGTTGGGCACTGAAATACAAGATTCAAAATATGATTGACACCAAGGAGATTAAATTCGACCCTCCCGAGACTCCCAACATGATCACCGCTCCCATGCCGAATCATAATTAGGATTGAATTAATGTTGTGGAAGATATTGATAACAGCAATGACATAAAGAACTGGATTTCCCCTACTACCAATGACGGAAGCTTCTTCATTCAAATTTTTATTTGTAATTTCTTTGTTTGTTAAAACAATTACTGTCATGTCAAACTTTGGTTTTCCCATTAATGCATCGCATATGTTTGTCTTAAATTAATTTGTTTTCATTATATTTAATCTGCTTTCTTACTTCCTTTTTGTGATATTTGACTCTTGATTAAAAGTTGTAAGCCTTTAGAGGGAGGATGAAGAAAAAGATACCATAATATCTATAGTATTCTTTTGAACAGACCTTGCTGACGATGTACATGCGTTGTTTCAAATCCTAAACAGTGGAGTTATAGGGAAGATAATCCCTAGTCAACCCCTTTGAGCCTAAGAAGTAGGGGTTTTCTTTTTCACACAAATTGAAACCTTTAATCATAACCTGGGGCAGGGTAGTTTCTCAGTTAATTCAAATGTGCATTCAGTCGCAGGCTTTCACTTCGTACACGGAGAATAGTATCGAAGACGTCTTTCCAAATCAAAAGACGATGATGGTTCCCCGTAAAACAGGCAGTCATTATCTCTCAAAAGAAAAACCCTCTAAGTCAAAACCTATGAAGAAAACTTAGGAAAAAACCGGGGCATCCCGCTGACTGTAATCACAGAAGAAACAGTTCAGACAAAAGGTAGGGATAATAAAATCAAAAAGAGGTCGCTAAAAATCCTAGATAACAGAAAAATGTTACAAAAATGACTGCCTTCTCAAATAAACTTCCAGTATTCGAACCATCACCGAAATATCAGGGCATATATTCCAGACTCAGTTGGGATTTAAACACACAATTAACTGAGTATAGGACTGAAGAACATCACGAAGAACGGGTCGGGTACAAATAAATTTCGAGCCTCTATCCTTTGATTCTTAAACCGTGAACCAGACCATGCTACAATCCTTAAAAGTCCTAGTTGAAGAATGGGTTAGTTTGAAAGCATACTGCTACAAAAAAGGTATCCTTACTCCTGTAAGGCTTAATATAAATCCTGAGTTGAATTTATATTCTTACAAAATTATGTTTTTGCTAAAAATTCATTTTTAAAACTTCAAGACAGACATAAGCTTTGCATTTTTAATACCACTATTTGCATATAACTAATTGTTCAACAACAGAGAAATTCGCACGACGAATATTCAATGAACGGAAATCCTCTCAATGAACATAATCACTTCAAATTGAAAGACACTTCTAATAACAAACCTTCCATAATCAAGGGGTATAACATGGTGTCTAACTGATCAGGGGCAGTCAAGTCAAGATTAAAGGAATCTCTCAAAAGTGTTGAATAGCCAGAGGCAGATCTCCATCTGAATCACTTGAGGCATTGAACATGAATTCCAGCAAAGGGTCACAAACGATCAAGCAAACATTTTCTGGAAGTGACAATTCTCTGCACCCTGTGAACGCGGACATAGTTGGAAAATTCTACGCATGGAAAAGAGACCTGTTAGGTTGACAAGCCTAGGAAAAAAATAAGGGCATCCCGACGAACTAAAGGAGTTCGGGAAAAATTAGGGATATATATAAATAAAATTATACACCCGGAAAGTCGAAAACCTGAAAAAGGCGGCTTGGGAAAAAAAGGGTATCCCGGTGGACTGAAAATCTGAAAAGACAGTCCAGACAAAAGTTAGGGATTAAAGCGTACGACTATGTCGCGTTACCTCATTGCTTGCATGTCAGTAGAAGAGTTATCATTCTGATCAGCATTTACTAAAGACTCTGGGAGTGGAGATAATGTTCAAATTATCCAAAAATCCCCACAGAGCAATCTCCATGGAACTATCTCTACAGAGTTATCTTCACAAGCTCACCCTCAACAGAGATATATTCCCTAGCAAGTCTAATATGCAAGTCAAACAGAAACTAGGGAAACTTCCAGCAATTCATCTCCATACCTCTGATGGATAGTGTTGTACCCTAATTTTGTCCCCTAAGATTACCTCATCATACCATGTTGATTCCATCACAACAAGATCACATTAGGATTCTTGGTTCCCCTCCCTATATTTAGCTTTTCTCTTTGAGGAATCACCAAGAACCTTGACTTGTGTTCTTTTGTGATCATGAATATTTTTTGTCTTGATTTCTTCTTTTAATTAATAAAAGGCAATGTTGGTTTGTCTTGCTTGTTACTCATGTAGGTAAAGGCAATGAGATGCAGCAAGTTGCTCCATGGGTTCATGAGTTTATTTCCATGCCCTAGTCAATAAAGCTTGAGAAGTTTAAACCTCACCATTAAAGTTATTTTAGAACGGTTGTGTTGTACCCCAAAATTTTTCTTCCCATATTTCTCAATATATTCCAAGTGAGGTCCTCAAATTGCTCAAGGAAGTCCAAGGGTTGACCAGACAAACTCTCTCCTAAGGCAGTCTACCTCAAATTAAGGTTTCTTGTTGCATCAAGATACTTGAGTCCAAGGGATCCCAAATGCCCATCATTGTCCTAATATGTTGTCAAGATCATCCATGTCAAGTTTCAAGCCTTACAGAGGAAATTTGCTCAGTCAATTGCTCAAAGGCCTGAAAATCGACTGTGTTAGGGCAAAAGGCAATTGTGGCCCACATACAGTCAAACTTCAATATTTTTGGTCAACATCCTCATTTTGAAGTATCATTCATCATTTGATCAAGGGTTGGTCATGATTCATCAAGGATTGCTCACAATTCATCAAAACCCAAAAGTTACTAAATTAGGGTTTTGCAGGAAAAGTCAACTCAATTTTGACCAAGCATAACTTTCTCATACTTTATGAGAAATGACCCATCCAAAATTCATCTTCATCTCCCAAGTTCAAAATATGCACTCACAAGAAGTTATGAATTTTGACATTATAGGTTATTTTGAAAAGTCAACAAAAACACCTTTTTTGTCAAAGCTTCATACATGAACATGGAATACCAAATTGATATGAGACCAAAAGGGTTGCTTAGAGGAAATCTCAAGCTTTCTAAAAAGTCCAAGAACACCTTCAAATAGTCAAAATTGAGGAAGTTGTGCATTGGTGAAGTTGACCTTTTTTGCAAAATTGCCAAAAGTTAAAAGTGCCTCAAATTGCAATTTTTGCTAAATGGGCCTAATCTTTTGCATTTGTTTTGAGTTGGTAGCATGGTCCATGAGCCCTAGCTCTTTCCACTTGTCTTTATCTTATTTTTATTATTTATTTTGATTTTTATTGCAATTAAATCAATTTAAATCAAAACAAATCATGAAAAAAATCCAAAACATTGAAACCTCAAGATCTTGTGCATATTTCAGGTCCTATATCCAGCTGGCAAGTGAATCAATTCATGCAAGGCCTTTGTGTGCATGAAAAGATTGGTTTTGGCCTATTTTGGAAAGATTTTCAAGGGAATCAAATCAAAATCAAAAGCTATAATGGATAAAGATTGAGAGCATAATTTCAACCCTAATCCATTCCTTGGTATATAGTGAACATTGGCAGACCTAAAACACATGCTTTGGAGGCGTGAGAAGGCAGAACCAAGTTTGAAAAAAACCACAAAAAGTGCTGATTTGATTTCATTGCTCCAGGAATTTTCAAGGTCCCCTAGCCATCTCATTCGATTCCTGGGATTGCAAGGAAGCTGTACCAATCAAGAACAAGGACTTTCCTGCGCTAAAACCCAATGTAAGTGGTTCACGACTTTGGCTTGTTCTTGAAATAGAATTACATGATTTTGGCACTTATAGCATGAAATATTTACATATTATTGTTCCCTAACACATTTGCAAGCTATCTATATCATTTAATTGCATTTTAGGAGTTGTATTAGAATCCACCATTGCTAGAGTTCTTGGTCTCAATTTGGGATCTTTTCACAGAGGTAAAATTGGGCCACAAGAAGGGCACCATCGTGCTCAGCAGGCCAAGACGAATCAATCCGCAGCCTTAGAATTCATTGATCATGCCTGTATATGATTTTGCAATGTGCAAGGTTTATAGTGATGGATGTTTGTCCGTAGGTAAAAGTCTATGACTTTTACCAACGGAGCAAGGAGGAAGATGACTGGCGTGGCACATTTCCATTCGTCTGTTTAAAATCTCGCGCGCAGGAAGTTAACAAAGTTGTTTCTTTTTTATATTATTTGTTTGTTTCTTAACATGCAACAGAAGCGCGTGGCTCCGTTGGTAGTGGAGCAGTTGGAAAAGGCTTTGGGGCCTTGGTTCGAATCCCAGGTCCCCCCCCATATTTCATGTTATTTTTCTTTAATTGATCAGGCGTGCACACAAGGCAGGGAGTCCATCATATGACCTCAAAGTCCCTCCATTGGATCTCTAGATGGCCATATCTAAAGGCCATCATACGAAGGACCATCATACGCCTTGGTCAACATGCAGTAGGGAATCTGGGAGGTCAACGTGGATCAGCTGTTTTGGGCCCAGAAAATTCTATCCACACCCCCAAAATTACTTACAAAGCAGGCCCAATTTCCTTTTCCTTTTCTTTTTATATTACTTTATTTAATTTATTTATTTATTTTTACTAATACAAAAATTAATTCTTTCATCAAAAAATCATAAAAATAATTTTCACCCAAATTAGATTTAGGTTTTATTCTTTATATAAAAATTAATTTAATTAGTTTATTTAATTTTAGGGTAAGTTTAATTATTTTGTAAATAAATTAAAACAAGTTAGAAATTAGGGTTTTGTTCCAATTTAAATTCTATTTTCTTTTTCTTAAAAATAACCAAAAACATAAAAATAGGTCAAATAATTTTATTTTCTTAATTTAATTTAATTACTAATTAGATTTATATTTAATTTAAAAACTTTAGTCTTTTTTCTTAAAAATAATAAAAAAACATCAAAAATAATTTTTCCTTTTAATTAGGTTAGACGGGTCAAAACCCTAATTTCCCTTCGTTCTCTATTCGTCACGCGCTTATTTATTTTTACCATATTGATGTAATTGCTCACAATATGTAATAGATTAATTAGGACTTTTTACTTTCATTTATTGTTTTTTTACGGGTTGTTTTTGGCTATGTAATTAATACCCGAAGCCTTGTAATAGCGTAGCTTATTTTCCGCATTTTAATTTTCTGCAAGTATTAACTGTTATATGTATGAATATTAGGAATGTGTGACAAGAATGTATGATTAACTTTAAAACAGTTAGCAAACTCTAAATGTGCAAAGATAATAAACTTGAAATTAAATCACTCGCACATGCGCAGTCCTAGGGTATACTCTCACTTCGGTTGCCTTCGGTAAATGATCATTAAGTATAGGGTATTTTAGTGGTCGCTCTTTTGTCTCAAAGATCAAAGTTTCCTCGGAAAGGTTGCCTCGGATATGTTGCCTCGAATATTAATCTTAAGACATTAGAGTTACTACTAAGACGTCCTAACATTGCTTTAGTGATGGTACGTCCCTTTCGAATTGACCCTCAAAACTCCAACGATGGTGCTACCTACTCACTAATAGTAGGATAGCGCTGTCTAAAGGAAACGAACATAGAACAATTCTTTTTTCGAGTAGGTAGATTAGCTCTTAAGTACTTGCTCAAACAAAACAAACTTTTTCCACACTTACACTCTTTTCAAACAAGTTTTCAAAATAACTTCGTAACACTCTTGAAGACAGAAGCAAGGGTTAAATCGAAGTCAAACAAAAAAAATTTCAAATCAAACACACACAAGCAAAATTTGAAAAAATGATGAGCAAGTACTTAAAAGCCCGGAGAAAACTACGGATAGAAAGGGTGCCAATACCTTCCCTTTCTATAATCTACCCCCCGTACTCAGAAAACCTCAAAAAAAGGAATTTTTCTGTGCTTTTTTCCTTTCCTGTTGGATAAAATAAAAGTCGGTGGCGACTCTTGCTTACCGCGACATTTTGCGAAAACAAACACAAAACGTAAACCAGCATTTCAAAAATAGTTCCGATTCTAGCCACCGTATCACAGGGTGGCATGGAAAGGTTATTTTGGTTCACTACATTTCCAAGTTATCAAATTGATTCAAAAGAACAAGGGGTTGATGGAAGAAGTTATCATGGTTGGACAAGGTCTTGTTCCCATTGATCATAAGTGCATATTTATCCCAATTATCAAGATATGGAAGTGGTTTTGGTGGCTATGAGTCCTAATTATCATCCTCAACAACTTCTCTTTAAAAATCAAGAGTGTTGGTACAAGAAGGTTGTTCAAAATTGTCAAAGTTCCTCAAAGCATTTTCTTGATATAGGAGCTAGGGTTTTGAACTTCAAAGAAGCATATATTGCTCATCTTTTGATATTTTTTAGTGATTCCAAAGACATCATTCTCTTCAAAGGGTTATTAACAAATCAATTCAAAATTTTTAAGGAGTTTTCATGTGGAAGAAACTTGATGATGAAGAAATATTACAAGTCCTCCAGATGAACCCCCATTTTCCTATGTGTGACTTCAAATGATCATAAATTGGTCAATTTTTATCACCTTGAGCCCACTCTTTTTCCATAATGATATTGAGGATGTGAAATTTACTCCTTCTTTTATGTGCAAAGTGAGAAAATGGATGGAAGATTCCGTAAGGATACAAAGGATTATAGGTCATTTCATGATTTTTTTTCCAACTTAAATAATCCATAACTCTCTCAATTTTTGGAGATTTTGGATGGTTCAAGTTTCAAAATGTCATTCAAGAGGTCTATTTCATGCCATCTTTTTTGGTCAAGATCAAATTCCAAGAGGAAGGCCATGTTTGGATGCAAAACATTATTGGTCACTTTTGAAGGAAAAGTTGAAATATTTCTAAGTATGGAAAGTCAACTTCTTTTTTCCCAACTTTGACTCAATGCAAATTTCAGCTCAAGCATCCATTTGATTCCATTCTTTTTCCATTGCAAAGCTTGTAACCTCATCTTTCTATAGCATCAAGAATCATGCCTTAAGACCCCTTGAGCTGAGAATGCCATTGGATTGAACTTGGTAACTTGGAACTAAAGTTTCTCCATAAGTCAGAATTTGAAATCTTTGTTTTGGCTTCTAATCACATGTTTTCCACACGTTTTTGCCTCTAAACATGTTTAGTAAAGTTCCAGAATTGATTAGCACAACAAAACGCGCGTTTTGGATGAGTTTTGATCAAATTGGAAGTCACACTTTTCTTGTTTGTAACTTCACACGATTTCCCTCCAAACTTCATCATTTCACACGCTTGGACATTCCATTTGATTCCCTATAAATAGAGGGTCATCCCCCATTCATTTACTCAAGCTTAGATATCCAGAATCACCCTGCCAAACTTGTTCCATAACTCAAAATTCTGCTACTTCGAAATATGCTTTCAAGCCTTTTTCAATCCAATTTTTCCATCAATTCACCTTCCTTGATCTTCCCTGAAGTTAACCATATAATTACATTCAAGAATCGTGCCTTAGATTGCTCCATAGAAGTCCAGTTTCAGAGCTCTGCAACTCAACTTCAATGGGTAGATTCCTTCATCAATTCTTCAAAACTTTGATATCATTGTGATGCTCTCATTGCTTTGGTTCTAGTCACAACACTTACTTTCATCTGGAAACTTTATTTTGACCAAGAAATTTCAAATCCCTTTTCAAAAATTTCCTTCCAATTTGCTTGAGCTACAGTTTATATAAATTTGTCGCGAATGTGTGGTTGTCTTCGTCTTGAAGAGACGAAGCGAATGACATAGGTCTGAGCTTCTGATTTTAGAGTTTGAGAGACCTACAATTTACGTTGGATGGAGGTTAAAGATGACCAACGTGTCATCTTCCAACCAATGATGGCACGTCATTTGTATTTTTTGAAATCTGATTTAATTAATGATTAAATGCATTATCCACTAAAGTCCATAACATGCACAACGCACCAGGTCCACTTGATTTGTTTACTAACACGTTTTGACATTGATCAGATGGCCCATTTTTTTCTTTTCTGATTTTTATTTTTAATTGTTTTAAATTTCAAAAAATCGTAGAAAATTCATTTTTACTCCAAAAAATCTGAAAAAATTATGAAATATATTTTTGATTTTTATTTTTTCACAATTTTATTTTGTGTTTTGGTATTTTTTTTATAAATTTTCACTTTTTTTGATTTGTTTTAAATGTTTAAAAATACTTTTATGTATTTTTAAATTCTGAAGAAAAAAAATAGAATGATCCAATGATATTGTTATAAATATTGGGGACCTCGCTTATATTTTATTTGACTTTGCTATTTTTTTTATTCATTTTTGGTTTATTTTACTCATTTCTTTTAATTTTAAAAATAGTTTCTGACTTAAAAAAATTACCAAAAAATTAATAAAAATATTTGAGTCCATTTCTGATTTTCCTATGGTCTTACTTTTTATTTCTTGATTAATTTGAACATAGTTGATAATTTTATCCCTTATTTCTATTTTAAATATTTCTAAAACATTTTTTAATATATATATATATATATATATATATATATATATATATATATATATATATATATATATATATATATATATATATATATATATATATATTAAAATGCAATATTATTTTGTGATTATTTTCTGGCTAATCTTGGGTTGAATTTTTTATCATGAACTTTATTAACATCATTGGATCCATGGTGTTGAGTTTAACTCCACAAAAATGGATGAATAATTTTAATAATAGTTTGATTAAATTTTAATTCAAATGTGGTTTGTATATTCTTTTCCACCCCTCTTTATCTTATCTCTTTCTTATTGAACTAAGTGTTATTGGAGCATGATCTCTAGATCATGTCTCAAAACAAATGGTGCATAGATTATTATTGACCGACCTCAAAATAGGCGTGACTTCTACATAAGCCCACTTACGATTGCTTACCATAGCGCTAAATTTTGTCCTGACTCGAATAAATGATCATTTGTGGCCCAAACCTATGTTTGCAAGCCCAAGTATATTAATTTGATATCTTTGATCCAATAACCTTGAGATTCATTGTGTGGAGGCTTTGGTTCTACCAATCCTCTAATAGATCTACAACACTTTTGGTCAACGTGGATCACTTAAACATCATTGATTATTAAATGGTACTTTTGAGGATTCCAAATGGATGATATACTTGGCAAAAAGCAAACGCAACTTGTTGTGTGGAGGCTTTGATTCTAACAATCCTCTAATGAGTTCCAAATGTAAGTTTCAAGATGGTCATCCAACTAACCACTAATTATTAAATTGCTTTTACTTTGTGCCCTTTTATTTTTTATGCTTTATGTACCATTTATTTTAGCATTTACATTTCATGCTATTTTTCATTTTTGCTCACTTGAGCCCATTTACTTTCTTGTCATTTTTTATTTTTGCTCACTTGAGCTTTACTTTTCTTTTTCAAGACACCTAATAATCAACATGAACCCTAAAAATCTTTAATGATACTTGGACTATTTGGTTACTATCCTTGGCATTATGGAGTATGGGACTTCTTGGATTTAGGATTAGAAACCTTGGCCTATGTTGGAGACCTTGTGACCTTAATTGATAGTTTGTCTGGAGTTATTGAGGTTTACCTCAAGACATTGCGTTGTTTGTTTGTTTTGTGTGCAGGTTGTTGTGATTACATTCTTTGTTTGTAATCTGGAATTCACCCGTATACAGCTGTTACTCTGCCCAATTTTTGTGAAGACTTAATACACTTGAAGTTTGGTTCTTTCAAGAGGTCTAGTATCTTTGATTGCTTGGTTTCAATCCAAATAATGGGAATTCTATCTTGGCTCATAGTGTCAAGTATTGGCTTCTTGTTGGTTAGATGGTTCATATTCCTAGTTTTTACCTTATGCATTAGGATAGTCTCTTCTTCTCCTCCCATCTTCTTTAATTTCAAAAATCCTCTTCCTTCTTTTGAAAATTCTTCTTATTTTTAACCTTGAACCACTTTCATAATAAACTTGGACTTAAGTCCATGCATTTTCAAAAAACCTTTTCACAAGTAAACTTCAATCAACTTAATGATACCTTGACGTTTTTATGAGAAGACTAAAAGTAAATCAATCTCATCCAAACCATTTTTCCATTTTGGCTCTTATCTTTAAAACTTTTCTCAAAAGATTAGACTCTTGTCAATCCTTGTAGTGATGCAAACAACTATACTTCTGCAATATGTAGTGAAGAGATATATTTTCCACTTAGGTGTTGAGTGAGGCATTGTTGATTCTAAAATCCAAGCCATATACTCCACTTTGAGATGATGCAAATTCTCCTTTCTCATGATTGTGGGTAGTAAGTATGTTTTCCACACGGACAATGACAATGATGTCTTATCTCATAAAATTAATCAACACACTTGTGTTTTTTTTTTTAAATTTAAAGAGGAACTACGTGTACCCTGATCCCATATTGCATGAAAAGGTGGTACGTAGGCACTAAAGGTTCGCAACCGCGGCGGGTGGAAAAACCATAAAAATATATTTCTTTTCTCACCTCCACCATCCATTTTTACACAACATTTCATAGCCAAAATATACAGATTTTACAAAGAGATTCCTGCAGAGTACCGTAGATGTTTAGGGTGCTAATATCGTCCCTTTACATAACCAACCCCCTTACCTTGAATTTCCCCCCCCCCCCCCCCTCTTTTTTGGGTTACTCGCTCTTTTCCCATTCCTTAGGAAACAATAAAGCACGGTGGCGATTTTTATTTTGATTTGTACAAGTCTAGTCAATCTAATGTCTTAGTCTTAATATTTCTACCGCTACATAAAAAATGGCGACTTCACTGGGGACATATTGACCTCTTGTTGGTCCATCCCTAAGTGGGTTGAGCATATCTTTGTTTATATATGTGTATATTCTATTGTTATTTTTGTGTTATATGTTGAATATATGTTTATCTGGATTTTCTTGGTTTTCAGGGTGCTTGGTGATTACTCATAAGTCCTATACCCGGACTTGGGCAAACTTTAAGATAGGACGGACGGTATAGTCATGTTAACTTTGAGGGAGTAATCCCAAAAAAGGAGGCATGAGATCCCCCACTCAGTGGAGGCCCCTTTGACTGTAGTGTCGTTTATCGAGTAATAGGGAAGACGTACTGCTTTCAACCTGAGAGCCTGCTGAAGCTGAGGACCATAGAATACCAAACCCATCTTGGCCTTTTAGGTGTAGTGTGGAAGCTATGACAGAGTAATTCATAACTAGTTGTCACGTGATGCTACGCTCGGACGAGTCTTTCTTGAGAATATTACTAATTACCGAGTAAATCGGGAAGTTAATAATTTCCAAAGGAAGGATGTAGACTCTGGGAACCTCTAGAACCTTGTTCGGAAGGTGATAACTTTTAGACCATACCTTATGGGTAGTATCTTCAACCTCATGCTCGTGGCGTTGAACCTATGAACCCTATATGTGTAATATTGTGTGTGATTGTTGCATCATGCATCCATACACTCACAAGTATCTTTAGAAGAAATCTTATTTCAAGGGATTTAAAGTTGACCATTTTTGAATATCCCATGTACTTTTTTACCATGGATTCTAGAAAAAGAAAGACCGAGAAGTACAATTTCAAGGATCCCAAAATAGATGAGTTAATCAGTCTAATTCCCGAGATTGAGTGTTCTGCATATTTTCGGAAGAAGTATGGATCCATCATTCCTCTCATGAAGCTGAAGATGAAGGAGGGTATTCTATCGATCTTGGTCGAGTTCTATGATCCGATGTATCATTACTTTACTTTTCCCGACTATCAGTTGATGCCTACACTAGAGGAGTATTCTTATCTATTGGATTTACCTATTACCGATCGTGTTCCTTTTACTAGCTTGGAGGATGAGCCAAAATCGAATGACATTGCTGCTTTGATCCATTTGGGGAAGTCTGAGGTTGAAGCCCATATGACTACTAAAGGAGGGATTAGAGGATTACCAGCTCAAATATTATTGGAGAAATCTTGCTACTTTTCCAGGATGAAGAGTACCGTCGCTTTTGAGGCCATCTTTGCTCTACTTGCTTACGGGTTGTTCTTATTTCCTAATGTGGACAAGTTTGTTGACATTAATGCTATCAGGATCTTCATGATTGGAAACCTAGTTCCTACATTGTTGGGTGATGCTTATTACTCTATTCATCTTCAGAATTCTTATCATGAGGCGATGATTATCTGTTGCACGCCTCTGTTGTACCGGTGGTTTATCTCTCATATGCCTCAGTCTGATGCTTTTTGGGATGTCAAGAAGGAACCCTGTTGGGCTCCTAAGATCATGGCACTTACTCACTAGGATATTGATTGGTATCATCGAGCTTACTAGGATATAGAGATTATTGACAGTTGTGGCAGTTTTCCCAATGTACCTCTTCTTGGTACAAAGGGAGGAATTAACTATAACCATGTTCTTGCCCGACGACAGCTTGGTTATCCGATAAGGGATAAACCAAATAGTATTCATTTTAGTAGTTTCTTTCTGAAGGAGGGAGAAGACCATAGGGAAGCTAGGGAGCAGATTGTGAAGGCCTGGCGTCACATACATAAGAAGAGTAGGAAGGATTTGGGACCTAGGGGTGTTGTTTCTTTGGAGCCATATCTGCAGTGGGTCCAGACGAGAGCCATTCAGTTGAAGATGTCGTATTCCCGGGAAACACCTATTCCTGATTTGTTTGGGAAAACCACTTCTCCCCTATTAGATGATCTAGAAGAGATGCAGCTTGCTTTGGTCAAGATGCAACAGAAAAAAGACGCTTGGAAGAATAAGTGATAAACTTTAGAGATTTCCTATAGAGCGGACTTGAAGGAGAAAGACGACTTGATTGAGATCCTTGAGAGTCGAGCGGTAGAGACCATGGAGAGGAAAGGGGATTTATTTTCTCCTAAGCCTCAGTCGGATGCTAGTTGCTCACTTCCTAATTCAGGAGATTGGAAGGAGGTTACCACCAGGTATGTGGAAGAAAACCATAGGTTGAAGGCTCGGATTGCCAGGCTCACAGGGAAGCGCCAGCGTGTAGAGTGATCTCCATCAGCTTTGCTTTTCATGGTTTTAGACTTTATTTTTATCTTGTACTTGGGATCATTAAAACTTGTAACCCTTAGTGAAGTTATTATAATAATAAAAATCAGTATTCTCAAATGCGTTATTACTTTGATATTTGCAATATGTCCATAAATTTTAAATCCCTTGAAATATTAAATAATAAAATAAAATCATGTGTGTTGCATATCATGCATCATATTGCACATATTTCTTGCATTTGTTATGCATATCCAGGTGTCTTACCAAGCTTCTTCATTCAGCAAGCTGACTCATCACTACTACACTCGGGCTAATTTCAGAAAGAAGATGGACAACTTATAACATGAGAATCGCGAGTTGCGCGAGGAGGTTTCTGCTTTGAAGTCCGGCATGGCCAATCTTACTGCTCTGATGGAATATCTGGTGGCTGCTCAGAATCAACCACCAAGTGTTCAACCTCAGCCAAAAAGGGTTACTACTGAAGCTCCGGCTGTTCCTGTATCCGCTACTCCAACTGTTTTTCAGAATCGTATGCCTCAAGGTTACCCTTGGGAATGCCAAAGAATTTTACGACTGAAAGTTTCAACCTTGGTCCTCAAGATACTCCAGTTGTTCAGACTATTGTTACTCTGGCACCTCCTGTGGTGCATGTTTCTCCTGCTGTACCTCCTTCGGTGAATATGGTTCCGTTTGTTAATGATGATGTGTGTCGTCCTTTCCCTCCACCAAGTAAGACTTGGGTCTTCATGACAGAATGGATGATTTTCAAGAGAAATTTGACAAGATGTAGAAGGATATGAAGGCCCTCGGGGGAAAAGAGTTTTCGGGCAGAATGTGAATGAATTATGCTTGGTCTCGAATGTTAAGATACCTGTTAAGTTTAAGGTCCCAGAGTTTGATAAGTATAAAGGCAACACTTTCCCTCGTGGTCATCTGGTGATGTATGTAAGGAGAATGACTACCCATACTGATGATCAGCGTCTACCGATTCACTTTTTTCAGGATAGTTTGACCGGTGTTGCGCTGAAGTGGTATATGAGTTTGTACAACGTCAACATCCATACTTTCAATGACTTGGGTGAAGCGTTCATCAAACAATACAAGTACAACGTGGACATGGCGCCTGACCGTGATCAACTCAGGGCCATGTTCAGAAAGACATGGAATCTTTCAAAGAATATGCACAGAGATGGTGTGAGGTAGCCGCTCAAGTGATTCCTCCCATGGAAGAGAAGGAGATGACTAAGATTTTCTTGAAAACTTTGGGCGCCAAGTGACTTTATTGAAATGGTAGGCATGGGTATTGTTGTACCCCAAAATTTGCCCTCTCATGTTTTCCAAAGTCTCCCCCTGCATGGTATTCTGAAGGAGCATTTTGATTTGCATTATGGACAAGCACTTCGATTGGCATTCTGAAAGACCCTTCGATTGGTATTCTGAATGAGCCTTTCGATTGGCATTATGGCCAAGCACTTCGATTGGCATTATGGCAAGGCCTTCGATTGGCATTCTGAAAGACTCTTCGATTGGTATTCTGAAGGAGCCTTTCGATTGGCATTATGGACAAGCACTTCGATTGGCATTATGTCAAAGCCCTTCGATTAGAATTCTGAAAGACCTTTTCGTTTGGCACCCTGGGCCAAGCCTTTTAATTGGCATGCCAAGGGATCCTTCGATTTAGCATTGTGTCAAGGCAGCTTCGACAGGCATGTTAACCATGTCCTTTGATTAGCATGAACATCACCTTTCGATTGGCCTGTTAACAAAGCCTTTCGATTGGAATTTTAATTAGTACCCTTCGATTGATATTTGGACCAGGGCCATTTGAAGAACTCCTTCCAGGCCATTTGAAAGAGGCCGTCAAGAGGGCACTCAAAAAAACATGTCCAGGTACACTGAACATGAGAAAATGGCATGTTTCCCTTGCAAATATAGAAATGATTAAATGCTGATTGTGGATTTAATTCCTGAGTTAAAGGCCAGATTCTTGCCTTTTCTGTTCCTAAAGAGCTGATTCGACCAGAGGGATTCTTTTCAAATCAGGACCAATCGAAGAGCAGGGCCTGAATGCATTCGAAAACCAAAAGTGTCCAGATTCATTCCAGATTCCAAAGAGACACGAATGTTTCAAAAAAGGAAATATTTTAATGTGTCTGATTCTTGTCTCATGGCTTTAAAGGCCTGTTTAATGGGTTGTCTCTTGCCGTTACTAGACCCTCACACTCCTATAAATACAAGGGCCAGCATACAGTGCCAGAGGACGAAAAAAAACATTACAAAAATTATAGAGAGGAAAAGAAAACTCTGCAGAAAGAAAAAGAAACACACAAAAGCTCTGCAGAAACGAAAACCCACGAAGACGGCCACACATACCTTGCCTTGCAAAAGCACCAGCCTGCCCCACGAAAGTATAGACTCCATTGCAGGCACCTTTCGTCCAAATCCAGGCGCCTCCAGTGGTATAATGTTCAATCTCACTTAATCTTAAAATTACTCATAATTGCATATTCATAGTTTTTTTTATTATTACTTGTGAGCAATTTAACAAGGCATGTATAAGCTGCAGTGTTCATATGTTTGAACCCCCCCATGGATAAAGTTTCTTTCAAAGCAGGTTACATTTGAAATCCATGATCTTGGCTGTGACAAATTAAAACAAACCCATACCCAGATTCAGCAGATTCAAATTGAGGAAGGATTCGAATTGGGAGGAGATTCGAATCAGGGGGGTAAAATCCCCCCTGGATCTTTAATGTTTGTCTTGTTTTTGCAGGAAATATCCTCTCAGAATTTTGTTCAGAGCTTCGAACTGGATCCAGGGTTCCCAGATCGAAGGGTGACATATCCAGATCGAACACCCTCAAAGTGCAGCCTCTCATGCACCTTTGATCAAGCCTCTTCACTGGATCGAAAGACAACACACACCTCTTTCGATCCAGGCCTCCAGAATTATGCATTTACTACCTGTTCCTTCGATTTCATCTTTGTTTTGACTATTTTATTTCTTTTTTTAATCAACATAAAATCAATTAAAAAGAAAAACCACAAAAACATTAGGCTAGTTTTTTCTATTAAATTAACTTTGTTAACTAATCATTTAATTATCTTAACATTTTCTCAAAAAAACTAAAATTAAGAAGATTTAGATCATTTTCCCAAAATAAAATAAAACAACAAAAAGATTTTATTCTTAGGATTTTTAGAGGTTATTTTCAGATTCGCGCGCGTTTATTTTATTGTAACTGCCTACTGGTTTGTAATAGCTTAACTAAGACTTTTACACTTTACTGCTTTATTCCCCCAATCTTGGACATGTAAATAATCCCCCTCCCCGAAGCCTTGTAATAGCGTAGGATTTACAATTCCCGCACTTTAAATTCATGTACATATATTAACTGTTTAGATGTATGCTAACTAGGATTGCATGACAACGTTAACCTTTAATTTAAAATCAACTGTAGCTCACTATAACATGTACAAAGATAATATATCTGGAAAAAAACAACACACTCTCACATGTCACTCTTAGGGTACGCCTCACTTGGTTACCTCGAACGTGGTCATTGAGTATAGGATGTTTTAGAGGTCTCCCTTTTGTCCAAAGATCATAAGTTGCCTCGAAACGGTTGCCTCGGATAAAATGATCTAAGACATTAGGGTTACCACTAAGGTGTCCTAACATTGCTTTAGTGACCACACGTCCCTTAAATCGAATTGACCCGAAAACTCCAACGATGATGCTACCTACTCCTCAATAGTGGGATAGCATTGTCTAAAGGACATTTACACAGTTTAATTCCTTTTTGAGTAGGTAGAGGTTCTTAAGTACTTGCTCCTTTTAAAACAAAACAAAACTTTTCGCACTTACACTCTCTTCAAAAACAAAACTCTTTCAAAACCCACAAACACAAATAAAAGCAAACTTTTGAAAACATAGTGAGCAAGTACCTAAGAGCCTGTGGATAACCACGGATAGAAAGGGTTCTAACACCTTCCCTTTCTATAATCTACCTCCCGAACCCGAGAAATATCTCGAAAAGGAATTTTTCTGTGCTTTTGTCCTTTCCTTGTTGGATAAAATAAAAGACAGTGGCGACTCTTGCTTACTGCAACATTTTGCAAAAACAAACGCAAACGCGAACCAGCATTCCAAAACAGTCAGTTCTCACTCCCACCGATCACAGAACTGGCGACTCTGCTGGGGACATAATAAGTGGGGTGTACCTTAGGATTAGATCATCTTTACTTGATTACCTTGATTTCTTTGTTTGCTTTACACTTGGTTCTATTGTTTGGGTTTGAATCCTCCACCCGGATTTGGGAAACATTCATAGATAGCAATACGTTATGGAAACTGTGCGGGGTATACCGACACGGTTGAAGCAATAGCTATATTAGTGCGACATATTTGTGAGTACCGGTAGCCTTTGAGTCAATCAAAGAGAATACGGGGCCGCTGAGTGATGTCACTAAGCACTAATGACCTAGAACCTTACTTTACCATCTTGGCCTTTTTTAGGGGTAGTGAGATGACCGACTTTGGTGCAGTCCGAAGTTGGTAGATACTCGATACTACACTCATTGAGGATTGTTTTCTTGGAATATTTTGGTCGCTAGTTCAGTGGCTAAACCAAAACAATGAACACAGAAAATAATCCAGTGATATTGAGCTCCTTAGAACCCGGTTACTATTTATAGGACAAGTTTTGAGCCAACTAAACTCAAGAGGGTACTTACTATGAAACTCCATGCCAGCCTAAACTTAAGGCTGTATGTGTGACTTGTGTGCCTTCAAACTTGGACTACTTGCACATTCTTGTTATCTGACAACATGAGTTCCTTGCAGGTTTTGTTTACAGTCCTTATCCAATAATTTGGATTTATTGCAGGGCTTACTTACATCACCTCACATTTTTGCTTAGACGCATAGCATACACATCATAACATCATGCCTTAGCATTTCTTTAACCATTTCAAGGATCTCAAGGGTCTGTGATGCAGGTTATGGTAAATCAAAAGTCTAGCAAGGGGCAAAGGGGATTTATTTTCCTCTAGCCAAGGTTGTTTAGAAATCAAAACACGATAACTTGAGTCAGGGGCTATGACCCACTCGATATGGTGAGCTTGACTCTTGAAGAAGGACTCTCAACAACATGAAGCTCCTTCAATCAAGCTACCAGATTCAGATTCTAACAAGTTTCTTGTTTATCCCGCGAGATCCTTGAAACATTTCATACATATACCATACATATCATTGCATAACAGGT
The DNA here is from genome assembly GCA_948472305.1 of Vicia faba. Classification (NCBI taxonomy): domain Eukaryota; kingdom Viridiplantae; phylum Streptophyta; class Magnoliopsida; order Fabales; family Fabaceae; genus Vicia; species Vicia faba. Next base: position 113,547 of record CATIWC010001360.1, read on the forward strand.
CTCCCAGTACAGGTCTCTTATCTTCTTCGCTGTTTATTTCAGCAATCATCATGTCTACTGAACCTTCCACTGAGCAAGCTATCAAGGCCCTCCAGGCCCAAAATGCCCAATTTCAAGAGTTGGTCATGAGCCTAGCTAAGGGTCAGCAGGACCTGAAGACCCTGATTCTGAAAGAGAGGAAGAAGAAGAAAAAGAGGACCATCCTGTTCAATACTGGACGCAGGTTTGGAAACGGGCTGCAGAATGAAGTTGATCTAACCACCCCATCTGAAGGGAAAGACAGTCCACAAGAAAGGAGGGCTCCTAGCCCTGAAGTCTCCGACAACGAGACGGACTATGATGAAGAACAGTATCCTCCTGCTGAGGATAAGTACAAACAACTGGAAGACCGTTTGAACGCTATGGAGATACAGAAGGTGCCCGGTCTGGACTTCGGAGATCTAGGTCAATCCTCTGGGGTGGTAATTCCCCATAAATTCAAGGCACCTGCCTTTGCCAAGTATGACAGAGCTTCCTGTCCAAAGATGCACCTCCGGTCATATGTGTGGAAGATCCAACCTTACACTGCTGATAAGAACTTGTGGATCCATTTCTTTCAAGACAGTCTTTCAGGGACTCAGCTTGAGTGGTTCTATCAGTTGGACGGAGCCAGTATCCACAGCTGGGAGGATTTGGCTACTGCGTTCTATAGGTAGTATCAGTATAACTCCGACCTCGCTCCTACGCGTACCCAACTCCATGGTATGTCAATAGGGACGGGTGAAGGATTTAAAGAGTATGCTCAAAATGGAGAGACCTTGCCGGAAGGGTGAAACCACCTTTAGATGATCGTGAACTTGTTGATATGGTTTTGGGGACCCTGTCTGGTCCATTCTTTAACCACTTGATCGGAAGCTCTTCAGTCGGGTTCACCGAGCTAATACTGACCGGCGAAAGGGTCGAAGCTGGCATCAAAAGTGGGAAGATTCAAGAAGCTACACCTTCTGATGCTTAGAAAAAGCCCTACAATGGGAAGAAAGAGTCCAATGTTGTGTATGGTCAAAAGAGTCGTCATGATCAACATATAGGGGCAACCCTGATCTCTGATCCCACGCTTGTTCAACAAAGACAGAGCAATAGGCGTAGGGTAAGATATCAAGAAAGGCAGTATACTAACATCAACATGCCTTTGTCTCAAGCGTTACAACATTTGCTGAAGTTAAAGCTAATCACGCTAAAGGATCCTCCTCAAAATCCCGATACTTCCTCTTCTAAGTATAATCCGAGTGTGAGATGTGCCTACCATTCTGACAGTCCTGGACATGACACCGACGACTGTTGGACTTTGAAGAACAAGATCCAAGACTTTATTGATGCCAAGGAGATCAAGTTTTATCACTGATCCTACGCCAAATCATTGAGAATGTCTTTGTTTCATTTGAATTTTCAAGTTGTAATTTCTTTTGTTATTCAAACAATTATCTATTAATGTCAAACTCTGTTTCATTAATGCCTTGCATATGTTTGTCTTGAATTCATCCTTTCATTACATTTAAACTATGCTTTTTACTCACTTTATTACATTCAAATCTTGCTAAAAGTTACAAGCCTTTAGAGGGAGGATGACGAAACAATGCCATAATCTCATACAATATGCTTTTGGACAGACCGTGCTGACGATGTATAGGCATTTCTTTCAAATCCTAAACACTGGAGTTATAAGGAAGATAATCCCTAGTAAACCCCTTCGAGCCAAAGAAGTAGGAGTTTTCTGTTTTAAACACAAATTGAAACCTTTAATTTAAACCTGGGGCAGGGTAGTCTCTCAGTTAATTCAAAATATGTGCATTGAAGTGGCAAAACTCTCAGTTCATAATACAATGAACGACATCAAAAGCATTCCTCTGGAATCAAAAGACAGTGGTGGTTCCTTATCTCATAGGCAGTCAATCTCTCAAAAGAAAAAAAGGTCATTGAGCCAAAACCTATAAAGGAGGCTTAAGAAAGCTGGGGCATCCCGTTGACTGTAATCTCGAAAATAGAAACAGCCAGGAAAAAGTTAGGGATAATAAATCAAAAGAACGAGGTCATTACAAATCCTCGACAACATGAAAAATGTTGCAAAAAAAATGATGACTTCCTTCAAAAATCCAACTTGTGTGAACCATCACCAAAACGACGTTCCAAATTCAAATAGAGTTCGACGCACAATTAATTGAGTTTAGGATTGAAGAACATCACGAAGAGCGGGTGGGTACAAATATACTTTGAGCCTTTATCCTTTGTTTCTTAAACCGTGAACCAAGCCACGTTACAACCCTTCAAAAGTCCTAATTGAAGCATGGGTCAGTTCAAAAGCATACTGTTACAAAAGGTATCCTGACTCCTGTAAGGCTTTGCCCTAAATCTTGTGTTGAATTTGTCTTATAAAAATTTTTCTGCTAAAAAATGCATTTTTCAAAACTTCGAGACAAGCATAAACTTTGCATTATTTGAATATCATTGTTTGCATTTGGCTATTTGTTTGACAGCGGAGAAATTCACACAACGAATATCCGATGAACGAAAGCCCTCTCAGTGAACAAAATCACTTCAAAAAGGATGACACTTCCATTGACAAATCTCCTATCAACAAGGGGACTTGACATGTCACTATCCAGCACACCTGGGGCAGTCCAGTCAAGATTTCAAGAAATCTCTGAAGAAGTGCAGAGTAACCAGGGGCAAGTCTCCATCTCCGTCACTTGGGGCATTGAACGTCAATCTCAGTGAAAGGTTACGTACAATTAAACATTTTCTTGCAATGTCACAAACACTTGCTACTAGGGGAAATGACAAATCTCCCCAAAATCCTTCTCATAGGATGACTCCCAGCAAGGGTTTAATCTCTGAAAACCTTTCCCCAGCTGAGACAACTTCAACGAAGTCGTCACCTCTCTAGCAGACCGACAACATGGTTTATTTCTCCAACAAATGGCAGAAATCCCCAGCTTGAGTTTGCCTCGCAGACTACTACAAATTAAAGGACCACAACTCCTCTTCCCCAGTAGACTACTCTACAATCCCCAGCAAGTTACTGTGAAACCTGGACCCGACCAGATGTCAGTTTAACTTTGACTTCCCAGTAGAGCAACAGACAACCGAGACTCCTGAACTTGTTCCCCAAGAATGAATCAATACTCTCCATAGAGTTCACAACTTTCCCCAACGGAGTTCTCCTCAACAAAACAAGGATCCTCAGTGGAAACATTCTAAGCAAAGTTTGAAGACATACCCACTCTTCAACAGCAGTCCAAGATTTAATAACTCTCCTACACTTGTCAAGAATTTATTCTCCAAGACAAAATTACATTTCAATAACATTCATAGCATATGCATACAAAATAAATATAACATAAATCTCATTTATTTTGAGAACATCATTACACAATGCATACATCATGACATTGCATACAACTCACTCTTTACCTTTTCAGGAAAGATCGATCGACAGATAAAATTCATTACCTTTTGGAGTAGCAGTCGTCAAAGATTCATTCATTTCCTTTTGAGGTAGTAATCGCCCAAGATTCCTTCATCATCCTGCTGAGGTAGAAGTTATCCAAGATTCCTTCATCATCTTGTTGAGGTAGTAATCATCCAAGAATCCTTCATCATCCTGCTGAGATAGTAATCGTCCAAGATTCATTCATCATCTGTTTGGAGTAGCAATCGTCTCAGATTCCTTCATCACACATCATTATCAGAAAAGACCTTCTCTGGTTAGATTTATTTCTTCCAGTTAAAACAGAAAACTAAAGACCTCCTCTGGTTAGATTTATTTCTTCCAGTTAATGACAGGCAATTAGAGACCTTCAAATAACAGTCCAGATACGATCCAGATTCGGATGTAATTCAGTCACTCATTCAAATACAGTCCATTAATCATTTCTGGATGGCATCTTTAAGCCCATCTCTAACAACTATCCATCATCTCTCCAGATGGCATCTGTAAGCCCATTCCCGATGTCACAATGCTGATACTACACCATACGAGTGCAAATTTCTGGGCACTCTAGTGTTCAATTATCTTCCACCTTCGGATCACGAAAGGCTCGAAAGCCAATCTATATCCTCAGGTTTAAGAAAATTGAACAGGGGAAACTGTTGTACCCCAAAATTTGCCCTCTCATGTTTTCCAAAGTCTTCCCCCTGCATGGTTGATCACAAACCCTTGCCTAAGGAAAAAGAAATTTTTTGAGTGGTGCTTTAAGTACCTTTCGATTGGCATTCTGAAAGACCCTTCGATTTGTATTCTGAAGGAGCATTTCGATTGGCATTATGGACAAGCACTTTGATTGGCATTCTGAAATACCATTCGATTGGTATTCTGAAGGAGCCTTTCGATTGGCATTATGGACAAGCACTTCGATTGGAATTATGGCAAGGCCTTCGATTGGCATTCTGAAAGACTCTTCGATTGGTATTCTGAAGGAGCCTTTCGATTGGCATTATGGATAAGCACTTTGATTGGCATTATGTCAAAGCCCTTTGATTAGAATTCTGAAAGACCTTTACGTTTGGCACCCTGGGCCAAGCCTTTCAATTGGCATGCCAAGGGATCCTTCGATTTAGCATTGTGTCAAGGCAGCTTCGACAGGCATGTTAACCATGTCCTTCGATTAGCATGAACAACACCTTTCAATTGGCCTGTTAACAAAGCCTTTCGATTGGAATTTTAATTAGTACCCTTCGATTGATATTTGGACCAGGGCCATTTGAAGAACTCCTTCCAGGCCATTTGAAAGAAGCCATCAAGAGGGCACTCAAAAAAACATGTCCATGTACACTGAACATGAGAAAATGGCATGTTTCCCTTGCAAATATAGAAATGATTAAATGATGATTGTGGATTTAATTCCTGAGTTAAAGGCCAAATTCTTGCCTTTTCTGTTCCTAAAGAGCTGATTCGACCAGAGGGATTCTTTTCAAATCAGGACCAATCGAAGAGCAGGGCCTGAATGCATTCGAAAACCAAAAGTGTCCAGATTCATTCCAGATTCCAAAGAGACATGAATGTTTCAAAAAAGGAAATATTTTAATGTGTCTGATTCTTGTCTCATGGCTTTAAAGGCCTGTTTAATGGGTTGTCTCTTGCCGTTACTAGACCCTCACACTCCTATAAATACAAGGGCCAGCATACAGTGCCAGAGGACGAACAAAAACATTACAAAAATTATAGAGAGGAAAAGAAAACTCTGCAAAAACAAAAAGAAACACACAAAAGCTCTGCAGAAACGAAAACCCACGAAGACGGCCATACATACCTTGCCTTGCAAAAGTACCAGCCTTCCCCACGAAAGTCTAGACTCCATTGCAGGCACCTTCCGTCCAAATCCAGGCGCCTCCAGTGGTATAATGTTCAATCTCACTTAATCTTAAAATTACTCATAATTGCATATTCATAGTTTTTTTTGTTATTACTTATGAGCAATTTAACAAGGCATGTATAAGCTGCAGTGTTCATACGTTTGAACCCCCCCATGGATAAAGTTTCTTTCAAAGCAGGTTACATTTGAAATCCATGATTTTGGCTGTGACAAATTAAAACAAACCCAGACCCAGATTCAGCAGATTCAAATTGAGGAAGGATTCAAATTGGGAGGAGATTCGAATCAGGGGGGTAAAATCCCCCCTAGATCTTTAATGTTTGTTTTGTTTTTGCAGGAAATATCCTCTCAGAATTTAGTTCAGAGCTTCGAAGCTTAGCAGCTTAGCTTCGAACTGGATCCAGGGTTCCCAGATCGGACACCCTCAAAGTGCAGCCCCTCATACACCTTAGATCAAGCCTCTTCACTGGATCGAAAGACAGCCCACACCTCTTTCGATCCAGGCCTCCAGAATTATGCATTTACTGCCTGTTCCTTCGATTTCATCTTTGTTTTGACTATTTTATTTCTTTTTTTAATCAACATAAAATCAATTAAAAAGAAAAACCACAAAAACATTAGGCTAGTTTTTTCTATTAAATTAACTTTGTTAATTAATCATTTAATCATCTTAACATTTTCTCAAAAAAACTAAAATTAAGAAGATTTAGATCATTTTCCCAAAATAAAATAAAACAACAAAAAGATTTTATTCTTAGGATTTTTAGAGGTTATTTTCAGATTCGCGCGCGTTTGTTTTATTGTAACTGCCTACTGGTTTGTAATAGCTTAACTAAGACTTTTACATTTTACTTCTTTATTCCCCCAATCTTGGACATGTAAATAATCCCCCTCCCCGAAGCCTTGTAATAGCGTAGGATTTACAATTCCCGCACTTTAAATTCCTGTACATATATTAACTGTTTAGATGTATGCTAACTAGGATTGCATGACAAGATTAACCTTTAATTTAAAATCAACCGTAGCTCACCATAACATGTAAAAAGATAATATATCTGGAAAAAAACAACACACTCTCACATGTCACTCTTAGGGTACGCCTCACTTGGTTACCTCGAACGTGGTCATTGAATATAGGATGTTTTAGAGGTCGCCATTTTGTCCAAAGATCATAAGTTGCCTCGAAACGGTTGCCTCGGATAAAATGATCTAAGACATTAGGGTTACCACTAAGGCGTCCTAACATTGCTTTAGTGGCCACACGTCCCTTAAATCGAATTGACCCAAAAACTCTAATGACGATGATACCTACTCCTCAATAGTGGGATAGCATTGTCTAAAGGACATTTACACAGTTTAATTTCTTTTTGAGTAGGTAGAGGTTCTTAAGTACTTGCTCCTTTTAAAACAAAACAAAACTTTTCGCACTTACACTCTCTTCAAAAACAAAACTCTTTCAAAACCCACAAACATAAAGAAAAGCAAACTTTTGAAAACATAGTGAGCAAGTACCTAAGAGCCCGTGGATAACCACGGATAGAAAGGGTGCTAACACCTTCCCTTTCTATAATCTACCTCCCAAACCCGAGAAAGATCTCGAAAAGGAATTTTTCTGTGCTTTTGTCCTTTCCTTGTTGGATAAAATAAAAGACGGTGGCGACTCTTGCTTACCGCGACATTTTGCGAAAACAAACGCAAACGCGAACCAGCATTCCAAAACAGTCAGTTCTCATTCCCAACGATCACAGGTATCCGCTTAGAAGAGGCTGTAAGAGAGGGTCATTTAACGAGAAGTGAAGAATCTAGAGGTGTGAAGAAGCCATATTATGGGTTTACCAAGAAGAAGGAAGGGGATGCAAATACATTCATGCAAGAGAGAAGAGTTAATAATCCTAGAAGGAATTCTCAGCGTCATCAGCAAGTCGCCTCAGTTACTCCAGTTGTGGGTGTAGCTCCAACCATCATTGCTTATTAGAGACCGTCCCAGCAGGGGAATCAAGGGTATAATCAGAGAAGGGAGAGTTATGACCTTATTCCTATGAGCTATATGGAGTTACTACCGGCATTGATTCAGAAAAAGTTAGTTCAGTCCCGACCACCTCCCGATATACCATCACCATTGCCTTGGTATTACAAGGCAGACCAAACATGTGCTTTTCATCAAGGAGCACCAGGGCATAATGTTGAAAATTGTTATCCTTTGAAGACCGAGGTGCAGAAATTGGTGAAGTATGGTATTCTATATTTCAAGGATGTGGGCCCTAATGTGAAAGACAATCCTCTACCCAAGCATGAAGGAGTAAATGTTGTGAATATGATGGCCGGATGTCCAGGCGACTTCCGAATTTTTGGCATTCATCTAGTTAGAGGAGATTTGGTGAAAATGCATGCAGACCTTTGTGAATTTAGCTACTATACGCATGACCATTCCGATTGTGCTATTTGCAGTATAGACATACAAGGTTGTGACAAGATAAAGGCTGATTTGCAGGAGATGATGGATGAGGGCCTCATCCACTTAATCAGGCCTATGGAAGAGTATGAAGAGGAGGTGAATATGGTTTCTGGATGTCCTGGAGAATTCAGAATTTTTATGTATAGTATATGAATGAGGACCTTGTGCAATTGCATGCTACTTTCTGCCATATGGCTGGTCAGGTAGAACACCAGTATGGGTCTTGCCGAATTTGTTTTCGGGACTCCCGAGGATGTTGAATCGTGAAGAAAGGTGTTCAGTTGTTGTTAGATAATGGAACTATCAAGGTTATATGTCAAAGGGATGATTACCATGAATTTGATTTGGTTGAGGTTTGTTTGACTGAAGAAGAGTCGGATGAAGAGTATGCCTCTACAGATGAGTATTTATCTTCAGATGAGGATTTGTTTTCCAGAAATGACTCAATGATGACTGATTATGTTGAAGAAGGGGTAAATGTCATTGTACCTTATTTTAGGGCACCCACCTATCTTGAAGTTGAATATTATAGAAAGCCAGTTGTTACCCCATTGGTGATTAGTTTGCCGGGGCCCGTTCCCTACAAGTCAGATAAGGTTGTGCCTTACAAATACAAAGCTACAATCTTAGAGGATGAAGTGGAAATTCCCATCCAGCCAATGCCTGATGTTAGAAATATTGCTGAAAATAGTAGAGTGACCTGTAGCGGTCGTGTGTTTGCACCAGTTGTTCGAGAAAATGTTAGTGCTGGAAAGAAAATTGCTGAGAACATTGAACCCAAGAAGGATACGGGTGAATCTAGTAGAGCTACGTTAGAGAAAGAAGTGGATGATATTTTGAAGATAATCAAGATGAGCGACTACAGAATTGTAGATCAGCTACTGCAGACTCCTTCAAAAATATCTATCTTGGCTTTATTGATGAACTCATCTGCTCACAGAGAATCCTTGATGAGAGTATTGGACCAAGCATTTATGGAGAGTGATATGCCAGTAGACCAATTCAGCAGCGTAATAGGGAATATTGCGTCATGTAATAACTTGAGTTTCTGCGATGATGAATTTCCAGATGAAGGAAGGAATCACAACTTGCCCTCCACATCTCTATGAACTGAAAGAATGATTCACTATCTAATGTGCTGATTGATAATGGATCCTCTTTAAATGTTATACCGAGGATCACTCTTATGAAGTTAAAATATCAAGGAAAGCATATGCGCCCGAGTGGCATCATTGTGAAAGCGTTTTATGGATCAAGGAAATCTGTTATTGGTGAAGTTGACTTGCCTATTCATACAGGACCACATTTGTTTTAGATTAATTTCCAGGTCATGGACATTGTTCCCGCTTATAGTTGTTTGTTGAGACGACTGTGGATTCATGTGGCAGGGGCTGTCACTTCAACTTTACACCAGAGACTGAAATTTGTACGTGAAGGGAAAGTAGTAATCATAAATAGGGAACATGCATTATTGATATCTCATTTGTCCTCTTTCAGCATTGTGGAGGCGGATGAAGCTGCTTTTAGAACCCAGTTCCAATCCTTATTCATTGACAACATAAGAGGAAATGAGAATTCCATGGTTTCGCTTAAGGATGCACAACAAGTTGTGCGAAAGGGTCATAGCGAGGTATGGGGACAGATTGTGGATCCACCTGTAAACAAGAACAGAATCGGCTTGGGGTTCTCTTTGAATAATGACAAAGGTAAGAGCATGAAGTCGAAGTCTGCTGCAGGAAGGTATCAAAACATCTTCCGTAGCGGGGGTTATCTTCATCCAACTGTTTCCAGGATTAATGTCATTGTGGAAGATGAAGCAGAGCCAGAAATGCCGAATTATGTGACGCATGGAGTTAGGTTTCAGAATTAGATCACCATTGATGTTCCCTCTTGCATACATGTTTCAAAGTAATTTGTTTTGTTAATCTTTTTGAAAAGCTTTCACTCTGCCCAAGGTGGAAGTATTAATGTTGTAGGGTTTATCTGTTTGCTGTGACTTTTAAAATAAATAATAAAAGTTGTCTTTGTTTCCCAAATTGTGTCTTTATTTTCTGCTTTTTCTTGGAAAATGGTAATAAAAAAAACTTTCAAAATGAATAATAACTGAAATTCAATCTGCATGATTACTTGTTATATGTGTCAGTTTCTAAAAGCAAACATGAATCATATGTGCAAATTAATTAAAAAACCCGTTGAATACATTGACCCTGCACCCTCTCCCAACTTTGAATGTCCTGTGTATGAGGCCGAAGAAGAAGACTATGATGAGATTCCAGAAGAGGTCTCACGGTTGCTTGAGCACGAGGAGAATACCATTTAGCCATATAAAGAGCCATTGGAAGTGATGAATTTGGGTTCAGAAGAAGATCTGAAAGAAGTCAAGATTTGAGCATCGATGCATCCTGATGTGAAGAGCGGGTTGATTGAGCTGTTGAAAGTGTATGTGGATATTTTTTCTTGGTCTTACCAAGATATGCCTGGTCTAGATACAGATATTGTGGAGCACCATTTACCGTTGAAACCAGAATGTCCGCCAATCAAACAGAAGTTGAGAAGAACTCACCTAGATATGGCAGTGAAGATCAAAGAGGAGGTTCTAAAGCAGATTAATGTTGGTTTTCTTATGACGTCAGTGTATCCTCAATGGATTTCCAATATTGTCCCAGTACCGAAAAAAGACGGAAAAGTCCACATGTGTGTAGATTATAGAGATCTAAATAAAGCTAGTCCAAAAGATGATTTTCCATTACCACACATTGATATGTTAGTTGATAGCATAACAAAATTTAAGGTATTCTCGTTCATGGACGGATTTTCTGGTTATAATCAAATAAGAATGGCTCTAGAGGACATGGAAAAAACAATGTTCATCACACCCTGGGGAACATTCTGTTACGGAGTGATGCCCTTCGGGTTGAAGAATGTTGGTGCAATGTACCAGAGGGCTATGACAACCCTATTCCATGATCTGATGCACAAGCAAATCGAGGTATATACTGATGATATGATTGCTAAATCCTAGATGGAAGAAGGGCATATAGAAGATTTGTTGAAGTTGTTTCAGCATTTGAGGAAGTATCGTCTCCGCTTGAATCCAAATAAATGCACCTTTGGTGTTCGATCAGTAAAATTGTTGGGTTTCATTGTTAGCCAGAAAGGAATTGAAGTTGACCCTGATAAAGTCAAAACAATTCAAGAGATATCAGCGTCGAGAACTGAAAAACAAGTTATAGGGTTCCTCGGGCGTTTGAATTATATTTCCAAATTCATTTCCCACATGACTACAACATGTGAACCGATCTTTAAGTTGTTAAAGAAATATCAAGGTTGTGTATGGACGGATGACTTCCAAAGGGCATTTGGAAGTATTAAAGAATATATGCTTGAACCTCTTATCTTGCTCCCTCCTGTCGAGGGAAGACCGTTGATTATGTATCTGATAATGTTAGATAAATCCATGGGTTGTATTATGGGACAACGAGATGAAACAGGGAAGAAGGAGTATGCCATTTATTATCTCAGTAAAAAGTTTACTGATTGTGAGTCGCGGTATTCCATGTTGGAAAAGACATGTTGTGCTCTAGCCTAGGCGGTAAAACGTTTGCGGCAGTATATGTTGAATCACACTACTTGGTTGATCTCCAAAAAGGATCCAATTAAGTACATCTTTGAAAATCCTTCTCTTATTGCGAGAATTGCCCGCTGGCAGATGTTGCTATCTGAATATGATATCGAATACCGCACTCAAAAAGCTATTAAAAGCAGTGTGTTGGCAGATTATCTTGCTCCCCAACCAGTGGAGGATCATCAGTCTGTGGAGTATGAATTCCCCGATGAGGATGTGATGTTTCTGAAAGTGAAAGATTGTGATGAACCATTGCCCGAGAAAGGTCCTGACCCTGAATCTCATTGGAGTATGATATTTGATGGAGCTGTGAATGCTTATGGTAAAGGAATTGGTGTTGTGATTGTCACTCCACATGGATCACACATTCCTTTTACTACAAGGTTGACATTTGATTGTACTAATAATATGGCAAAATATGAGGCTTGCATCATGGGTCTCGAGGAAGCTATTGATCTCAGAATTAAAATTCTAGATGTGTATGGTGATTCAGCTTTGGTAATAAATCATATTAAAGGAGAATGGGATACTCATCATCCCGACTTAATCCCTTGAAAAGATTATGCTAGAAGGTTGTTACCCTTCTTTAATATAGTTGAATTCTATCACATTCCTAGAGATGAAAATCAAATGGCGGATGCTCTGGCAACTCTGGCTTCTATGTATCAAGTGAATACTTGGAATGATACGCCTCAAATTATGGTTCGACGACTAGATAGGCCCACTCATATGTTTATAATAGAAGAGGTAACAGATGAGAAACCTTGGTATTATGATATCAAGCATTTTCTCCAGACTCAGGAATACATGATTGGTGCTTCGAAGAAAGATAGAAAGACATAGAGAAGATTGACTAGAAGTTTCTTCCTTAGTGAAAATGTGTTGTATAAGAGAAATTATGACATGGTCTTGCTCAGATGCATGGATAGACACGAAGCAGACATGTTGATGCATGAGATTCATGAAGGTTCATTTGGAACCCATGCCAATGGACATTCGATGGCTAAAAAGATGCTAAGGGCAGGTTACTATTGGCTGACAATGGAATCTGATTGTTACAAATTTGCAAAGAAGTGTCATAAATGCCAGATTTATGCAGATAAGGTCCATGTGCCTCCGACACTTCTCATTGTCATTTCCTCCCCGTGGCATTTCTCTATGTGGGGTATTTACATGATTGGGATGATAGAACCCAAGGCTTCGAATGGACACCATTTCATCTTGGTAGCAATTGATTACTTCACCAAATGGGTGGAAGATGCTTCATATGCTAATGTTACCAAGCAAGTGGTTGTGTGCTTCAATAAGAATAATATCATATATCGGTATGGTATGCCGAGCAGAATTATCACCGACAATGGCTCGAATCCGAACAATAAAATGATGACAGAACTGTGTGAAGAATTCAAGATTGTCCATCATAATTCCTCTCCGTACAGGCCAAAGATGAATGGGGATGTTGAAGCTGCTAATAAGAATATCAAGAAAATTATTCAGAAGATGGTTGTTACTTATAAGGATTGGCATGAAATGCTCCCTTTTTCTTTGCATGGATATCGAACATCTGTCTGCACTTCAACAGGAGAAACCCTGTTCTCCCTTGTGTATGGAATAGAAGTTGTACTCCCAGTCGAGGTTGAAATCCCCTATTTGCGTATGATAATGGAACCAAGTTGTCAGAGGATGAATGGGTCCAGAACAGGTTTGACCAATTGAATTTGATCGAAGAAAAGAGAATGACAACTTTGTGTCATGGACAAATATATCAGAAGAGAATGAAGAAATATTTTGATAAGAAGGTCAAACCTCGTGAATTCAGAGAAGGCGACCTCATGCTCAGGAAGATCATGTCTTTCAACATTGATTCTAGGGGCAAGTGTACTCCCAATTTTGAATGCCATATGTTGTCAAGAAAGCCTTCTCTAGAAGTGCATTAATTCTTGAAACTATGGATGGCGAGGAGTTCCCACGTCCCAGGAATGTTGATGCAGTCAAGAAAGACTTCGCTTAAAGAAATAAAATAATAGCTCGCTAAGTTGAAAACCTGAGAGGGCGACTGTGATCGGTGGATCTGGAACTGACTGTTTTTAGTTGGTTTCGCGAAATGTCGCGGTAAGCAAGAGTCGCCACCGTCTTTTATTTTCTCCAAATGGAAAGGACAAAAGCACAAAAAAATTCCTTATAGAGATTGCTCTCGGTTCGGGAGGTAGATTATAGAAAGGGAAGGTGTTAGCACCCTTTCTATCCATGGTTATCCATGGGCTCTTAGATACTTGCTCATTGTGTTTTCAAAATGTTTGTTTGCTTTTCAAGGTGAGTGGGTTTTGAAAAAGTTTCGTTTGAAAAATCTCTAAGTAACTCTTGTATCTGTCCTCAAGAGTGTATGAAAAATTTGTTTGAAAACTTTTAGAAAGTGTAGGTGTGAAAAGTATTTTTGAATTTTGTTTGAAATTTAAAGCAAGTATCTAGAGTCGTCTACCTACCCTAAGGGATTCGTCTGTGTAAATGTCCTTAAAGTAGTGCCATCCCACCATTGAGAGGTAGGTAGCACCACCGTTGGAGGTGTTCGGGTCAATTCGAGGTTCGGGACATGGTGATCACCGGAGAAATGGGAAGACACCTTAGAAGCTACCCTCATGCCAGGTTCCCGGATCATGAGGACTTACTAAGACATCCTCTACTCGACGATCACCTTTCGAGGGGCAAGGCAACAGTGAAGCGTACCCTAGGGGTGGTGTGTGAATTGTGTGTCATTTTCAGTTTATTGTTTGTCTTGTCATGCATTGGTGATCTACGTTTTGATTTTATTTTTGGGCATTCATTCTTTCGTGTTATTGTTTAACAGTTAAAGGTGCGGGAATTTAAAGTGCGGAAAAGATAAAGGTCCTACGCTATTACAAAGGCGCGGGTCTACATCGCCAAATTAATCCAGACCCGATTTAAAATAAAGTGCAGGAAATAAATATCTAATTAACTATTACAGGGCTTTGGAGCAAGTACATTATATTCATAAAAAGAAATAAATAAAACGCGCGAAACAAAAATGTGATCGAATGCGAGGGCGTTGAACCCTTTGAAGGAATTAAAATAAAATTATTAAAATAGTTAAATTAAATAAAAAGAAAGAACTTATTTTTTATGTTTTTTTGTTTTTTATGACATTAAAGAAAATTAAATTAATTAAAAGTTAAATAATTCTAATTCTAATTGTTTTTTAATTTATTAAAGAAAATGCATTAAAGTTAAAACCTAGAATTAAAACTAAATTAATTATAAAATTTATTTACAAAATTAATGGTTAATGATACTTATAATAAAAATATTTAATAAACAAAAAGAAAATGCTAAAGGTCTATTTTTATTATTTTTGGTTATTGAGAAAAAGAATTAAATTAAAAAAGAAAAGCCTAAAATTATTACTAAATTTATTATGAGATTTATTTACAAAAAGAAGTCATTGGTGAATTAAATTAAAATAAAACATGTTTTTGTTCTTTTATGATTTTTGATGATTTTTTTGGTGTTTTTTATTATTATGTTAAGAAAATATTTATTTGAAAAAATTAAATGGAATTTAAACAAACAAACAAGAATAAAAAATAAAAAAAGGGAATAGGAGAGAGCAAACCAAGGGGGTGTAGACCCCAAATGAGGAGGTGAACTTGATGAACTCTGGCCCAATAGAAGGAGCCCTTTTGCTGACTTTTTGGATCACATGTGGAGCGTTGACTGGAGCATTCCATGGACCTCCCATTCTGACCTTCAGATGCTTCTTTCAAGACACTTGGCAAGCCTTTGTATTGGGTGTATGGTGAACCCTTGGAACGTGCACTGCGTTGGAACAAGCTAAACAAAATAATAGAAGTGAAATGGGGGGACCTAGGATTCGAACCCAGGTCCCAATGATCATTGCCTATACGCCTTAACCAATGGAGCTGCGTGCGTTAGTTGTATATAATATAAGAAATAAATAATATAAAATAAAATGGTCGTTAGTGTTAAAAAAAAAAGCGCGCTGGATTCAAACCAGCCATTCACACTGTGCCACGCAGTCATCTTCCTCGTTGTTTTATTTTTCTGAAAATATCAAAACATTGGCAACGGTTTTTACACCGTTTCAGAAAGGGCCTTTACAAAAAATAGCGAACAGCACATGGGGGCTCATAAATTGAGCGCGAGGGTGGCACTCTCTTCGTCCAAGCATGCTGGTTCTAATGGTGGTATTCAGGCATCTTAATTTTACCATTTTATGAAACGCCCAATTTTGACCTCCAAGAACCCTAATCTGCATCCATGGTAGAATCACATATAGTATACAAAAACGCAATTAAAGTAGATGGTTAGCTTCAGAAAGGTTTAATTAGCACGAATCCACAAATAAAATGTTATGTAAATGCATAAATTGTAAAATGCGATTGTGAGAAAAAATGGAAAGAGTCTGGCTTCTGTACAGTGATTCAAAGGGTTAGGGATTGTGTTCTTGATCCAGGAAGGTTCCTTGATGTCCCAGGAATGTGATAGGATCGTTGTTTTGGCTTGAATCAAGCTCTAACCCTGTTTTCAGTTTTGAGAGAAATGGCCAAAAATGTGAATTTGCTTTTGAGTGTTTATGCGCAGCTTTTCCCTCTCTTTTGCTTCTGATCACTTGTATACATCTTATGCAATGTGTTTGGATGATAATTATGGCCAATAATGCCCTGCATTGATGCTTAGGATTTTGACATAAACCTCTATTAACACACCTTCCTTTTTTGACTCATTTTTGAATTCTTGCTCTATTAACCTTTGCACGAATTTGGTATTGGCTTAATGGTAGTTCAAGGTTAGTTAAGGCCAAATATTCCATTTAATTAAGCTTTTTGATTTTCTTTTGATTTTAAAAGATTTAAAACTAATTAAATCCACTAAAATCAATTAAAAATGAAACAATTAATTAAAAAATATGAAATAAAAGGTGGGACACGTGGGAAGCATGGCCAAGTTAATTCAAGTGGAAAAAGTGGGCCCCTTTTGTCAAAAATGAAATTTCAAGGATAAATGATTTTGGCCATTTCACAAAAATTTCCCAACTTCTCCAATGCATATCTTGCTCAATTTTTAAGCTTTGATCATGTTATTGGACATTTTGGAAAGGTCTTTGAGTCCTCTAACCAATGTCCTTGGTCCCATGTCATTTTGATTTACCAATCCCAAGTTATGGTCTTTGACTTAAAGTCCCTTTTTGTTGACTTTTGAAAATGACCTATAAAGTTGAAATTGATAACTTTTTGTGAGAGCATATTATGAACTTGGGAGATGAAGATGAGTTGTAGGAAATGTCTCCCCCTTCAAGATGAGCATTGGATGGGATTTTTCTGATGAACCATGAAAAAGGTATGCCTTGGTCAAGTTACAGTTGACTTTTCAGCTGTCCAAAAATAGAAACTTTTGACACCTTGATGATTTTTGAGCCAAGCTTTGAAAATCATGATCAAGCATTGATCAAATGATTTTTGTGGCTTCAAAATGAGATTTTGACCAAAAATTTGAACTTTTGACTGTCAAATGACCATTTTGCCCCTACAGTTGACTGTTGAGCAATTAGGGTTTTTGACTGTGCAATTTTGTGCTGAAAGTCTTGAAACTTGGTATGAGGATGCTTGACCATATTTGTAGGCATGTGGGACTTGATTGGACCCTTGGAAACTTCATTTTCTTGATCAGAACCAAAACCCTAATTTTGACTGTTTAGGAGACTCTTACACTGTGCAACAGTTGCCCCTGTTTAATCTTCTTAAACCTGAGGATGCAGATTGGCTGACGTGCCTTTCGTAATCCGAAGGTGAAAGATGATTGAACACTAGAGTGCCTAGAAATTTGCGCTCACATAGTAGCAGTGCGACAATGGAATGGGATTATAGATGCCATTTAGAGGTTGATGAATAGGATGATGGGCTTATAGATGCCATGCTAAGGGATGATGGAAGGTGGATGGGCTTATAGATGCCATCTGGATGTTGATCGCATAAGAGATTCCTTAGCGAGAACTTGCGTACCTGCAAAAGAAAAATGAATACTGACATGTTGCAGGAGTTGGTCTTCAGATGCTTGGTATAGATGTGTCCTGACTGGTTACAGGAGCTGGATCTGGATCTTCAAATGGTGACGAATGAACCAGGGGTGGTTACTACCTCAACAGGAACGGTGAGAGAACCTTGGATGACCTTAACCTCAACAGCAAACGTTGAGAAAATCTTGGATAACCTCACTTCAACACCAATCATTGAACGAAATCTTGGTGGGAATTACCATCTCCGCAGTATTCGGGAGAGAACTGTAGGAAATTATAATCTCAAAAGCGGACATTTGATATAAACCTGGGATGGAATTATCGTCTCCGCAACATTGGGGAGAGAACCATAGGAAATTATAATCTCAAAAGCGGACGTTTGAGAAAAACCTGGAATGGAATTATCGTCTCCGCAGCACCGGGGAGAGAATCATAGGAAATTATAATCTCAAAAGCGGACGTTTGAGAAAAACCTAGGATGGAATTATCGTCTCCGCAACATTGGGGAGAGAACCATAGGAAATTATAATCTCAAAAGCGGACGTTTGAGAAAAACCTGGAATGGAATTATCGTCTCCGCAGCACCGGGGAGAGAACCATAGGAAATTATAATCTCAAAAGCGGACGTCGAGAAAAACCTGGAATGGAATTATCGTCTCCGCAAGATCGGGGAGAGAACCATAGGCAATTATAATCTCAAAAGCAAACATTGAGAAAAACCTGGAATGGAATTATCGTCTCCGCAGGATCGGGGAGAGAACCATAGGCAATTATAATCTCAAAAGCAAACATTGAGAAAAACCTGGAATGGAATTATCGTCTCTGCAGGATCGGGGAGAGAACCATAGGCAATTATAATCTCAAAAGCAAACATTGAGAAAAACCTTTGATAACTTCTACTGAGTCTTCATCAGAAAAATCTGTTTGGGGTCGATTTAGCTGGACTAGAGAAGGCCTTGGACTGGATAAGAAATCTTTGGAGTTGATTAACTGAACCGGTCTAGGTCTTGAAATATGATTGAGAATTTAACTGAATCTTTCCTGAAAGGTAAAGGTCAGGCATATGCAATGCATGATATGGATCAAGCAATGATGTTCTCAACATGAATGAGATTCGTAAGATATGATGCGTATATGCATGCTATGATGTATGAAGATGTTTATGAATATATGTTTTTCATCTAGGAAAGTAAATCCTTGACGGGTGCCGGGAAGTCACTCCTGGGCTGATGTTGGAGAATAGATTTTTTGCTCCGCTGGGGATGATAGTTGCAAGAATACCGGTAGGAGAAGATGACTCCGTTGGGGAATAAACTTGGCGAATGGAATAAATCTGCAGGGAGAAAGGTACTCTAATGATCTTGCTAGGGAGCAATACTCTGTGGGGAGAGAGATACTTTGCTGGGGACACCATTGTTATATTGGAAGTGTTAATGGACTTCGCTGGGGATAAGAAAATTTCGTCGAGGACGCTCTTTCCGTGACTTTTGGCTGAGGATAACCCAGTTATATCCTGGTAAGGAAATAACTCTTTGAATAAAGCCGGACGACGCGTTCGTGCTTTGCGAGGGATAAGCTTCCAGGATCTACTGGGGATAAGCTTACTGCTTGGGGAGGTAAATTCCAACTTTCCTGGGGAAATTGGATTGGACTCTCTTGGAGAAGTTTTGAGCTGCGGGGGAAGTAATTCCTTTGAATGTTTGATATACCGCCGGGGAACAATCTTTAGACCAAGATTGCCGGGGATGCTTGTTAAGAATATATATGCTGCTGGGGAGATGTTGAGATCCACTGGAGGATACCCAACTTCCTTGAGATTTGATAACTTTGCTTGGAGAAGAGTGCACTGACTTGCTGGCTCACTCTCTGGGGAATTAAGATACACTGGTTATGTTCTTCAGCTGAGGTTACCTTGGTACCTTTGGAGGACAGAACAATTAGCTTGCTTGGACAGCTCATCATTGCCCCTGTTTCTGATATTGGAGAGGAAGACCTGTGAGGTGCTAATAGTTGTTGATGGACAAACCCTGTTCTGGTTGGCAAGTGACAAGATGACAGGACATAGTCGTACGCTTTGATCCCTTACTTTTGCCTGGACCGCCCTTTCGGGTTTTCAGTCCATCGGGATACCCATTTTTGCCCAAGCCGCCTTTTCAGGTTTTCGACTTGCCGGGTGTACAGATTTTTTCATTTCATCCCTTCATTTTGCCCGAACCCTTTTGGTTTGCCGGGAAGCCCTTATTTTTGCCTAGGTATGTCAACCTAGCGGGTCTTTGATTTTGTGTAGTATCTTTTCGACTATGTCCATGCTCTTAGAATGTAGGGAGTTGCCCCTGTCAAATGTGTTTTGTCGTGCCACCAGAAGATGTTTGATCAAGCAAGATTCGTTGTTGAGATGCCCCAAGCGACTCGGGCGGAGATTTGCCCCAGGCTATTTTTTCCTTTGAGAGATTCTCCGAATCTTGATTGGATTGCCCCAGATGATGGAACATGATCATGTCATGCCCCTTGATTGGGAGTGCTTTTGTTCACTAGGTATTCATCGTGCGAATTTTCCTGCTGTTCAAACAAAAAGTCATATGCAAACAAAGTTATGTTAAAAATGCAAAGCCTATGTCTGTCTTTGAAGATTTTGAAAATGCATTCTTTTTTCATAAAACAAATGAATGTTTGTAAAACGTGATGTCAACTCCTTCTTTATAGTAAGCCTTAAGGAGTCAGGATACCTTTCGTCACAGTATGCTTTCGAACTAACCCAGGCTTCAGCTAGGACTTTTAAGGGTTATAACTTGGCCTGGTTCATGGTTCAAGAAACAAAGGATAAAGGCTCAAATTATTTGTACCCACCCGCTCTTCGTGATGTTCTCCAAACCTAAACTCAGTTGATCATACGTTAGACCTTGTTTGAGTCTTTGCTCTGATTTTTCGGTGATGATTCGGATATTGATAACTTATTTTGAATAGGCAGTCCTTCCTTTTTTGTTGAGGGTTTGTAAGACCTCTTTCTTTTTTATTTTGCTATCCCTGAATTTTGCCTGAACTGTTTCTTTTGTGATTACAGTCAGCGGGATGCCCCCGTTTTGTAAGTCTCCTTCATAGGTTTTGACTTAATGGGTTTTTAATTTGAGAAGTAATGACTGCCTTTCTTTATTGAATATTCGGAACCATCACTGTCTTTCTTTGTTTTGTAAGGACCTCTTTGGTGCCATTTGTTGCGTACTTGGATCAACTGAGAGACTACACTGCCCTGGGTTATGATTAAGGGTTTTAAATTTCGAAAAGAAAAACTCCTACTTCTTTGGCTCAAAGGGGTTGACGAGGGATTATCTTCCTTATAACTCCAGTGTTTGGGAATTGAAACAATGCATGTTCCTCATCAGCGGGGTCTGTTCAAAAGCATAATGTAATGATTGCGGTATCGTTTTCGTCATCCTCCCTCAAGAGGCTTAGAATTAATGAGAGTCGATCATCAGAAAAAATACGAAAATAATTTGCATTTAGTGAATACGAATATATTGTTTTAGAACAGACATATGCGATGCATTAATGAAATAACAGCGTTTTAACATGAATAAATGTTTGAACAAAAGAAAATTATTACTTGAAAATCCTAATGAACAAAAGTCTTTTCATCTCAGGGCTTGTCACTTCAAATGGTGAGCCTTGGAGGGATGGTAGAAAAATTCAGCCTGACCATCTTGTGTGAACTCCAGTGCTCTTTCATCAATCAGCTCCTGGATCTTGTTCTTCAGAGCCCAACACTCATTTGTATCATGTCCTGGACAGGCAGAATGGTAGGCACACCTTTTATTGGGATCATAAGTAGGATGTGCTATGTTGGGGTTCTGGGGATGAGCCCTTAATGTGATCAAATTCAATCTCAACAGGCGTTGTAAAGCTTGAAACAGCGACATGTTGAGCGGGGTGAATTGCCTCCTGGACTTGTCTGGCTGAAGACGGTGAGGTTGATGCTGAATTTGTGACACTGGAGCCATTTGAGGAGCTCTCCCCTTATCTCCTTGTCTCAAAGGTGGTTGAACGATGACTGGCTCTTTACCCTTAGATGTTTGCCCCAGTTGGTTACTCTGAAGCAGTTGGTTGATGAGAACACCGAGATCTTCTTGTCTTTGAGCTAAACCTTGAATGGCAGTCCCCTGCCCCAGCATTTGGGCTTTCATTGCATCCATTTCAGCTTGCAAGTGTTTCAGCCGTTCATCCTCAGCACTGTTCTTGACCAAAGTCTCCATAAGAAGTGTCCTTAACTCCTTCTGCCCCTTGGATAGATTCAGGAGGATTTCCCCGAACCGAGTCTCTTGAGCAAGAAGGTCCTGGTTGTCTTGTTGAGCCATTGCTGAAATAAACAGCGGGAAAGGTAAGTGACCTGCAACAAGGGTACCTGTTATGCAATGATGTGTATGACATGCATGTAATGTTTTCAAGGACCTCGCGGGATAAACAAAAAATTTGTTAGAATTTGGGTCTGGTAGCTTGATTGGAGGAACTTCATATTTGTTGAGAGTCCTTTTTCAAGGGTCAAAGGCTCACCATATCCAGTGGGTCATAGCCTCTGACTTTAGTCATCAACCTTGTTTTTTTCTTTCCAAACAACCTTGGCTAGGGGAACCTTCTTCAAGAGTCAAAGCTCACCATATCAAGTGGGTCATAGCCTCTGACAACTTTGGCTAGAGGAAAATAAATCCTCTTTGCCCCTTGCTAGATGTTTGATTCATCATGACCTGCATCACAAGCCCTTGAGATCCTTGAAATGGGTTAGGATGTATGCAATGGTATGATGTCATGATGCATGGGGTAATATGAATAAACCCTGTTATGAGCCCTTATTGAGGACTATAAACAGAAACCTGTAAGAAACTCGGTAAACCCTGTTATGAGTCCTAATTAAGGACTGCAAACCAAAACCTGTAAGAAACTTAGTATACCCTGTTATGAGTCCCTATTTAAGGACTATAAACCAAAACCTGTAAGAAACTTAGTATACCCTGTTATGAGTCTCTATTAAGGACTATAAACAAAACCTGCAAGAAACTCAAGTGTCAGATAACAAGCATGCAAATAGTCAAGTTAGAAGGCACACAAGTCACACAAGACAAGTCCTTAGGGTTTAAGGCCAGCATGAGGTCTAGGTACTACCCTCTTTCAGTTTGTTGGTTCATACCTGTCCTATCAAAGTAACCGGGTTCTTAGGGGATCCCAATATCATTGACTACCCTCAATCGGTCATAACTCCAGCATCGCAATCTTTTCTTGCGGCCAGAACCATCACGAGAGTTTAGCCTCAATGGGCGTAGCATACTGCTACTGTTCTAATGGCCAAGTTGGGTCATTTAAGGTTCTAAGGTCTGTTGGTGCTTAATGACTCCTTAGAAGACCCATATTCTCCCCGTTTCAACACGAGGGATATCGGTACAGACCAAGGCGCCACACCAACGTAGCCACTGCTTCACCCATGTCGGTATACGCCGGACAGGTCCCTCACAGCTTATGCTACCTAAACAGGGTACCCCCAGATCCGGGTTAGGATCTATGTAACTCCCATGCAACCCACAATAATAAAGCAGACAAGTCAATACAATTGAAAACACAGTTATGAACTAACCCTAAGGTACACCTCACTTTAAGTATAGGTCCCCAGCAGAGTCGCCAGTTCTGTGATCGGTGGATCTGGAACTGACTGTTTTTAGCTGGTTTCGCGAAATGTCGCGGTAAGCAAGAGTCGCCACCGTCTTTTATTTTCTCCAAATGGAAAGGACAAAAGCACAAAAAAATTCCTTATAGAGATTGCTCTCGGTTCGGGAGGTAGATTATAGAAAGGGAAGGTGTTAGCACCCTTTCTATCCATGGTTATCCATGGGCTCTTAGATACTTGCTCATTGTGTTTTCAAAATGTTTGTTTGCTTTTCAAGGTGAGTGGGTTTTGAAAAAGTTTCGTTTGAAAAATCTCT
Source organism: Vicia faba (assembly GCA_948472305.1). Lineage (NCBI taxonomy): Eukaryota > Viridiplantae > Streptophyta > Magnoliopsida > Fabales > Fabaceae > Vicia > Vicia faba. Next base: position 136,987 of record CATIWC010001360.1, read on the forward strand.
AAGTAACTCTTGTATCTGTCCTCAAGAGTGTATGAAAAATTTGTTTGAAAACTTTTAGAAAGTGTAGGTGTGAAAAGTATTTTTGAATTTTGTTTGAAATTTAAAGCAAGTATCTAGAGTCGTCTACCTACCCTAAGGGATTCGTCTGTGTAAATGTCCTTAAAGTAGTTCCATCCCACCATTGAGAGGTAGGTAGCACCACCGTTGGAGGTGTTCGGGTCAATTCGAGGTTCGGGACATGGTGATCACTGGAGCAATGGGAAGACACCTTAGAAGCTACCCTCATGCCAGGTTCCCGGATCATGAGGACTTACTAAGACATCCTCTACTCGACGATCACCTTTCGAGGGGCAAGGCAACAGTGAAGCGTACCCTAGGGGTGGTGTGTGAATTGTGTGTCATTTTCAGTTTATTGTTTGTCTTGTCATGCATTGGTGATCTACGTTTTGATTTTATTTTTGGGCATTCATTCTTTCGTGTTATTGTTTAACAGTTAAAGGTGCGGGAATTTAAAGTGCGGAAAAGATAAAGGTCCTACGCTATTACAAAGGCGCGGGTCTACATCGCCAAATTAATCCAGACCCGATTTAAAATAAAGTGCAGGAAATAAATGTCTAATTAACTATTACAGGGCTTTGGAGCAAGTACATTATATTCATAAAAAGAAATAAATAAAACGCGCGAAACAAAAATGTGATCGAATGCGAGGGCGTTGAACCCTTTGAAGGAATTAAAATAAAATTATTAAAATAGTTAAATTAAATAAAAAGAAAGAACTTATTTTTTATGTTTTTTTGTTTTTTATGACATTAAAGAAAATTAAATTAATTAAAAGTTAAATAATTCTAATTCTAATTGTTTTTTAATTTATTAAAGAAAATGCATTAAAGTTAAAACCTAGAATTAAAACTAAATTAATTATAAAATTTATTTATAAAATTAATGGTTAATGATACTTATAATAAAAATATTTAATAAACAAAAAGAAAATGCTAAAGGTCTATTTTTATTATTTTTGGTTATTGAGAAAAAGAATTAAATTAAAAAAGAAAAGCCTAAAATTATTACTAAATTTATTATGAGATTTATTTACAAAAAGAAGTCATTGGTGAATTAAATTAAAATAAAACATGTTTTTGTTCTTTTATGATTTTTGATGATTTTTTTGGTGTTTTTTATTATTCTGTTAAGAAAATATTTATTTGAAAAAATTAAATGGAATTTAAACAAACAAACAAGAATAAAAAATAAAAAAAGGGAATAGGAGAGAGCAAACCAAGGGGGTGTAGACCCCAAATGAGGAGGTGAACTTGATGAACTCTGGCCCAATAGAAGGAGCCCTTTTGCTGACTTTTTGGATCACATGTGGAGCGTTGACTGGAGCATTCCATGGACCTCCCATTCTGACCTTCAGATGCTTCTTTCAAGACACTTGGCAAGCCTTTGTATTGGGTGTATGGTGAACCCTTGGAACGTGCACTGCGTTGGAACAAGCTAAACAAAATAATAGAAGTGAAATGGGGGGACCTGGGATTCGAACCCAGGTCCCAATGATCATTGCCTATACGCCTTAACCAATGGAGCTGCGTGCGTTAGTTGTATATAATATAAGAAATAAATAATATAAAATAAAATGGTCGTTAGTGTTAAAAAAAAAAGCGCGCTGGATTCAAACCAGCCATTCACACTGTGCCACGCAGTCATCTTCCTCGTTGTTTTATTTTTCTGAAAATATCAAAACATTGGCAACGGTTTTTACACCGTTTCAGAAAGGGCCTTTACAAAAAATAGCGAACAGCACATGGGGGCTCATAAATTGAGCGCGAGGGTGGCACTCTCTTCGTCCAAGCATGCTGGTTCTAATGGTGGTATTCAGGCATCTTAATTTTACCATTTTAAGAAACGCCCAATTTTGACCTCCAAGAACCCTAATTTGCATCCATGGTAGAATCACATATAGTATACAAAAACGCAATTAAAGTAGATGGTTAGCTTCAGAAAGGTTTAATTAGCACGAATCCACAAATAAAATGTTATGTAAATGCATAAATTGTAAAATGCGATTGTGAGAAAAAATGGAAAGAGTCTGGCTTCTGTACAGTGATTCAAAGGGTTAGGGATTGTGTTCTTGATCCAGGAAGGTTCCTTGATGTCCCAGGAATGTGATAGGATCGTTGTTTTGGCTTGAATCAAGCTCTAACCCTGTTTTCAGTTTTGAGAAAAATGGCCAAAAATGTGAATTTGCTTTTGAGTGTTTATGCGCAGCTTTTCCCTCTCTTTTGCTTCTGATCACTTGTATACATCTTATGCAATGTGTTTGGATGAGAATTATGGCCAATAATGCCCTGCATTGATGCTTAGGATTTTGACATAAACCTCTATTAACACACCTTCCTTTTTTGACTCATTTTTGAATTCTTACTCTATTAACCTTTGCACGAATTTGGTATTGGCTTAATGGTAGTTCAAGGTTAGTTAAGGCCAAATATTCCATTTAATTAAGCTTTTTGATTTTCTTTTGATTTTAAAAGATTTAAAACTAATTAAATCCACTAAAATCAATTAAAAATGAAAAAATTAATTAGAAAATATGAAATAAAAGGTGGGACACGTGGGAAGCATGGCCAAGTTAATTCAAGTGGAAAAAGTGGGCCCCTTTTGTTAAAAATGAAATTTCAAGGATAAATGATTTTGGCCATTTCACAAAAATTTCCCAACTTCTCCAATGCATATCTTGCTCAATTTTTAAGCTTTGATCATGTTCTTGGACATTTTGGAAAGGTCTTTGAGTCCTCTAACCAATGTCTATGGTCCCATGTCATTTTGATTTACCAATCCAAAGTTATGGTCTTTGACTTAAAGTCCCTTTTTGTTGACTTTTGAAAATGACCTATAATGTTGAAATTGATAACTTTTTATGAGAGCATATTATGAACTTGGGAGATGAAGATGAGTTGTAGGAAATGTCTCCCCCTTCAAGATGAGCATTGGATGGGATTTTTCTGATGAACCATGAAAAAGTTATGCCTTGGTCAAGTTACAGTTGACTTTTCAGCTGTCCAAAAATAGAAACTTTTGACACCTTGATGATTTTTGAGCCAAGCTTTGAAAATCATGATCAAGCATTGATCAAATGATGTTTGTGGCTTCAAAATGAGATTTTGACCAAAAATTTGAACTTTTGACTGTCAAATGACCATTTTGCCCCTACAGTTGACTGTTGAGCAATTAAGGTTTTTGACTGTGCAATTTTGTGCTGAAAGTCTTGAAAATTGGTATGAGGATGCTTGACCATATTTGTAGGCATGTGGGACTTGATTGGACCCTTGGAAACTTCATTTTCTTGATCAGAACCTAAACCCTAATTTTGACTGTTTAGGAGACTCTTACACTGTGCAACCCTTGGGGAATTTTGAAGCTTGACTTGGCATTTTCTTGAAGAATATGGGAGGGAAAATTTTGGGGTACAACAGCGACTTAGGAAAAAAAGAGCGTCTCGGTACACCGAAAACCCGAAAGGGAGGTCTAGGAAAAAATTAGAGACATAAACAGAATAAATTTCCCACTAAGTTGAAAACCCGCAAGGGCAGCTTAGACGAAAGTTAGGGGCTTTCTTGGCAAGTAACTACATCAGACAAGACATGATCGTTGGAGCAACAATCTTCTTGGGTCCTCATCATACTTGAACAGAAGTTGTTGCTGATGATTTCAAAATTTGTTAGAGGGGATAGTGGTCATTGTATCTCAATGTATCTTTTCCATCATATATTACCATTTTCTGAACTTTGTAATCATCCATGGAGTCTCACCATTCGCAGGCTACCATTCTATTAATGAAATTTGAGCTTTTACCCAATTCTTTGTAGTTCTTATTTTATTTAGCTTGCAAAGACTCCATTTATTATTGATAATAACTTTCAAAGCAAAAAGATTAAATAACAAAATTTATTTTCAAAAAGAATTTACAATTTACTGTTACTTTAAAATTTATGACGCAATAGGAAAGCAAAAGTGGTGATCCCAGGAATGGACGGACTGCAGTTGTTTTGAGAAGTTTTGTTTCCCGGGGAAGTTTTTCTATGGATATTCTCGTTGTATTGGGTTTGTGACTCCAGTGCCCCGGTCAATTTGTGGTTCATTTCTCCTCTTTTCCAAGTTTGCGTGATATGAAGATTCAATCCCATATTCCTCTAGTAAAGGTTTTCGTTTATTTAATAGAGGTTCTTTCTACCCAGAGAAGTTGGTACAATAACTACTCTTGAAGAACGCGGGTCTCCGGTTTCTCTAGTTAAGAATGTATATTAGTTCTCCCTTTAAGGATATGGTGTTAACCTCCCCAGTAAAGTCAGCGCGAAATCCCCAGTTAATGGCTTGATGATAGGACATTATACGCCTTAACAAAGTTTGTGTGTTTCCTCTTTCAAAATGGTCCTGAATTCCCCAGTGAATGTTTTGATGATTTGATGATCGTCTGTTCTACTTGAAATTGATTTTTCAAAATCCCCAGTAGAAGCATTACTTTTGAAAATATTTGATTTCCCGTTGAAGTCTGAGTGTTACACCTGGTAAAGCTTGGAGAAGGATGTTGTATCTCTGTATCTGTACTGTTTGGTCGCTATGTTTTGTTTACTTCTGGATTACGTTTCTCCCCAGTAAAGTTAAACCATAAAGTAGGTTTTGTTTCCTCAGCTGGCGCTTACTTTTTCTCAGATTGTTCATCTTGGATGTAATTTAGCCGAGCGTTGATTGTGCCCGAGATGGTTTTTCCTGGTTACTCCCAGTGTTGTATATCTGTTTTGTCAGCATACATACCATAACACTCATACATTTATACATACATCATGCATATCTAAAATTGGAAAATCATTGCTCATTCACATTCGTTAATATTTTGTTGACATATCACCCTGCTTTGCAGAGTTAAGTTGTCCTCTCTCCAATAGAGTGTTGGCCTTAAGCAGAAAGCGTATATTCTTTCAATTTCCCCACTGAGTTATCCCTTTTGGAAGATTTTCGCTTTAGCCTTCTTGAACAGTTCTTTGTCTGGATGATTTTGGTTTCCCTCTTGAGTTTATTTCTCAAAGGATCTATTATGGTTGATTGTTCCATCCCAGTTTATTTCTGGTTTGAATCTTTGATCCTCAATAATATTATTACTTATGATATATGCAGGCTTCGAGCCTTGGTTTGAGAATGTGCATTTATTTTGCACGAGAAGACTTTATCTCCTCAGCTGAAATATATTGGCATATCCCTAGGAAGTCATATTTCTTTCCCCGGGAAGCCATATTATTCTCCCCAGGGAGTCATTTTTATAATCCTCCATGACATCAAGTGGCAGATCTCTTTATTTGAGCAACCTATACACCCTGTAAAAGTCGACGTAACTTTTTTTTTTGCTATCTTCTCTATGAGTTAATAGTTTGCAGCCTGTTGAAAAATTACCCCAGTGGATCACAAGACTTTCAATATCGCAGAGACAGGTCATTGTGAAATTTTTACAAGTGGTAGTCTCTTTATTTGAGACAGCTTATATATTACCCTTTCCTGGAAGAATGCTTTGGTTAAAGAAGAAGTTGAGACCTGTTCTAGGTGAAATGCCAGAATTTTGGGGAAACTTATATATTCTCTCTACCTTCAGTGAAATTTGGTAGGTCACCTTCAGTGAAAGATGGTGATTGTTATCTTTTTGCTACCTTCAGTGAATGTTGGTAGTTCATCGTCAGTGAACGGTGGTGCTATGATATATTTTCTCTCTACCTTTAGTGAAAGTTGGTAGGTCACCTTCAGTGAAAGTTGGTGATTGTTATCTTTTTGCTACCTTCAGTGAGTGTTGGTAGTTCATCGTCAGTGAACGGCGGTGCTATGATATATTTTCTCTCTACCTTCAGTGAAAGTTGGTAGGTCACCTTCAGTGAAAGTTGGTGATTGTTATCTTTTTGCTACCTTCAGTGAACGTTGGTAGTTCATCGTCAGTGAACGCCGGTGCTACGATATATTTTCTCTCTACCTTCAGTGAAATATGGTAGGTCACCTTCAGTGAAAGTTGGTGAATGTTATCTTTTTGCTACCTTCAGTGAATGTTGGTAGTTCATCGTCAGTGGACGGTGGTGCTATGATATATTTTCTCTCTACCTTCAGTGAAATTTGGTGATTATTATCGTTTTTCTACCATCAGTGAATGTTGGTAGTTCATCGTCAGTGAACGGCGGTGCTATGATATATTTTCTCTCTACCTTCAGTGAAAGTTGGTAGGTCACCTTCAGTGAAAGTTGGCGATTGTTATCTTTTTGCTACCTTCAGTGAACGTTGTTAGTTCATAGTCAGTGAACGGCGGTGCTATAATATATTTTCTCTCAACCTTCAAGAAAAGTTGGTAGGTCACCTTCAATGAAAGTTGGTGATTGTTATCTTTTTGCTACCTTCAGTGAACGTTGGTAGTTCATCGTCAGTGAATGTTGGTAGTTAATCGTCAGTGAACGGCGGTGCTATGATATATTTCCTCTCTACCTTCAGTGAAAGTTGGTAGGTCACTTTCATGAAAGTTGGTGATTGTTATCTTTTTGCTACCTTCAGTGAACGTTGGTAGTTCATCGCCAATGAACGGTGGTGCTATGATATATTTTCTCTCTACCTTCAGTGAAAGTTTGTAGGTCACTTTAAGTGAAAATTGGTGATTGTTATCTTTTCGCTACCTTCAGTGAACGTTGGTAGTTCATCGTTAGTGAACGGCGGTGCTATGATATATTTTCTCTCTACCTCCAGTGAAAGTTGGTAGGTCACCTTCAGTGAAAGTTGGTGATTGTTATCTTTTTGCTACCTTCAGTGAATGTTGGTAATTTATCATCAGTGAACGCTGGTGCTATGATATATTTTCTCTCTACCTTCAGTGAAAGTTGGTAGGTCACCTTCAGTGAAAGTTGGTGATTGTTATCTTTTTTCTACCTTCAGTGAATGTTGGTAGTTCATCATCAGTGAACGGTGGTGTTATGATATATTTTCTCTCTTCCTTCAGTGAAAGTTAGTGATTATTATCTTTTTTCTACCTTCAGTGAACGTTGGTAGTTCATCGTTAGTGAACGGCGGTTCTATGATATATTTTCTCTCTACCTTTAGTGAAAGTTCGTAAATCACCTTCACTGAAAGTTGGTGATTGTTATCTTTTTGCTACCTTCAGTGAATGTTAGTAGTTCATCGTCAGTGAACGGTGGTGCTATGATATATTTTCTCTCAACCTTCAGCGAAAGTTGGTAGGTTACCTTCAGTGAATGTTGGTGATTGTTATCTTTTTGCTACCTTCAGTGAACGTTGGTAGTTCATCATCAGTGAACGTTGGTAGTTCATCGTCAGTGAATGGAGGTGCTATGATATATTTTCTCTCTACCTTAAGTGAAAGTTGGTAGGTCACCTTTAGTGAAAGTTGGTGATTGTTATCTTTTTGCTACCTTCAGTGAATGTTGGTAGTTCATCGTCAATGAACGGTGGTGTTATGATATATTTTCTCTCTACCTTCAGTGAAAGTTGGTAGGTCACCTTCAGTGAAAGTTGGTGATTGTTATCTTTTTGCTACCTTCAGTGAATGTTGGTAGTTCATCATGAGTGAGCGGCGGTGCTATGATATATTTTTTCTCTACCTTCAGTAAAAGTTGGTAGGTCACCTTCAGTGAAAGTTGATGATTTTTATCTTTTTGCTACCTTCAGTGAACGTTGGTAGTTTATCATCAGTGAACTCCGGTGATATGATATATTTTCTCTCTACCTTAATTGAAAGTTGATGGTTGTTATCTTTTTGCTACCTTTAGTGAACTTTGGTAGTTTATCATCAATGAACGTCGGTGCTATGATATATTTTCTCTCTACCTTCAGTGAAAGTTGGTTGGTCACCTTCAGTGAAGGTTGGTGATTGTTATCTTTTTTCTACCTTCAGTGAACGTTGGTAGTTCATCCTCAGTGAACGGTGGTGCTATGATATATTTTATCTCTAACTTCAGTGAAAGTTGGTGATTATTATCTTTTTGCTACCTTTAGTGAACGTTGGTAGTTCATCGTTAGTGAACGGCGGTGCTATGATATATTTTCTCTCTAACTTCAGTGAAAGTTGGTAGGTCACCTTTATTGAAAGTTGGTGATTGTTATCTTTTCGCTACCTTTATTGAACGTTTGTTGTTCACCGTCAGTGAACGCCGGTGCTATGATATATTTTCTCTCTACCTTCAGTGAAATATGGTAGGTCACCTTCAGTGACAGTTGGTGATTGTTATCTTTTTGCTACCTTCAGTGAACGTTGGTAGTTCATCGTCAGTGAACGGTGGTGCTATGATATATTTTCTCTCTTCCTTCAGTGAAATTTGGTGATTATTATCTTTTTGCTACCTTCAGTGAATGTTAATAGTTCATCGTCAGTGAACAGCAGTTCTATGATATATTTTCTCTCTACCTTTAGTGAAAGTTGGTAGGTCACCTTCACTGAAAGTTGGTGATTGTTATCTTTTTGCTACCTTCAGTGAACGTTGGTTGTTCATCGTCAGTGAACGGTGGTTCTATGATATATTTTCTCTCAACCTTCAGTGAAAGTTGGTAGGTCACCTTCAGTGAAAGTTGGTGGATGTTATCTTTTTGCTACCTTCAGTGAACGTTGGTAGTTCATTGTTAGTGAACGGCATTGCTATGATATATTTTCTCTCTACCTTCACTGAAAGTTGGTGATTATTATCTTTTTGCTACCTTCAATGAACGTTGGTAGTTCATCGTCAGTGAACGGTGGTGCTATGATATATTTTCTCTCTACCTTCAGTGAAAGTTGGTAGGTCACCTTCAGTGGAAGTTGGTGATTGTTATCTTTTTGCTACCTTCAGTGAATGTTGGTAGTTCATCGTCAGTGAACGCCGGTGCTATGATATATTTTCTCTCTACCTTCAGTGAAATATGGTAGGTCGCCTTCAGTGAAAGTTGGTGATTGTTATCTTTTTGCTACCTTCAGTGAACGTTGGTAGTTCATCGTTAGTGAACGGTGGTGTTATGATATATTTTCTCCCTTCCTTCAGTGAAAGTTTGTGATTATTATCTTTTTGCTACCTTCAGTGAACGTTGGTAGTTCATCGTCAGTGAACAGCGGTTCTATGATATATTTTCTCTCTACCTTTAGTGAAAGTTGGTAGGTCACCTTCACTGAAAGTTGGTGATTGTTATCGTTTTGCTACCTTCAGTGAACATTGGAAGTTCATCGTCAGTGAACGGTGGTGCTATGATATATTTTCTCTCAACCTTCAGTGAATGTTGGTAGGTCACCTTCAGTGAATGTTGGTGATTGTTATCTTTTTGCTACCTTCAGTGAACGTTGGTAGTTCATCGTCCGTGAACGTTGGTAGTTCATCGTCAGTGAATGGAGGTGCTATGATATATTTTCTCTCTACCTGAAGTGAAAGTTGGTAGGTCACTTCAGTGAAAGTTGGTGATTGTTATCTTTTTGCTACCTTCAGTGAATGTTGGTAGTTCATCGTCAATGAACTGTTGTGCTATGATATATTTTCTCTCTACCTTCAGTGAAAGTTGGTAGGTCACCTTCAGTGAAAGTTGGTGGATGTTATCTTTTTGCTACCTTCAGTGAACGTTGGTAGTTCATCGTTAGTGAACGGCATTGTTATAATATATTTTCTCTCTACCTTCACTGAAAGTTGGTGATTATTATCTTTTTGCTACCTTCAATGAACGTTGGTAGTTCATCGTCAGTGAACGGTGGTGCTATGATATATTTTCTCTCTACCTTCAGTGAAAGTTGGTAGGTCACCTTCAGTGAAAGTTGGTGACTGTTATCTTTTTGCTACCTTCAGTGAACGTTGGTAGTTTATCGTCAGTGAACGCCGGTGCTATGATATATTTTCTCTTTACCTTCATTGAAAGTTGATGATTGTTATCTTTTTGCTACCTTTAGTGAACGTTGGTAGTTTATCATCAATGAACATCGGTGCTATGATATATTTTCTCTCTACCTTCAGTGAAAGTTGGTTGGTCACCTTCAGTGAAGGTTGGTGATTGTTATCTTTTTTCTACCTTCAGTGAACGTTGGTAGTTCATCCTCACTGAACGGTGGTGCTATGATATATTTTCTCTCTACCTTCAGTGAAAGTTGGTGATTATTATCTTTTTGCTACCTTCAGTGAATGTTGGTAGTTCATCATCAGTGAACGGTGGTGCTATGATATATTTTCTCTCTAACTTTAGTGAAAGTTGGTAGGTCACCTTCATTAAAAGTTGGTGATTGTTATCGTTTTGCTACCTTCAGTGAACATTGGTAGTTCATCATCAGTGACCACCGGTGCTATGATATATTTTCTCTCAACCTTCAGGGAAAGTTGGTAGGTCACCTTCAGTGAAAGTTGTTGATTGTTATCTTTTTGCTACCTTCAGTGAATGTTGGTAGTTTATCATCAGTGAAAGTTGGTAGTTCATCGTCAATGACGGTGGTGCTATGATATATTTTCTCTCTACCTTCAGTGAAAGTTGGTAGGTCACCTTCAGTGAAAGTTGGTGTTTATTATCTTTTTGCTACCTTCAGTGAACGTTGGTAGTTCATCGTTAGTGAATAGCATTGCTATGATATATTTTCTCTCTACCTTCAATGAAAGTTGCTGATTGTTATCTTTTTTCTACCTTCAGTGAACGTTGGTAGTTCATCGTTAGTGAACGGCGGTGCTATGATTTATTTTCTCTCTACCTTCAGTGAAAGTTGGTAGGTAACCTTCAGTGAAAGTTGGTGATTGTTATCTTTTTGCTACCTTCAGTGAACGTTCGTAGTTCATCGTTAGTGAATGGCGGTGTTATGATATATTTTCTCTACACCTTCAGTGAATGTTGGTCGGTCACCTTTATTGAAAGTTGTTGATTGTTATCATTTTGCTACCTTGAGTGAACGTTGGTAGTTCATCGTCAGTGAACGGCGGTGCTATGATATATTTTCTCTCAACCTTCAGCGAAAGTTGGTAGGTCACCTTCAATGAAAGTTAGTGATTGTTATCTTTTTGCTACCTTCAGTGAATGTTGGTAGTTCATCGTCAGTGAACGTTGGTAGTTCATCGTCAGTGAACGGCGGTGCTATGATATATTTTCTCTCTACCTTAAGTGAAAGTTCGTAGGTCACCTTCAGTGAAAGTTGGTGATTGTTATCTTTTTGCTACCTTCAGTGAATGTTGGTAGTTCATCGTCAATGAACGGTGGTGCTATAATATATTTTCTCTCTACCTTCAGTGAAAGTTGGTAGGTCACCTTCAGTGAAAGTTGGTGATTGTTATCTTTTTGCTACCTTCAGTGAACGTTGGTAGTTCATCGTTAGTGAACGGCATTGCTATGATATATTTTCTCTCTACCTTCAGCGAAAGTTGGTGATTGTTATCTTTTTGCTACCTTCAGTGAATGTTGGTAGTTCAGCGTCAGTGAACGGTGGTGCTATGATATATTTTCTCTCTACCTTTAGTGAAAGTTGGTAAGTCACCTTTAGTGAAAGTAGGTGATTGTTATCTTTTTACTACCTTCAGTGAGTGTTGGTAGTTCATCGTCAGTGAACAGAGGTGTTATGATATATTTTCTCTCTACCTTCAGTGAAAGTTGGTAGGTCACCTTCAGTGAAAGTTGGTGATTGTTATCTTTTTGCTACCTTCAGTGAACGTTGGTAGTTCATCGTCAGTGAACGCCGATGCCATGATATATTTTCTCTCTACCTTCAGTGAAATATGGTAGGTCACCTTCAGTGAAAGTTGGTGATTGTTATCTTTTTGCTACCTTCAGTGAATGTTGGTAGTTCATCGTCAGTGAACGGTGGTGCTATGATTTATTTTCTCTCTACCTTCAGTGAAAGTTGGTGATTATTATCTTTTTGCTACCTTCAGTGAAAGTTGGTGATTATTATCTTTTTGCTACCTTCAGTGAATGTTGGTAGTTCATCGTCAGTGAACGGTGGTGCTATGATATATTTTCTCTCTACCTTCAGCGAAAGTTGGTAGGTCACCTTCAGTGAAAGTTGGTGATTGTTATCTTTTTGCTACCTTCAGTGAATGTTGGTAGTTCATAGTCAGTGAATGGCGGTGCTATAATATATTTTCTCTCAACCTTCAATAAAAGTTGGTAGGTCAACTTCAATGAAAGTTGGTGATTGTTATCTTTTTGCTACCTTCAGTGAACGTTGGTAGTTCATCGTCAGTGAATGTTGGTAGTTCATCGTCAGTGAACGGTGGTGCTATGATATATTTCCTCTCTACCTTCAGTGAAAGTTGGTAGGTCACCTTCAGTGAAAGTTGGTGATTGTTATCTTTTTACTACCTTCAGTGAATGTTGGTAGTTCATCATCAGTGAATGTTGGTAGTTCATCGTCAGTGAACGGCGGTACTATTATATATTTTCTCTCTACCTTCAGTGAAAGTTGGTAGGTCACCTTCAGTGAAAGTTGGTGATTATTATCTTTTTGCTACCTTTAGTGAAAGTTGGTAGTTCATCGTCAATGACGGTGGTGCTATGATATATTTTCTCTCAACCTTCAGTGAAATTTGGTAGGTCACCTTCAGTGAAAGTTGGTGTTTATTATCTTTTTGCTACCTTCAGTGAACGTTGGTAGTTCATCGTTAGTGAATAGCATTGCTATGATATATTTTCTCTCTACCTTCATGAAAGTTGGTGATTGTTATCTTTTTGCTACCTTCAGTGAACGTTGGTAGTTCATCGTTAGTGAACGGCGGTGCTATGATATATTTTCTCTCTACCTTCAGTGAAAGTTGGTAGGTCACCTTCAGTGAAAGTTGGTGATTGTTATCTTTTTGCTACCTTCAGTAAACGTGCGTAGTTCATCGTTAGTGAATGGCGGTGTTATGATATATTTTCTCTACACCTTCAGTGAAAGTTGGTCGGTCACCTTCATTGAATGTTGGTGATTGTTATCTTTTTGCTACCTTCAGTGAACGTTGGTAGTTCATCGTCGGTGAACGGCGGTGCTATGATATATTTTCTCTCAACCTTCAGCGAAAGTTGGTAGGTCACCTTCAGTGAAAGTTGGTGATTGTTATCTTTTTGCTACCTTCAGTGAAAGTTGGTAGTTCATCGTCAGTGAACGTTGGTAGTTCATCGTCAGTGAACGGCGGTGCTATGATATATTTTCTCTCTACCTTAAGTGAAAGTTCGTAGGTCACCTTCAGTGAAAGTTGGTGATTGTTATCTTTTTGCTACCTTCAGTGAATGTAAGTAGTTCATTGTCAATGAACGGTGGTGCTATGATATATTTTCTCTCTACCTTCAGTGAAAGTTGGTAGGTCACCTTCAGTGAAAGTTGGTGATTGTTATCTTTTTGCTACCTTCAGTGAACGTTGGTAGTTCATCGTTATCGAACGACATTGCTATGATTTATTTTCTCTCTACCTTCAGTGAAAGTTGGTGATTGTTATCTTTTTGCTACCTTCAGTGAATGTTGGTAGTTCAGCGTCAGTGAACGGTGGTGTTATGATATATTTTCTCTCTACCTTTAGTGAAAGTTGGTAAGTCACCTTTAGTGAAAGTAGGTGATTGTTATCTTTTTACTACCTTCAGTGAGTGTTGGTAGTTCATCGTCAGTGAATGGCGGTGCTATGATATATTTTCTCTCTACCTTCAGTGAAAGTTGGTAGGTCACCTTCAGTGAAAGTTGGTGATTGTTATCTTTTTGCTACCTTCAGTGAACGTTGGTAGTTCATCGTCAGTGAACGCCGGTGCTATGATATATTTTCTCTCTACCTTCAGTGAAATATGGTAGGTCACCTTCAGTGAAAGTTGGTGATTGTTATCTTTTTGCTACCTTCAGTGAATGTTGGTAGTTCATCGTCAGTGGGTGGTACTATGATTTATTTTCTCCCTACCTTCAGTGAAAGTTGGTGATTATTATCTTTTTGCTACCTTCAGTGAAAGTTGGTGATTATTATCTTTTTGCTACCTTCAGTGAATGTTGGTAGTTCATCGTCAGTGAACGGCGGTGCTATGATATATTTTCTCTCTACCTCCAGTGAAAGTTCGTAGGTCACCTTCAGTGAAAGTTGGTGATTGTTATCTTTTTGCTACCTTCAGTGAATGTTGGTAGTTCATAGTCAGTGAATGGCGGTGCTATAATATATTTTCTCTCAACCTTCAGTAAAAGTTGGTAGGTCACCTTCAATGAAAGTTGGTGATTGTTATCTTTTTGCTACCTTCAGTGAACGTTGGTAGTTCATCGTCAGTGAATGTTGGTAGTTCATCGTCAGTGAACGGTGGTGCTATGATATATTTCCTCTCTACCTTCAGTGAAAGTTGGTAGGTCACCTTCAGTGAAAGTTGGTGATTGTTATCTTTTTGCTACCTTTAGTGAACGTTGGTAGTTCATCGCCAAAGAACGGTGGTGCTATGATATATTCTCTCTCTACCTTCAGTGAAAGTTGGTAGGTCACCTTCAGTGAAAGTTGGTGATTGTTATCTTTTCGCTACCTTCAGTGAACGTTGGTAGTTCATCGTTAGTGAACGGCGGTGCTATGATATATTTTCTCTCTACCTTCATTGAAAGTTGGTGATTGTTATCTTTTTGCTACCTTCAGTGAACGTTGGTAGTTCATCGTCAGTGAACGGCGGTGCTATGATATATTTTCTCTCTACCTCCAGTGAAAGTTGGTAGGTCACCTTCAGTGAAAGTTGGTGATTGTTCACTTTTTGCTACCTTCAGTGAACGTTGGTAGTTTATCGTCAGTGAACGCTGGTGCTATGATATATTTTCTCTCTACCTTCAGTAAAGGTTGTAGGTCACCTTCAGTGAAAGTTGGTGATTATTATCTTTTTTCTACCTTCAGTTAACATTGGTAGTTCATCATCAGTGAACGGTGGTGTTATGATATATTTTCTCTCTTCCTTCAGTGAAAGTTAGTGATTATTATCTTTTTGCTACCTTCAGTGAACGTTGGTAGTTCATCGGCAGTGAACGGCGGTTCTATGATATATTTTCTCTCTACCTTTAGTGAAAGTTGGTAGGTCACCTTCACTGAAAGTTGGTGATTGTTATCTTTTTGCTACCTTCAGTGAACGTTGGTAGTTCATCATCAGTGAACAGTGGTGCTATGATATATTTTCTCTCAACCTTCAGTGAAAGTTGTAAGGTCACCTTCAGTGAATGTTGGTGATTGTTATCTTTTTGCTACCTTTAGTGAACGTTGGTAGTTCATCGTCAGTGAACGTTGGTAGTTCATCGTCAGTGAATGGAGGTGCTATGATATATTTTCTCTCTACCTTCAGTGAAATTTGGTAGGTCACCTTCAGTGAAAGTTGGTGATTGTTATCTTTTTGCTACCTTCAGAGAACGTTGGTAGTTCATCGTTAGTGAACGGCATTGCTATGATATATCTTCTCTCTACCTTCAGTGAAAGTTGGTGATTGTTATCTTTTTGCTACCTTCAATGAACGTTGGTAGTTCATCGTCAGTGAACGGTGGTGCTATGATATATTTTCTCTCTACCTTCAGTGAAAGTTGGTAGGTCACCTTCAGTGAAAGTTGGTGATTGTTATCTTTTTGCTACCTTCAGTGAATGTTGGTAGTTCATTGTCAGTGAACGGCGGTGCTATGATATATTTTCTCTCTACCTTCAGTAAAAGTTGGTAGGTCACCTTCAGTGAAAGTTGGTGATTGTTATCTTTTTGCTACCTTCAGTGAACGTTGGTAGTTTAACGTCAGTGAACGTCGGTGCTATGATATATTTTCTCTCTACCTTCATTGAAAGTTGATGATTGTTATCTTTTTTCTACCTTTAGTGAACGTTGGTAGTTTATCGTCAATGAACGTCGGTGCTATGATATATTTTCTCTCTACCTTCAGTGAAAGTTGGTTGGTCACCTTCAGTGAAGGTTGGTGATTGTTATCTTTTTTCTACCTTCAGTGAACGTTGGTAGTTCATCCTCAGTGAACGGTGGTGCTATGATATATTTTCTCTCTACCTTCAGTGAAAGTTGGTGATTATTATCTTTTTGCTACCTTCAGTGAACGTTGGTAGTTCATCGTCAGTGAACAGCGGTGCTATGATATATTTTCTCTCTAACTTCAGTGAAAGTTTGTAGGTCACCTTCATTGAAAGTTGGTGATTGTTATCGTTTTGCTACTTTCAGTGAACATTGGTAGTTCATCATCAGTGACCGGCGGTGCTATGATATATTTTTTCTCAACCTTCAGTGAAAGTTGGTAGGCCACCTTTAGTGAAAGTTGGTGATTGTTATCTTTTTTCTACCTTCAGTGAACGTTGGTAGTTTATCATCAGTGAATGTTGGTAGTTCATCGTCAGTGAACGGCAGTGCTATTATATATTTTCTCTCTACCTTCAGTGAAAGTTGGTAGGTCACCTTCAGTGAAAGTTGGTGATTATTATCTTTTTGCTACCTTCAGTGAAAGTTGGTAGTTCATCGTCAATGAACGGTGGTGCTATGATATATTTTCTCTCTACCTTCAGTGAAATTTGGTAGGTCACCTTCAGTGAAATTGGTGATTGTTATCTTTTTGCTACCTTCAGTGAACGTTGGTAGTTCATCGTTAGTGAACGGCATTGCTATGATATATCTTCTCTCTACCTTCAGTGAAAGTTGGTGATTGTTATCTTTTTGCTACCTTCAATGAACGTTGGTAGTTCATCGTCAGTGAACGGTGGTGCTATGATATATTTTCTCTCTACCTTCAGTGAAAGTTGGTAGGTCACCTTCAGTGAAAGTTGGTGATTGTTATCTTTTTGCTACCTTCAGTGAATGTTGGTAGTTCATTGTCAGTGAACGGCGGTGCTATGATATATTTTCTCTCTACCTTCAGTAAAAGTTGGTAGGTCACCTTCAGTGAAAGTTGGTGATTGTTATCTTTTTGCTACCTTCAGTGAACGTTGGTAGTTTATCGTCAGTGAACGTCGGTGCTATGATATATTTTCTCTCTACCTTCATTGAAAGTTGATGATTGTTATCTTTTTTCTACCTTTAGTGAACGTTGGTAGTTTATCGTCAATGAACGCCGGCGCTATGATATATTTTCTCTCTACCTTCAGTGAAAGTTAGTTGGTCACCTTCAGTGAAGGTTGGTGATTGTTATCTTTTTTCTACCTTCAGTGAACGTTGGTAGTTCATCCTCAGTGAACGGTGGTGCTATGATATATTTTCTCTCTACCTTCAGTGAAAGTTGGTGATTATTATCTTTTTGCTACCTTCAGTGAACGTTGGTAGTTCATCGTCAGTGAACAGCGGTGCTATGATATATTTTCTCTCTAACTTCAGTGAAAGTTTGTAGGTCACCTTCATTGAAAGTTGGTGATTGTTATCGTTTTGCTACTTTCAGTGAACATTGGTAGTTCATCATCAGTGACCGGCGGTGCTATGATATATTTTTTCTCAACCTTCAGTGAAAGTTGGTAGGTCACCTTTAGTGAAAGTTGGTGATTGTTATCTTTTTTCTACCTTCAGTGAACGTTGGTAGTTTATCATCAGTGAATGTTGGTAGTTCATCGTCAGTGAACGGCGGTGCTATTATATATTTTCTCTCTACCTTCAGTGAAAGTTGGTAGGTCACCTTCAGTGAAAGTTGGTGATTATTATCTTTTTGCTACCTTCAGTGAAAGTTGGTAGTTCATCGTCAATGAACGGTGGTGCTATGATATATTTTCTCTCTACCTTCAGTGAAATTTGGTAGGTCACCTTCAGTGAAATTGGTGATTGTTATCTTTTTGCTACCTTCAGTGAACGTTGGTAGTTCATCGTTAGTGAACGGCATTGCTATGATATATCTTCTCTCTACCTTCAGTGAAAGTTGGTGATTGTTATCTTTTTGCTACCTTCAATGAACGTTGGTAGTTCATCGTCAGTGAACGGTGGTGCTATGATATATTTTCTCTCTACCTTCAGTGAAAGTTGGTAGGTTACCTTCAGTGAAAGTTGGTGATTGTTATCTTTTTGCTACCTTCAGTGAATGTTGGTAGTTCATTGTCAGTGAACGGCGGTGCTATGATATATTTTCTCTCTACCTTCAGTAAAAGTTGGTAGGTCACCTTCAGTGAAAGTTGGTGATTGTTATCTTTTTGCTACCTTCAGTGAACGTTGGTAGTTTATCGTCAGTGAACGTCGGTGCTATGATATATTTTCTCTCTACCTTCATTGAAAGTTGATGATTGTTATCTTTTTTCTACCTTTAGTGAACGTTGGTAGTTTATCGTCAATGAACGCCGGTGCTATGATATATTTTCTCTCTACCTTCAGTGAAAGTTGGTTGGTCACCTTCAGTGAAGGTTGGTGATTGTTATCTTTTTTCTACCTTCAGTGAACGTTGGTAGTTCATCCTCAGTGAACGGTGGTGCTATGATATATTTTCTCTCTACCTTCAGTGAAAGTTGGTGATTATTATCTTTTTGCTACCTTCAGTGAACGTTGGTAGTTCATCGTCAGTGAACAGCGGTGCTATGATATATTTTCTCTCTAACTTCAGTGAAAGTTTGTAGGTCACCTTCATTGAAAGTTGGTGATTGTTATCGTTTTGCTACTTTCAGTGAACATTGGTAGTTCATCATCAGTGACCGGCGGTGCTATGATATATTTTTTCTCAACCTTCAGTGAAAGTTGGTAGGTCACCTTTAGTGAAAGTTGGTGATTGTTATCTTTTTTCTACCTTCAGTGAACGTTGGTAGTTTATCATCAGTGAATGTTGGTAGTTCATCGTCAGTGAACGGCGGTGCTATTATATATTTTCTCTCTACCTTCAGTGAAAGTTGGTAGGTCACCTTCAGTGAAAGTTGGTGATTATTATCTTTTTGCTACCTTCAGTGAAAGTTGGTAGTTCATCGTCAATGAACGATGGTGCTATGATATATTTTCTCTCTACCTTCAGTGAAATTTGGTAGGTCACCTTCAGTGAAATTGGTGATTGTTATCTTTTTGCTACCTTCAGTGAACGTTGGTAGTTCATCGTTAGTGAACGGCATTGCTATGATATATCTTCTCTCTACCTTCAGTGAAAGTTGGTGATTGTTATCTTTTTGCTAACTTCAATGAACGTTGGTAGTTCATCGTCAGTGAACGGTGGTGCTATGATATATTTTCTCTCTACCTTCAGTGAAAGTTGGTAGGTCACCTTCAGTGAAAGTTGGTGATTGTTATCTTTTTGCTACCTTCAGTGAATGTTGGTAGTTCATTGTCAGTGAACGGCGGTGCTATGATATATTTTCTCTCTACCTTCAGTAAAAGTTGGTAGGTCACCTTCAGTGAAAGTTGGTGATTGTTATCTTTTTGCTACCTTCAGTGAACGTTGGTAGTTTATCGTCAGTGAACGTCGGTGCTATGATATATTTTCTCTCTACCTTCATTGAAAGTTGATGATTGTTATCTTTTTTCTACCTTTAGTGAACGTTGGTAGTTTATCGTCAATGAACGCCGGTGCTATGATATATTTTCTCTCTACCTTCAGTGAAAGTTGGTTGGTCACCTTCAGTGAAGGTTGGTGATTGTTATCTTTTTTCTACCTTCAGTGAACGTTGGTAGTTCATCCTCAGTGAACGGTGGTGCTATGATATATTTTCTCTCTACCTTCAGTGAAAGTTGGTGATTATTATCTTTTTGCTACCTTCAGTGAACGTTGGTAGTTCATCGTCAGTGAACAGCGGTGCTATGATATATTTTCTCTCTAACTTCAGTGAAAGTTTGTAGGTCACCTTCATTGAAAGTTGGTGATTGTTATCGTTTTGCTACTTTCAGTGAACATTGGTAGTTCATCATCAGTGACCGGCGGTGCTATGATATATTTTTTCTCAACCTTCAGTGAAAGTTGGTAGGTCACCTTTAGTGAAAGTTGGTGATTGTTATCTTTTTTCTACCTTCAGTGAACGTTGGTAGTTTATCATCAGTGAATGTTGGTAGTTCATCGTCAGTGAACAGCGGTGCTATTATATATTTTCTCTCTACCTTCAGTGAAAGTTGGTAGGTCACCTTCAGTGAAAGTTGGTGATTATTATCTTTTTGCTACCTTCAGTGAAAGTTGGTAGTTCATCGTCAATGAACGGTGGTGCTATGATATATTTTCTCTCTACCTTCAGTGAAATTTGGTAGGTCACCTTCAGTGAAATTTGTGATTGTTATCTTTTTGCTACCTTCAGTGAACGTTGGTAGTTCATCGTTAGTGAACGGCATTGCTATGATATATCTTCTCTCTACCTTCAGTGAAAGTTGGTGATTGTTATCTTTTTGCTACCTTCAATGAACGTTGGTAGTTCATCGTCAGTGAACGGTGGTGCTATGATATATTTTCTCTCTACCTTCAGTGAAAGTTGGTAGGTCACCTTCAGTGAAAGTTGGTGATTGTTATCTTTTTGCTACCTTCAGTGAATGTTGGTAGTTCATTGTCAGTGAACGGCGGTGCTATGATATATTTTCTCTCTACCTTCAGTAAAAGTTGGTAGGTCACCTTCAGTGAAAGTTGGTGATTGTTATCTTTTTGCTACCTTCAGTGAACGCTGGTAGTTTATCGTCAGTGAACGCCGGTGCTATGATATATTTTCTCTCTACCTTCATTGAAAGTTGATGATTGTTATCTTTTTTCTACCTTTAGTGAACGTTGGTAGTTTATCGTCAATGAACGTCGGTGCTATGATATATTTTCTCTCCACCTTCAGTGAAAGTTGGTTGGTCACCTTCAGTGAAGGTTGGTGATTGTTATCTTTTTTCTACCTTCAGTGAACATTGGTAGTTCATCCTCAGTGAACGGTGGTGCTATGATATATTTTCTCTCTACCTTCAGTGAAAGTTTGTGATTATTATCTTTTTGCTACCTTCAGTGAATGTTGGTAGTTCATCGTCAGTGAACAGCGGTGCTATGATATATTTTCTCTCTAACTTCAGTGAAAGTTTGTAGGTCACCTTCATTAAAAGTTGGTGATTGTTATCGTTTTGCTACTTTCAGTGAACATTGGTAGTTCATCATCAGTGACCGGCGGTGCAATGATATATTTTCTCTCAACCTTCAGTGAAAGTTGGTAGGTCACCTTCAATGAAAGTTGGTGATTATTATCTTTTTGCTACCTTCAGTGAACGTTGGTAGTTTATCATCAGTGAATGTTGGTAGTTCATCGTCAGTGAACGGCGGTGCTATTATATATTTTCTCTCTACCTTCAGTGAAAGTTAGTAGGTCACCTTCAGTGAAAGTTGGTGATTATTATCTTTTTGCTACCTTCAGTGAAAGTTGGTAGTTCATCGTCAATGAACGGTGGTGCTATGATATATTTTCTCTCTACCTTCAGTGAAATTTGGTAGGTCACCTTCAGTGAAATTGGTGATTGTTATCTTTTTGCTACCTTCAGTGAATGTTGGTAGTTCATCGTTAGTGAACAGCATTGCTATGACATATTTTCTCTCAACCTTCAGTGAAAGTTGGTGATTGTCATATTTTTGCTACCTTCAGTGAACGTTGGTAGTTCATCATTAGTGAACAGCGGTGCTATGATATATTTTCTCTCTACCTTCAGTGAAAGTTGGTAGGTAACCTTCAGTGAAAGTTGGTGATTGTTATCAATTTGCTACCTTCAGTGAACGTTGGTAGTTCATCGTTAGTGAACGGCGGTGTTATGATATATTTTCTCTACACCATCAGTGAAAGTTGGTAGGTCACCTTCATTGAAAGTTGGTGATTGTTATCTTTTTGCTACCTTCAGTGAACGTTGGTAGTTCATCATCAGTGAACGTTGGTAGTTCATCGTCAGTGAACGGCGGTGCTATGATATATTTTATCTCTACCTTAAGTTAAAGTTGGTAGGTCACCTTCAGTGAAAGATGGTGATTGTTATCTTTTTGCTACCTTCAGTGAATGTTGGTAGTTCATCGTCAATGATCGGTGGTGCTATGATATATTTTCTCTCTACCTTCAGTGAAAGTTGGTAGGTCACCTTCAGTGAAAGTTGGTGATTGTTATCTTTTTGCTACCTTCAGTGAACGTTGGTAGTTCATCGTTAGTGAACGGCATTGCTATGATATATTTTCTCTCTACCTTCAGTTAAAGTTGGTGATTGTTATCTTTTTGCTACCTTCAGTGAATGTTGGTAGTTCAGCGTCAGTGAACGGTGGTGCTATGATATATTTTCTCTCCACCTTTAGTGAAAGTTGGTAGGTCACCTCCAGTGAAAGTTGGTGATTTTTATCTTTTTGCTACCTTCAGTGAGTGTTGGTAGTTCATCGTCAGTGAACGGCGGTGCTATGATATATTTTCTCTCTACCTTCAGTGAAAGTTGGTAGGTCACCTTCAGTGAAAGTTGGTGATTGTTATCTTTTTGCTACCTTCAGTGAACGTTGGTAGTTCATCGTCATTGAACGACGGTGCTATGATATATTTTCTCTCTACCTTCAGTTAAATATGGTAGGTCACCTTCAGTCAAAGTTGGTGATTGTTATCTTTTTGCTACCTTCAGTGAATGTTGGTAGTTCATCGTCAGTGAACGATGGTGCTATGATATATTTTCTCTCTACCTTCAGTGAAAGTTGGTGATTATTATCTTTTTGCTACCTTAAGTGAATGTTGGTAGTTCATCATCAGTGAACGGCGGTGCATTGATATATTTTCTCTCTACCTTCAGTGAAAGTTGGTAGGTCACCTTCAATGAAAGTTGGTGATTGTTATCTTTTTGCTACCATCAGTGAACGTTGGTAGTTCATAGTCAGTGAACGGCGGTGCTATAATATATTTTCTCTCAACCATCAGTAAAAGTTGGTAGGTCACCTTCAATGAAAGTTGGTGATTGTTATATTTTTGCTACCTTCAATGAACGTTGGTAGTTCATCGTCAGTGAACGTTGGTAGTTCATCGTCAGTGAACGGCGGTGCTATGATATATTCCTTCTCTACCTTCAGTGAAAGTTGGTAGGTCACCTTCAATGAAAGTTGGTGATTGTTATCTTTTTGCTACCTTCAGTGAACGTTGGTAGTTCATCGCCAATGAACGGTGGTGCTATGATATATTTTCTCTCTACCTTCAGTGAAAGTTGGTAGGTCACCTTCAGTGAAAGTTGGTGATTGTTATCTTTTCGCTACCTTCAGTGAACGTTGGTAGTTCATGGTTAGTGAACGGCGGTGCTATGATATATTTTCTCTCTCCCTTCAGTGAAAGTTGGTGATTGTTATCTTTTTGCTACCTTCAGTGAACGTTGGTAGTTCATAGTCAGTGAACGACGGTGCTATGATATATTTTCTCTCTACCTCCAGTGAAAGTTTGTAGGTCACCTTCAGTGAAAGTTGGTGATTGTTATCTTTTTTCTACCTTCAGTGAACGTTGGTAGTTTATCGTCAGTGAATGCTGGTGCTATGATATATTTTCTCTCTACCTTCAGTGAAAGTTGGTAGGTCACCTTCAGTGAAAGTTGGTGATTATTATCTTTTTTCTACCTTCAGTGAACGTTGGTAGTTCATCATCAGTGAACGGTGGTGTTATGATATATTTTCTCTCTTCCTTCAGTGAAAGTTGGTGATTATTATCTTTTTGCTACCTTTAGTGAACGTTGGTAGTTCATCGTCAGTGAACGGCGGTTCTATGATATATTTTCTCTCTCCCTTTAGTGAAAGTTGGTAGGTCACCTTCACTGAAAGTTGGTGATTGTTATCTTTTTGCTACCTTCAGTGAATGTTGGTAGTTCATCGTCAATGATCGGTAGTGCTATGATATATTTTCTCTCTATGTTCAGTGAAAGTTGGTAGGTCACCTTCAGTGAAAGTTGGTGATTGTTATCTTTTTGCTACCTTCAGTGAACGTTGGTAGTTCATCGTTAGTGAACGGCATTGCTATGATATATTTTCTCTCTACCTTCAGTGAAAGTTGGTGATTGTTATCTTTTTGCTACCTTCAGTGAATGAAGGTAGTTCAGCGTCAGTGAACGGTGGTGCTATGATCTATTTTCTCTCCACCTTTAGTGAAAGTTGGTAGGTCACCTTCAGTGAAAGTTGGTGATTGTTATCTTTTTGCTACCTTCAGTGAATGTTGGTAGTTCATCGTCAGTGAATGGTGGTGCTATGATATATTTTCTCTCTACCTTCAGTGAAAGTTGGTGATTATTAACTTTTTGCTACCTTCAGTGAATGTTGGTAGTTCATCGTCAGTGAACGGCGGTGCTATGATATATTTTCTCTCTACCTTCAGTGAAAGTTGGTAGGTCACCTTCAGTGAAAGTTGGTGATTGTTATCTTTTTGCTACCATCAGTGAACGTTGGTAGTTCATAGTCAGTGAACGGCGGTGCTATAATAAATTTTATCTCAACCATCAGTAAAAGTTGGTAGGTCACCTTCAATGAAAGTTGGTGATTGTTATATTTTTGCTACCTTCAGTGAACGTTGGTAGTCCATCGTCAGTGAACGTCGGTGCTGTGATATATTTTCTCTCTACCTTCAGTGAAATATGGTAGGTCACCTTCAGTGAAAGTTGGTGATTGTTATCTTCTTGCTACCTTCAGTGAATGTTGGTAGTTCATCGTCAGTGAACGGTGGTGCTATGACATATTTTCTCTCTACCTTCAGTGAAAGTTGGTGATTATTATCTTTTTGCTACCTTAAGTGAATGTTGGTAGTTCATCATCAGTGAACGGCGGTGCTATGATATATTTTCTCTCTACCTTCAGTGAAAGTTGGTAGGTCACCTTTAGTGAAAGTTGGTGATTGTTATCTTTTTGCTACCTTCAGTGAACGTTGGTAGTTCATAGTCAGTGAACGGCGGTGCTATAATATATTTTCTCTCAACCATCAGTAAAAGTTGGTAGGTCACCTTCAATGAAAGTTGGTGATTGTTATATTTTTGCTACCTTCAGTGAACGTTGGTAGTCCATCGTCAGTGAACGTTGGTAGTTCATCTTCAGTGAACGGCGGTGCTATGATATATTTCCTCTCTACCTTCAGTGAAAGTTGGTAGGTCACCTTCATTGAAAGTTGGTGATTGTTATCTTTTTGCTACCTTCAGTGAACGTTGGTAGTTCATCCCCAATGAACGGTGGTGCTATGATATATTTTCTCTCTACCTTCAGTGAAAGTTGGTAGGTCACCTTCGGTGAAAGTTGGTGATTGTTATCTATTCGCTACCTTCGTTGTACGTTGGTAGTTCATCGTTAGTGAACGACGGTGCTATGATATATTTTCTCTCTACCTTCAGTGAAAGTTGGTGATTGTTATCTTTTTTCTACCTTCAGTGAACGTTGGTAGTTCATTGTCAGTGAACGGCGGTGCTATGATATATTTTCTCTTTACCTCCAGTGAAAGTTGGTAGGTCACCTTCAGTGAAATTTGGTGATTGTTATCTTTTTTCTACCTTCAGTGAACGTTAGTAGTTTATCGTCAGTGAATGCTGGTGCTATGATATATTTTCTCTCTACCTTCAATGAAAGTTGGAAGGTCACCTTCAGTGAAAGTTGGTGATTGTTATCTTTTTTCTACCTTCAGTGAACGTTGGTAGTTCATCATCAGTGAACGGTGGTGTTATGATATATTTTCTCTCTTCCTTCAGTGAAAGTTGGTGATTATCATCTTTTTGCTACCTTCAGTGAACGTTGGTAGTTCATCGTCAGTGAACGGAGGTTCTATGATAAATTATCTCTCTACCTTTAGTGAAAGTTGGTAGGTCACCTTCACTGAAAGTTGGTGATTGTTATCTTTTTGCTACCTTCAGTGAACGTTGGTAGTTCATCGTCAGTGAACGGTGGTGCTATGATATATTTTCTCTCAACCTTCAGTGAAAGTTGGTAGGTCACCTTCAGTGAATGTTGGTGATCATTATCTTTTTGCTACCTTCAGTGAACGGTGGTAGTTCATCGTCAGTGAACGTTGGTAGTTCATCGTCAGTAAATGGAGGTGCTTTGATATATTTTCTCTCTACCTTAAGTGAAAGTTGGTAGGTCACCTTCAGTGAAAGTTGGTGATTGTTATCTTTTTGCTACTCTCAGTGAATGTTGGTAGTTCATCATCAATGAACGGTGGTGCTATGATATATTTTCTCTCTACCTTCAGTGAAAGTTGGTAGGTCACCTTCAGTGAAAGTTGGTGATTGTTATCTTTTTGCTACCTTCAGTGAACGTTGGTAGTTCATCGTTAGTGAACGACATTGCTATGATATATTTTCTCTCTACCTTCAGTGAAAGTTGGTGATTGTTATCTTTTTGCTACCTTCAATGAACGTTGGTAGTTCATCGTCAGTGAATGGTGGTGCTATGATATATTTTCTCTCTACCTTCAGTGAAAGTTGGTAGGTCACCTTCAGTGAAAGTTGGTGATTGTTATCTTTTTGCTACCTTCAGTGAATGTTGGTAGTTCATCGTCAGTGAACGGCGATGCTATCATATATTTTCTCTCTACCTTCAATAAAAGTTGGTAGGTCACCTTCAGTGAAAGTTGGTGATTGTTATCTTTTTGCTACCTTCTGTGAACATTGGTAGTTCATCACCAATGAACGGTGGTGCTATGATATATTTTCTCTCTACCTTCAGTGAAAGTTGGTAGGTCACCTTCAGTGAAAGTTGGTGATTGTTATCTTTTCGCTACCTTCAGCGAACGTTGGTAGTTCATCGTTAGTGAACGGCGGTGCTACGATATATTTTCTCTCTACCTTCAGTGAAAGTTGGTGATTGTTATCTTTTTGCTACCTTCAGTGAACGTTGGTAGTTCATCGTCAGTGAACGGCGGTGCTATGATATATTTTCTCTCTACCTCAAGTGAAAGTCTGTAGGTCACCTTCAGTGAAAGTTGGTGATTGTTATCTTTTTGCTGCCTTCAGTGAACGTTGGTAGTTCAGCGTCAGTGAACGCCGGTGCTATGATATATTTTCTCTCTACCTTCATTGAAAGTTGATGATTGTTATCTTTTTGCTACCTTTAGTGAACGTTGGTAGTTTATCGTCAATAAACGTCGGTGCTATGATATATTTTCTCTCTACCTTCAGTGAAAGTTGGTTGGTCACCTTCAGTGAAGGTTGGTGATTGTTATCTTTTTTCTACCTTCAGTGAACATTGGTAGTTCATCCTCAATGAACGGTGGTGCTATGATATATTTTCTCTCTACCTTCAGTGAAAGTTGGTGATTATTATCTTTTTGCTACCTTCAGTGAACGTTGGTAGTTCATCGTCAGTGAACGGCGGTGCTATGATATATTTTCTCTCTAACTTCAGTGAAAGTTGGTAGGTCACCTTCATTGAAAGTTGGTGATTATTATCGTTTTGCTACCTTTAGTGAACATTGGTAGTTCATCTTCAGTGACCGGCGGTGCTATGATATATTTTCTCTCAACCTTCAGTGAAAGTTGGTAGGTCACCTTCAGTGAAAGTTGGTGATTGTTATCTTTTTGCTACCTTCAGTGAACGTTGGTAGTTTATCATCAGTGAATGTTGGTAGTTCATCGTCAGTGACCGGCGGTGCTATTATATATTTTCTCTTTAGCTTAAGTGAAAGTTGGTAGGTCACCTTCAGTGAAAGTTTGTGATTATTATCTTTTTGCTACCTTCAGTGAAAGTTGGTAGTTCATCGTCAATGAACGGTGGTGCTATGATATATTTTCTCTCTACCTTCAGTGAAATTTGGTAGGTCACCTTCAGTGAAAGTTGGTGATTGTTATCTTTTTCCTACCTTCAGTGAATGTTGGTAGTTCATCGTTAGTGAACAGCATTGCTATGATATATTTTCTCTCAACCTTCAGTGAAAGTTGGTGATTGTTATCTTTTTGCTACCTTCAGTGAACGTTGGTAGTTCATCGTTAGTGAACGGCGGTGCTATGATATTTTTTCTCTCTACCTTCAGTGAAAGTTGGTAGGTAACCTTCAGTGAAAGTTGGTGATTGTTATCTTTTTGCTACCTTCAGTGAACGTTGGTAGTTCATCGTTAGTGAACGGAGGTGCTATGATATATTTCCTCTCTACCTTCAGTGAAAGTTGGTAGGTCACCTTCATTGAAAGTTGGTGATTGTTATCTTTTTGCTACCTTCAGTGAACGTTGGTAGCTCATCGTCAGTGAATGGCGGTGCTATGATATATTTTCTATCAACCTTCAATGAAAGTGGGTAGGTCACCTTCAGTGAAAGTTGGTGATTGTTATCTTTTTTCTACCTTCAGTGAACGTTGGTAGTTCATCGTCAGTGAACGTTGGTAGTTCATCGTCAGTGAACGATGGTGCTATGATATATTTTCTCTCTACCTTAAGTGAAAGTTGGTAGATCACCTTCAGTGAAAGTTGGTGATTGTTATCTTTTTGCTACCTTCAGTGAATGTTGGTAGTTCATCGTCAATGAACGGTGGTGCTATGATATATTTTCTCTCTACCTTCAGTGAAAGTTGGTAGGTCACCTTCAATGAAAGTGGGTGATTGTTATCTTTTTGCTACCTTCAGTGAACGTTGGTAGTTCATCGTTAGTGAACGGCACTGCTATGATATATTTTCTCTCTACCTTCAAGGAAAGTTGGTGATTGTTATCTTTTTTCTACCTTCAATGAACGTTGGTAGTTCATCGTCAGTGAACGGTGGTGCTATGATATATTTTCTCTCTACCTTCAGTGAAAGTTGGTAGGTCACCTTCAGTGAAAGTTGGTGATTGTTATCTTTTTGCTACCTTCAGTGAACGTTGGTAGTTCATCGTCAGTGAACGGCGGTGCTATGATATATTTTCTCTCTACCTTCAGTAAAAGTTGGTAGGTCACCTTCAGTGAAAGTTGGTGATTGTTATATTTTTGCTAACTTCAGTGAACGTTGGTAGTTTATCATCAGTGAACGTCGGTGCAATGATATATTTTCTCTCTACCTTCATTGAATGTTGATGATTGTTATCTTTTTGCTACCTTCAGTGAACGTTGGAATTTCATCGTCAGTGAACAGCGGTGCTATGATATATTTTCTCTCTAACTTCAGTGAAAGTTGGTAGGTCACCTTCTTTGAAAGGTTGTGATTGTTATCGTTTTGCTACCTTCAGTGAACATCGGTAGTTCATCATCAGTGACCGGCAGTGCTATGTTATATTTTCTCTCAACCTTCAGTGAAAGTTGGTAGGTCACCTTCAGTGAAAGTTGGTGATTGTTATCTTTTTGCTACCTTTAGTGAACGTTGGTAGTTCATCATCAGTGAATGTTGGTAGTTCATCGTCAGTGAACGGCGGTTCTATTATATATTTTCTCTCTACCTTCAGTGAAAGTTGGTAGGTCACCTTCAGTGATAGTTGGTGATTATTATCTTTTTGCTACCTTCAGTGAAAGTTGGTAGTTCATCGCCAATGAACGGTGGTGCTATGATATATTTTCTCTCTACCTTCAGTGAAAGTTGGTTGGTCACCTTCAGTGAAAGTTGGTGATTGTTATCTTTTTGCTACCTTCAGTGAACGTTGGTAGTTCATCGTTAGTGAATAGCATTGCTATGATATATTTTCTCTCTACCTTCAGTGAAAGTTGGTGATTGTTATCTTTTTGCTACCTTCAGTGAACATTGGTAGTTCATCGTTAGTGAACGGCGGTGCTATGATATATTTTCTCTCTACCTTCAGTGAAAGTTGGTAGGTAACCTTCAGTGAAAGTTGGTGATTGTTATCTTTTTGCTACCTTCAGTGAACGTTGGTAGTTCATCGTTAGTGAACGGCGGTGCTATGATATATTTCCTCTCTACCTTCAGTGAAAGTTGGTAGGTCACCTTCATTGAAAGTTGGTGATTGTTATCTTTTTGCTACCTTCAGTGAACGTTGGTAGTTCATCGTCAGTGAATGGCGGTGCTATGATATATTTTCTCTCAACCTTCAATGAAAGTGGGTAGGTCACCTTCAGTGAAAGTTGGTGATTGTTATCTTTTTTCTACCTTCAGTGAACGTTGGTAGTTCATCGTCAGTGAACGTTGGTAGTTCATCGTTAGTGAACGACGGTGCTATGATATATTTTCTCTCTACCTTAAGTGAAAGTTGGTAGGTCACCTTCAGTGAAAGTTGGTGATTGTTATCTTTTTGCTACCTTCAGTGAATGTTGGTAGTTCATCGTCAATGAAAGGTGGTGCTATGATATATTTTCTCTCTACCTTCAGTGAAAGTTGGTAGGTCACCTTCAGTGAAAGTTGGTGATTGTTATCTTTTTGCTACCTTCAGTGAACGTTGGTAGTTCATCGTTAGTGAACGGCACTGCTATGATATATTTTCTCTCTACCTTCAGTGAAAGTTGCTGATTGTTATCTGTTGTACCCCAAAATTTGCCCTCCCATATTCTCCAAGAAATTGCCAAGTCCAGCCACAAAATTCTCCAAGGGTTGCACAGTGCAAAGGCCTCCTATACAGTCAAGATTAGGGTTTTTGTTCTGATCAAGAAAATGAAGTTTCCAAAGGTCCAATCAAGTCTCACATGCCTATAAATATGGTCAAGCATCCTCATATCAAGTTTCAAGACATTCAGCACAAAATTGCACAGTCAAAACCCTAATTGCACTACAGTCAACTGTAGGGGCAAAATGGTCATTTGACAGTCAAAAGTTCAAATTTTTTGTCAACATATCATTTTGAAGCCACAAACATCATTTGATCAATGCTTGATCATGATTCTCAAAGCTTGGCTCAAAAATCATCAAAATGCAAAAGTTTCCTTATTTGGACAGTTGAAAAAGTCAACTGTAAATTGACCAGGGCATAACTTTCACATGGATTATCAGAAAAATTCCATCCAAAGCTCATTTTGAAGAGAAAGACATTTCCTACAACTCATCTTCATACTTCAAGTCCAAGAAATGCTCTCACAAAAAGTTATCAATTTCAACATTATAGGTCATTTTCAAAAGTCAACAAAAAGGGACTTTAAGTCAAAGGCCATAATTTGAGATTGGTAAATCAAAATGACATGGGACCAAAGGCATTGGTTAGAGGACTCAAAGACCTTTCCAAAATGTCCAAGAAAATGAGGAAAGCTTAAAAATTGAGCAAGTTATGCCTTGTAGAAGTTGGGAAAGTTTTGGATATTTTGAAAAGTCAACATTGATTCAAATGACCTAAAATTGCTAATGGGCCCATTTTTCTTCCATAATTCATCATCCATGGCATGTGCACGACCACTTGGCCCAAAGGGAAGTATTTCTTCATTTTTTATTTATTTATTTGAATTTTTATTTATAATAATTCATTTAAATCAAATTAAATACATGGAAAATATTTAACCTAAGTTTTACAATCCTTTTTTTGCATGAAATCCACTCAATAACTCGTGCATGATCCAATATGGAAAGATTTGGAGAGAATTGATATGATTGAGATCAAAAACACATGGAAAAAGATTGAAAAATAATGCTTGAAAATCAAATCTCAAAAGCCATCATTGCAAGAGATTTTGATCAAGTTTATTGACCTAATTGGTTCATTACATAAGCCTGAACACAAACCTAATGCCTTGGACCATAAAGCTGCGCTAGAAACCATTCACAAAACTTGGATTTTTTTGCAAAAAACTCATAACTGAAAACATCTTTGCAGGACGATTCAAGGCGAAATTTTCATCCCATTGCACTCCTAAGACCTCATGCAATCTTCCTGGATCAAAAACATCAAACATAACCTCTTGAATCGTTGTACAGAAGCTAACCTTTCTCACTTTTTTTTCATAATCGTGCATTCCAATTCATGCGCATTTAGCCTTTTTTAATGTTTGATTCATGTTCCTTGTATGATTCTAGAGCTAACCATGTGATTTGATTGAATTATTATGCATTGTATACGATTCTACCATTGTCAATTTCTAGGGTTTACAGGACCTTGGATTAGGGCTTTTCAAATAAGGAAAAATTGAGACTTGGGACCTTGACCATTAAAACGAACGCGTCTGGACGAAGAGAATCCATGTGTCGCGCCCAATTTATGAGCGTTCCATGGCTAATCGCTATTTTCTTGTATGGTGTCTTAGGCAACGCGTGAAAACCGTTGCTAATGTTTTGTGTATTTCAGGAAAAAATAAACACAACGAAGAAGATGGTGCGGTGGCTTAAGCTGGTTGGTCAGTTCAAAAGTTCACGCGGAAAAAAGAACACATTAACGCGTTTGTTTTATTATGTTTGTTTATTATATTAATTTACAGATGAGCGAAGTGGCTTAGTGGCATACGTGTTGGCTGGTAATGTTAATGACCTGGGTTCGAGCCCCAGGTCTTCGTTACTTCCATATTATTTTTCAATAAAGATTCATATGCAGTTTCAATCACAAAGACCACCATACACTTCCAAGATCCAGTCGTCCACGCGTCCAATGGAATCAAATCAAAGGCTCAGATCTAAGGCACATGGTAGTCCCAGTCAACGCGCCAGCATATTCCCTGGAGAAAGTCAAACGGATCTGAAGGTCATTGGGCTCAAATGCTTGGGCTATACCTCCATGTTGGGGACTACAACCCCCCTTGGTTTGCAAATTCTTTTAACTTTTTTTTTATTGTATTTTTATTTTTTATAAATTACTTGTTTAAATTAGTTTAATATTTTCATAAAATCACAAAATACCATAAAAATCAGAAAAGGTCAAAAATTAAATATATTTAATTAGTTAGTATTTTGTAAATAAATTCCTAAATTATTTAGTTTTAAATTAGGGTTTAAATTAATATTTTCATAATAAAATCTAAAAAACATAGAATTAGGTTTAATTAATTTTCATCCTTTTATTTTTCTTTCATGGTAATCAAATATTTAATATTATTTATTTTATTTATTTTTATAATTAAACTTGTATATAAAAATTAGGGTTAATTT
Organism: Vicia faba; assembly: GCA_948472305.1. NCBI lineage: Eukaryota > Viridiplantae > Streptophyta > Magnoliopsida > Fabales > Fabaceae > Vicia > Vicia faba. The sequence continues at coordinate 169,704 of CATIWC010001360.1, forward strand.
AGGTTAAAATTCAATGTTTTTCTTAATAAATTAAAAGCCACTAGAATTAGGGTTAGTATTTATTTTAATTAATTCTTTTTTCTTTAAAATCTTAAAAATCATAAAATACCAAAAAACAATTTCTTTCTTTCTTTTAATAATTAATTAATTTTTAATTTCAATTTAACTTCAAAAGGGTCCAACGCCCTCGTTTTCAATTTTTATTCTAATTCGCATATTTATTTTATTTCGTTTAAATATTTATGTATCTCTCCCGAAGCCATGTAATTACTTTTCTCGCACTCTTCTTTTATTTTCTTTATTTTATGTCAAATTGGGTCCTGGTTAATTTTGGCGATGTGGACCCGCGCCTTTTGTAATAGCTTAGAATTTACTTTTCCCGCAACTTTTTAACTGTTAATCAAAAGCATGAAAGAATGTATGGACAAAATAAAAACAAGCGTAGAACACCAATAACATGACAAGATAAATGCGAATGAACACGACACACGAATCACACACCACCCCTAGGGTACGCCTCACTGTTGCCTTGCCTCGAAAGGTGATCGTCGAGTAGAGGATGTCTTAGTAAGTCCTCATGATCCGGGAACCTGGCATGAGGGTAGCTTCTAAGGTGTCTTCCCATTGCTCTGGTGATCACCATCTCCCGAACCCTCGAATTGACTCGAACACCTCCAACGGTGGTGCTACCTACCTCTCAATGGTGGGATGGCACTACTTTAAAGGACATTTACACAGACAAATTCCTTAGGGTAGGTAGACGACTCTAGATACTTGCTCTAAATTTCAAAACAAATTCAAAAGTACTTTTCACACCAACACATTTTCAAAAAAGCTTTCGAAAGCATTTTTTCAAACACTCTTGAGGACCGATACAAGAGTCGAACTGAAATTTTCAAAGAAACTTTTTAAAACCCACAGTTGAAAAGCAAACAAACCATTTTTGAAAACACAAGTGAGCAAGTATCTAAGAGCCCATGGATAACCATGGATAGAAAGGGTGCTAACACCTTCCCTTTCTATAATCTACCTCCCGAACCGAGAGCAATCTCTATAAGGAATTTTTCTGTGCTTTTGTCCTTTCCATTTGGAGAAAATAAAAGACGGTGGCGACTCTTGCTTCCGCGACATTTCGCGAACCAGCGTTAAAACAGTCAGTTCCAGATCCACCGATCACAGAACTGGCGACTCTGCTGGGGACTCTTATAAAAGTGAGGTGTACCTTAGGGATAGTTCATAACTGTGTTTTCAATTGTCTGAATTGCTTGCTTTAAATTGTGGGTTGCTTGGGAGTTCTATAGATCCTAACCCGGATCTGGGGGATACCATCTTAGAAAGTAGCAACAAGGCTGTGAGGGAACTGTGCGGGGTATACCGACATGGTTGAAGCAGTCTGCTACGTTGATGTGGCACTTTGGTGTGTACCGGTAACCCTTGAGTTCAGTCAAGGAGAGTACGGGGCCTCCGCGTGGTGTCGTGAAGCATCAACAGACCTTAGGAACCTTAATTGAACTATCTTGGCCTCTTTAGGGTAGTGAGATAACTGACTTTGGTGCAGTCCGAGGTTGGTTGATACTCGATACTACACTCAATTGAGGGTTGCTTTCCTGGAATATTTCGGTCGCCAGTTCAGTGGCTAAATCGAAACGATGAACAATGAAAGCAATCTGGTGATATTGGGACCCTTAGAACCCGGTTACTTCTAATAGGACAGGTTGAGCCCACCAACTTCAAGAGGGTAATACCCAGACCCCATGCTGGCCTAAACTCTAAGGGTTTCTCTTGTGTGACTTGTGTGCCTTCGTACTTGACTACTTGCATGCTTGTTATCTGACACATGAACTACTTGCAGGTTTCGTTTATAGTCCTTAATTGGGACTCATAACAGGGTTTACTAAGTCTCTTGCAGATTTTGTTTATAGTCCTTAATTGGGACTCCTAACAAAGTGTACTGAGTTTCTTGCAGGTTTTTGGTTTGCAGTCCTTAATTGGGACTCGTAACAGGGTTTACCTACATTACCCCATGCATAGCATAACATCATACCATTACATGCATCCTAATCCATTTCAAGGATCTCAGGGGCTTGTGATGCAGGTCACGGTGAATCAACTATCCCAGCAAGGGGCAAAGAGGATTTATTTTCCTCTAGCCAAGGTTGTCAGGGGCTATGACCCACTTGATATGGTGAGCTCTGACTCTTGAAGAAGGTTCCCCTAGCCAAGGTTGTTTGGAAACCAAAACCAGACATGATGACTAAAGTCAGGGGCTATGACCCACTTGTTATGGTGAGCCTTTGACCCTTGGAAGAAAGACTCTCAACAAATATTAAGTTCTTTCAATCAAGCTACCGGATCCAAATGCTAACAAATTTTCTTGGTTATCCCGCGAGGTCCTTGAAAACATTGCATGCATACATACACATCATTGCATAACAGGTATCCTTGTTGCAGGTCACTTACCTTTCTCGCTGTTTATTTCAGCAATGGCTTCCCAACAGGATAACCAGGACTTTCTTGCTCAAGAGACTCGGTTCGGGGAAATCCTCCTGAATCTATCCAAGGGGCAGGAGGAGCTAAGGACACTTCTCATGGGGGCCTTTATCAGGAACAGTGCTGAGGATGAAAGGCTGAAACACTTACAAGCTGAGGTGGATGCATTGAAGGTCCAGATGCTGGGGCAGGTGACTGCCATTCAAGGGTTAGCTCAAAGACAAGATGAGCTCGGGGTTCTCGTCAACCAACTGCTTCAGGGTAACCAACTGGGGCAAATGTCTAAGGGTAAAAAACCAGTCATCGTTCAACCGCCTCTGAGACAAGGAGATAAAGGGAGAGCTTCTCAAATGGCTCCAGTGTCACAAATTCAGCACCAACCTCACCGGCTTCAGCCAGACAAGTCCAGGAGGCAATTCACCCCGCTCAACATGTCGCTGTTTCAAGCTTTACAACGCCTGTTGAGATTGAACCTGATCACATTAAGGGCTCATCCCCAGAACCCCAACACAGCACATCCTACTTATGATCCCAATAAAAGGTGTGCCTACCACTCTGCCAGTCCAGGACATGATACAAATGAGTGTTGGGCTCTGAAGAACAAGATACAGGACCTGATCGATGAAGGAGAATTGGAGTTCACACAAGATGGTCAGGCTGAGTTTTTCTACCATCCCTCCAAGGCTCACCATTTGAAATAACAAGCCCTGAGATGAAAAGACTTTTGTTCATTCGAATGTTCAAGTTGCAATTTTCTTTTGTTCAAACATTTACTCATGTTAAACATTGTTATTTCGTTAATGCATCGCATATGTCTGTTCTGAAACAATATATTCGTATTCACTAAATGCAAATTATTTTCATATTTTTTTCTGATGATCAACTCTCAATTAATAATTCTAAGCCTCTTGAGGGAGGATGACAAAAACGATACCATAATCTACAATATGCTTTTGAACAGACCCCGCTGATGAGGTACAGGCATTGTTTCAATCCCTAAACACTGGAGTTATAAGGATGATAATCCCTCGTCAACCCCTCTGAGCCAAAGAAGTAGGAGTTTTTCTTTTCGAAATTTAAAACCCTTAATCATAACCTGGGGCAGGGTAGTCACTCATTTGATCCAAGTGCATAACGAATGGCACCAAAGAGATCCTTACAAAAAAGATAGTGATGGTTCCGAATATTCAATAAAGAAAGGCAGTCATTACTTCTCAAATTAAAAACCCATTAAGTCAAAACCTAGGAAGGAGACTTACAAAGCTGGGGCATCCCGCTGACTGTAATCATAAAAAAGAGCAGTTCAGGCAAAAAAGAAAGGGATAACAAAAATCAGACAAGAAAGAGGTCTTACAAACCCTCAACAAAAAAGGAATGACTGCCTATTCAAAATAAGTTATCAACATCCGAATCATCACCGGAAAATCAGAGCAAAGACTCAAACAAGGTCTAACGTATGATCAACTGAGTTTAGGTTTGGAGAACATCATGAAGAGCGGGTGGGTACAAATAAAATTTGAGCCTTTATCCTTTGTTTCTTAAACCGTGAACCAGGCTACGTTATAACCCTTAAAAGTCCTAGCTGAAGCATGGGTTAGTTCGAAAGCATACTGTTACGAAAGGTATCCTGACTCCTCAAGGCTCACAATAAAATAACGAGTTGACATCACGTTTTACAAACATTCACTTGTTTTATGAAAGAGAATGCATTTTCAAAATCTTCAAGACAGACATAAGCTTTGCATTTTTGATATAACATTGTTTGCATATGACTTTTTGTTTGAACAGCAGAAGTTCGCACGACGAATGCCTAATGAACAGAAGTACCTCCAATCAAGGGGCAGACATGAGCATGGTCCATCATCTGGGGCAATCCAATCAAGATTCAGGGAATCTCTCAAAGGCCAAATAGCCTGGGGCAAATCTCCGCCTGAGTCACTTGGGGCATTTCAACAACGAATCTGGCCTGATCAAACACCTTCTGGTGGCATGACAAAACACTTCTAACAGGGGCAACTCCCTACATTCTGAGAACATGGACATAGTCGAAAAGATACTACGCATAATCAAAGACCCGCTAGGTTGACACACCTAGGCAAAAATAAGGGCTTCCCAGTGAACCAAAAGGGTTCGGGCAAAATGAAGGGATGAAGTGAAAAAAACATGTACACCCGGCAAGTCGAAAACCTGAAAAGGCGGCTTGGGCAAAAATGGGTATCTCGGTGGACTGAAAACCCGAAAAGGCGGTCCAGGCAAAAGTTAGGGATCAAAGCGTATGACTATGTCCTGTCATTTCGTCGCTCGCCTACCAGAAGGAGGTTTGTCCATCTACAACTATCAGCACCTCACAGGTCTTCCTCTCATACCTCAGAAACAGGGGCAATAGAGAGTTTGTCTAAGCAATCTAATTGTTCTATCCTCCAAGGTACCAAGGTGGGTTCAGCGGAAGAACGTAACCGGCATATCTTAATTCCCCAGAGAGTACGTCAGCAAGTCAATACACTCTCCTCAAGTGAATCTACTATCAAATCTTAAGGAAGTTGGGTATCCTCCAACAGATATCAACATTCCCCAGCAGCATATACATCCTTAACAAGCATCCCCGGCAGTCTTGACCTAAAGATTGTTCCCCGGCAGTATATCAAATATTCAAAGGAGTCATCTTCCCGACACAGTTCAAAACTTCCCCAGAAGGGTCCAATTTAGTTCCCCGGGAAAGTTGGAATCCATCTCCCCCAAGCAGTAAGCTTATCCCCAGTAGATTCTGGAAGCTTATCCTCACAGAGCATGAACGCGTCGTCCGGCTTTATTCAAAGAGTTATGCCCTTAACAGGATATAACTGGGTTATCCTCAGCCAAAAACCACGGAAAGATCGTCCTCGACGAAGTCTTCCTATCCCCAGCGAAGTCTATTAACACTTCCAATACAACAATGGTATCCCCAGCAAGTTATTATCAACAATTCAACAAAGCATCCCTCTCCCCCACAGAGTATCGCTCCCCAGCATGGTCGTTAGAGTACTTTTCCCCCCGCAGAGTTATTCCATTCGCCAAGTTTATTCCTCAAACGGAGTCATCTTCTCCTACCGTTATTCTTGCAATTATCATCCCCAGCGGAAGCGAAGCTTATTCTTCAACATCAGCCCAGGATATGACTTCCCGACACCCGTCAAGGATTTACTTTCCTAGACGAAAAACACATACATCAACATCACATACATCATTATAGCATGCATAGACGCATCATATCATACAAATCTCATTTATGTTAAGAACATCATTGCTTGATCCATATCATGCATTGCATATGACTGACCTTTACCTTTCAGGAAAGATGCAGTTAAACTCTCAATCATATTTCAAGACCTAGACCGGTTCAGTTAATCAACTCCAAAGATCTCTTATCCAGTCCAAGGCCTTCTCTAGTCCAGCTAAATCGACTCCCAACAGACTTTTCTGATGAAGACTCAGTAGAAGTTATTCAGGTTTTTCTCAGACGTCCGCTTTTGAGATTATAATTTCCTATGGTCCCCTCCCCGACGGTGCGTGAGGTGATAATTCCATTTCAGATTATAATTTCCTATGGTTCCCTCCCCGACGGTGCGTGAGGTGATAATTCCATTTCGGATTATAATTTCCTATGATCCCCTCCCCGACGGTGCGTGAGGTGATAATTCCATTTCAGATTATAATTTCCTATGGTTCCCTCCCCGACGGTGCGTGAGGTGATAATTCCATTTCGGATTATAATTTCCTATGGTTCCCTCCCCGACGGTGCGTGAGGTGATAATTCCATTTCAGGATGTAATTCCCTTTCAGGTTCTCTCCCCGACGGTGCGTGAGATGTAATTCCCTTTTAGGTTATAATTTCCTATGGTCCTCTCCCCGACGGTGCGTGAGATGTAATTCCCTTTCAGATTATAATTTCCTTTGGTTCTCTCCCCGACGGTGCGTGAGATGTAATTCCCTTTTAGGTTATAATTTCCTATGGTCCTCTCCCCGACGGTGCGTGAGATGTAATTCCCTTTTAGGTTATAATTTCCTATGGTCCTCTCCCCGACGGTGCGTGAGATGTAATTCCCTTTTAGGTTATAATTTCCTATGGTCCTCTCCCCGACGGTGCGTGAGATGTAATTCCCTTTTAGGTTATAATTTCCTTTGGTTCTCTCCCCGACGGTGCGTGAGATGTAATTCCCTTTCAGATTATAATTTCCTATGGTCCTCTCCCCGACGGTGCGTGAGATGTAATTCCCTTTCAGATTATAATTTCCTTTGGTTCTCTCCCCGACGGTGCGTGAGATGTAATTCCCTTTCAGATTATAATTTCCTTTGGTTCTCTCCCCGACGGTGCGCGAGATGTAATTCCCTTTCAGATTATAATTTCCTTTGGTTCTCTTCCCGATACTGCGAAGATGGTAATTCCCACCAAGATTTTCTCGACGAGCGTTGTTGAAGTTAAAGTCACCCAAGGTTCTCTCACTGCTCATGCTGAGGTAGTAACCATCCCTGGTTCATTCATCGCCGTTTGAAGCTCCAGATCCAGCTCCTGTAATCAGTCAGGACACATTTATACAAAGCATCTAAAAACCAGCTCCTGCAACATGTCAGGTACTCATTTTTTCTTTTGTAGGTATGCAGGTTCTCGCTAAGGAATCTCTTACGCGATCAACATCCAGATGGCATCCATAAGCCCATCCATTTTCCATCACCTCTCAGCATGGCATCTATAAGCCCATCATCCTATTCACCAACCTCTAAATGGAATCTATAAGCCCATTCCATCATCACACTGCTACTATGTGAGCGCAAATTTCTGGGCACTCTAGTGTTCAATCATCTTCTACCCTCGGATTACGAAAGGCACGTCAGCCAATCTGCATCCTCAGGTTTAAGAAGATTGAACAGGGGCAACTGTTGTACCCCAAAATTTGCCCTCCCATATTCTCCAAGAAATTGCCAAGTCCAGCCACAAAATTCTCCAAGGGTTGCACAGTGCAAAGGCCTCCTATACAGTCAAGATTAGGGTTTTTGTTCTGATCAAGAAAATGAAGTTTCCAAAGGTCCAATCAAGTCTCACATGCCTATAAATATGGTCAAGCATCCTCATATCAAGTTTCAAGACATTCAGCACAAAATTGCACAGTCAAAACCCTAATTGCACTACAGTCAACTGTAGGGGCAAAATGGTCATTTGACAGTCAAAAGTTCAAATTTTTTGTCAACATATCATTTTGAAGCCACAAAAATCATTTGATCAATGCTTGATCATGATTCTCAAAGCTTGGCTCAAAAATCATCAAAATGCAAAAGTTTCCTTATTTGGACAGTTGAAAAAGTCAACTGTAAATTGACCAGGGCATAACTTTCACATGGATTATCAGAAAAATTCCATCCAAAGCTCATTTTGAAGAGAAAGACATTTCCTACAACTCATCTTCATACTTCAAGTCCAAGAAATGCTCTCACAAAAAGTTATCAATTTCAACATTATAGGTCATTTTCAAAAGTCAACAAAAAGGGACTTTAAGTCAAAGGCCATAATTTGAGATTGGTAAATCAAAATGACATGGGACCAAAGGCATTGGTTAGAGGACTCAAAGACCTTTCCAAAATGTCCAAGAACATGAGAAAAGCTTAACAATTGAGCAAGTTATGCCTTGTAGAAGTTGGGAAATTTTTGGATATTTTGAAAAGTCAACATTGATTCAAATGACCTAAAATTGCTAATGGGCCCATTTTTCTTCCATAATTCATCATCCATGGCATGTGCACGACCACTTGGCCCAAAGGGAAGTATTTCTTCATTTTTTATTTATTTATTTGAATTTTTATTTATAATAATTCATTTAAATCAAATTAAATACATGGAAAATATTTAACCTAAGTTTTACAATCCTTTTTTGCATGAAATCCACTCAATAACTCGTGCATGATCCAATATGGAAAGATTTGGAGAGAATTGATATGATTGAGAGCAAAAACACATGGAAAAAGATTGAAAAATAATGCTTGAAAATCAAATCTCAAAAGCCATCATTGCAAGAGATTTTGATCAAGTTTATTGACCTAATTGGTTCATTACATAAGCCTGAACACAAACCTAATGCCTTGGACCATAAAGCTGCGCTAGAAACCATTCACAAAACTTGGATTTTTTTGCAAAAAACTCATAACTGAAAACATCTTTGCAGGACGATTCAAGGCGAAATTTTCATCCCATTGCACTCCTAAGACCTCAGGCAATCTTCCTGGATCAAAAACATCAAACATAACCTCTTGAATCGTTGTACAGAAGCTAACCTTTCTCACTTTTTTTTCATAATCGTGCATTCCAATTCATGCGCATTTAGCCTTTTTTAATGTTTGATTCATGTTCCTTGTATGATTCTAGAGCTAACCATGTGATTTGATTGAATTATTATGCATTGTATACGATTCTACCATTGTCAATTTCTAGGGTTTACAGGACCTTGGATTAGGGCTTTTCAAATAAGGAAAAATTGAGACTTGGGACCTTGACCATTAAAACGAACGCGTCTGGACGAAGAGAATCCATGTGTCGCGCCCAATTTATGAGCGTTCCATGGCTAATCGCTATTTTCTTGTATGGTGTCTTAGGCAACGCGTGAAAACCGTTGCCAATGTTTTGTGTATTTCAGGAAAAAATAAACACAACGAAGAAGATGGTGCGGTGGCTTAAGCTGGTTGGTCAGTTCAAAAGTTCGCGCGGAAAAAAGAACACATTAACGCGTTTGTTTTATTATGTTTGTTTATTATATTAATTTACAGATGAGCGAAGTGGCTTAGTGGCATACGTGTTGGCTGGTAATGTTAATGACCTGGGTTCGAGCCCCAGGTCTTCGTTACTTCCATATTATTTTTCAATAAAGATTCATATGCAGTTTCAATCACAAAGACCACCATACACTTCCAAGATCCAGTCATCCACGCGTCCAATGGAATCAAATCAAAGGCTCAGATCTAAGGCACATGGTAGTCCCAGTCAACGCGCCAGCATATTCCCTGGAGAAAGTCAAACGGATCTGAAGGTCATTGGGCTCAAATGCTTGGGCTATACCTCCATGTTGGGGACTACAACTCCCCTTGGTTTGCAAATTCTTTTAACTTTTTTTTTATTGTATTTTTATTTTTTATAAATTACTTGTTTAAATTAGTTTAATATTTTCATAAAATCACAAAATACCATAAAAATCAGAAAAGGTCAAAAATTAAATATATTTAATTAGTTAGTATTTTGTAAATAAATTCCTAAATTATTTAGTTTTAAATTAGGGTTTAAATTAATATTTTCATAATAAAATCTAAAAAACATAGAATTAGGTTTAATTAATTTTCATCCTTTTATTTTTCTTTCATGGTAATCAAATATTTAATATTATTTATTTTATTTATTTTTATAATTAAACTTGTATATAAAAATTAGGGTTAATTTAGGTTAAAATTCAATGTTTTTCTTAATAAATTAAAAGCCACTAGAATTAGGGTTAGTATTTATTTTAATTAATTCTTTTTTCTTTAAAATCTTAAAAATCATAAAATACCAAAAAACAATTTCTTTCTTTCTTTTAATAATTAATTAATTTTTAATTTCAATTTAACTTCAAAAGGGTCCAACGCCCTCGTTTTCAATTTTTATTCTAATTCGCATATTTATTTTATTTCGTTTAAATATTTATGTATCTCTCCCGAAGCCATGTAATTACTTTTCTCGCACTCTTCTTTTATTTTCTTTATTTTATGTCAAATCGGGTCCTGGTTAATTTTGGCGATGTGGACCCGCGCCTTTTGTAATAGCTTAGAATTTACTTTTCCCGCAACTTTTTAACTGTTAATCAAAAGCATGAAAGAATGTATGGACAAAATAAAAACAAGCGTAGAACACCAATAACATGACAAGATAAATGCGAATGAACACGACACACGAATCACACACCACCCCTAGGGTACGCCTCACTGTTGCCTTGCCTCGAAAGGTGATCGTCGAGTAGAGGATGTCTTAGTAAGTCCTCATGATCCGGGAACCTGGCATGAGGGTAGCTTCTAAGGTGTCTTCCCATTGCTCTGGTGATCACCATGTCCCGAACCCTCGAATTGACCCGAACACCTCCAACGGTGGTGCTACCTACCTCTCAATGGTGGGATGGCACTACTTTAAAGGACATTTACACAGACGAATTCCTTAGGGTAGGTAGACGACTCTAGATACTTGCTCTAAATTTCAAAACAAATTCAAAAGTACTTTTCACACCAACACATTTTCAAAAAGCTTTCGAAAGCATTTTTTCAAACACTCTTGAGGACCGATACAAGAGTCGAACTGAAATTTTCAAAGAAACTTTTTAAAACCCACAGTTGAAAAGCAAACAAACCATTTTTGAAAACACAAGTGAGCAAGTATCTAAGATCCCATGGATAACCATGGATAGAAAGGGTGCTAACACCTTCCCTTTCTATAATCTACCTCCCGAACCGAGAGCAATCTCTATAAGGAATTTTTCTGTGCTTTTGTCCTTTCCATTTGGAGAAAATAAAAGACGGTGGCGACTCTTGCTTCCGCGACATTTCGCAAACCAGCGTTAAAACAGTCAGTTCCAGATCCACCGATCACATTATCTTTTTGCTACCTTCAATGAACGTTGGTAGTTCATCGTCAGTGAACGGTGGTGCTATGATATATTTTCTCTCAACCTTCAGTGAAAGTTGGTAGGTCACCTTCAGTGAATGTTGGTGATCGTTATCTTTTTGCTACCTTCAGTGAACGTTGGTAGTTCATCGTCAGTGAACGGAGGTGCTATGATATATTTTCTCTCTACCTTCAGTGAAAGTTGGGAGGTCACCTTCAGTGAAAGTTGGTGATTGTTATCTTTTTGCTACCTTCAGTAAATATTGGTAGTTCATCGCCAGTGAACGACGGTTCTATGATATATTTTCTCTCTACCTTCAGTGGAAGTTGGTAGGTCACCTTCAGTGAAAGTTGGTGATAGTTATCTTTTTTCTACCTTCAGTGAATGTTGGTAGTTCATCGTCAAAGAACGGTGGTGCTATAATATATTTTCTCTCTACCTTCAGTGAAAGTTGGTGATTATTATCTTTTTTCTACCTTCAGTGAACATTTGTAGTTCATCGTCAGTGAACGGCGGTGCTATGATATATTCTCTCTCTACCTTCAGTGAAAGTTGGTATTGTTATCTATTTTCTACCTTCTGTGAACATTGGTAGTTCATCGTCAGTAAACGTTGGTAGTTCATCGTCAGTGAACGGCGGTGCTATGATATATTTTCTCTCTACCTTCAGTGAAAGTTGGTAGGTCGCCTTCAGTGAAAGTTGGTGATTGTTATCTTTTTGCTACCTTTAGTGAATGTTGGTAGTTCATCGTCAGTGAAGGGTGGTGCTATGATATATTTTCTCTCTACCTTCTGTGCAAGTTGGTAGGTCACCTTCAGTGAAAGTTGGTGATTGTTATCTTTTTGCTACCTTCAGTGAACGTTGGTAGTTCATCGTTAGTGAGCGGCATTGCTATGATATATTTTCTCTCTACCTTCAGTGAAAGTTGGTGATTGTTATCTTTTTGCTACCTTCAATGAACGTTGGTAGTTCATCGTCAGTGAATGGTGGTGCTATGATATATTTTCTCTCTACCTTCAGTGAAAGTTGGTAGGTCACCTTCAGTGAAAGTTGGTGATTGTTATCTTTTTGCTACCTTCAATGAACGTTGGTAGTTCATCGTCAGTGAACGGCGGTGCTATGATATATTTTCTCTCTACCTTCAGTAAAAGTTGGTAGGTCACCTTCAGTGAAAGTTGGTGATTGTTATCTTTTTTCTACCTTCAGTGAACGTTGGTAGTTCATCGTCAGTGAACGTTGGTAGTTCATCGTTAGTGAACGACGGTGCTATGATATATTTTCTCTCTACCTTAAGTGAAAGTTGGTAGGTCACCTTCAGTGAAAGTTGGTGATTCTTATCTTTTTGCAACCTTCAGTGAATGTTGGTAGTTCATCGTCAATGAACGGTGGTGCTATGATATATTTTCTCTCTACCTTCAGTGAAAGTTGGTAGGTCACCTTCAGTGAAAGTTGGTGATTGTTATCTTTTTGCTACCTTCAGTGAACGTTGGTAGTTCATCGTTAGTGAACGGCACTGCTATGATATATTTTCTCTCTACCTTCAGTGAAAGTTGGTGATTGTTATCTTTTTGCTACCTTCAATGATCGTTGGTAGTTCATCGTCAGTGAACGGTGGTGCTATGATATATTTTCTCTCAACCTTCAGTGAAAGTTGGTAGGTCACCTTCAGTGAATGTTGGTGATCGTTATCTTTTTGCTACCTTCAGTGAACGTTGGTAGTTCATCGTCAGTGAACGGAGGTGCTATGATATATTTTCTCTCTACCTTCAGTGAAAGTTGGTACGTCACCTTCAGTGAAAGTTGGTGATTGTTATCTTTTTGCTACCTTCAGTAAATATTGGTAGCTCATCGCCAGTGAACGGCGGTTCTATGATATATTTTCTCTCTACCTTCAGTGGAAGTTGGTAGGTCACCTTCAGTGAAAGTTGGTGATAGTTATCTTTTTTCTACCTTCAGTGGATGTTGGTAGTTCATCGTCAAAGAACGGTGGTGCTATAATATATTTTCTCTCTACCTTCAGTGAAAGTTGGTGATTATTATCTTTTTTCTACCTTCAGTGAACATTTGTAGTTCATCGCCAGTGAACGGCGGTGCTATGATATATTCTCTCTCTACCTTTAGTGAAAGTTGGTATTGTTATCTATTTTCTACCTTCTGTAAACATTGGTAGTTCATCGTCAGTAAACGTTGGTAGTTCATCGTCAGTGAACGGCGGTGCTATGATATATTTTCTCTCTACCTTCAGTGAAAGTTGGTAGGTCGCCTTCAGTGAAAGTTGGTGATTGTTATCTTTTTGCTACCTTTAGTGAATGTTGGTAGTTTATCGCCAGTGAACGGTGGTGCTATGATATATTTTCTCTCTACCTTCTGTGAAAGTTGGTAGGTCACCTTCAGTGAAAGTTGGTGATTGTTATCTTTTTGCTACCTTCAGTGAACTTTGGTAGTTCATCGTTAGTGAGCGGCATTGCTATGATATATTTTCTCTCTACCTTCAGTGAAAGTTGGTGATTGTTATCTTTTTGCTACCTTCAATGAACGTTGGTAGTTCATCGTCTGTGAATGGTGGTGCTATGATATATTTTCTCTCTACCTTCAGTGAAAGTTGGTAGGTTACCTTCAGTGAAAGTTGGTGATTGTTATCTTTTTGCTACCTTCAATGAACGTTGGTAGTTCATCGTCAGTGAACGGCGGTGCTATGATATATTTTCTCTCTACCTTCAGTAAAAGTTGGTAGGTCACCTTCAGTGAAAGTTGGTGATTGTTATCTTTTTGCTACCTTCAGTGAACGTTGGTAGTTTATCATCAGTGAATGCTGGTGCTATGATATATTTTCTCTCTACCTCCAGTAAAAGTTGGTAGGTCACCTTCAGTGAAAGTTGGTGATTGTTATCTTTTTGCTACCTTCAGTGAACGTTGGTAGTTCATCGTCAGTGAACTGCGGTGCTATGATATATTTTCTCTCTACCTTCAGTGAAAGTTGGTAGGTCACCTTCAGTGAAAGTTGGTGATTGTTATATTTTTGCTACCTTCAGTGAACGTTTGTAGTTTATCGTCAGTGAACATCATTGTTATGATATAATTTCTCTCTACCTTCAGTGAATGTTGATAGGTCACCTTCAGTGAAAGTTGGTGATTGTTATCTTTTTTCTACCTTCAGTGAACGTTGGTAGTTCATCATCAGTGAACGGTGGTGCTATGATATATTTTCTCTCTACCTTCAGTGAAAGTTGGTGATTATTATCTTTTTCCTACCTTCAGTGGACGTTGGTAGTTCATCGTCATTGAACGGCAGGGCTATGATATATTTTCTCTCTACCTTCAGTGAAAGTTGGAAGGTCACCTTCACTGAAAGTTGGTGATTGTTATCTTTTTGCTACCTTAAGTCAATGTTGGTAGTTCATCGTCAGTGAACGGCGGTGCTATGATATATTTTCTCTCAACCTTCAGTGAAAGTTGGTAGGTCACCTTCAGTGAAAGTTGGTGATTGTTATCTTTTTGCTACCTTCAGTGAACGTTGGTAGTTCATCGTCAGTGAACGTTGGTAGTTCATCGTCAGTGAACGGAGGTGCTATGATATATTTTCACTCTACCTTCAGTGAAAGTTGGTAGGTCACCTTCAGTGAAAGTTGGTGATTGTTATCTTTTTGCTACCTTCAGTAAATATTGGTAGTTCATCGCCAGTGAACGGCGGTGCTATGATATATTTTCTCTCTACCTTCGATGGAATTTGGTAGGTCACCTTCAGTGAAAGTTGGTGATAGTTATCTTTTTTCTACCTTCAGTGAATGTTGGTAGTTCATCATCAAAGAACGGTGGTGCTATAATATATTTTCTCTCTACCTTCAGTCAAAGTTGGTGATTATTATCTTTTTGCTACCTTCAGTGAACATTTGTAGTTCATCGTCAGTGAACGGCGGTGCTATGATATATTTTCTCTCTACCTTCAGTGAAAGTTGGTATTGTTATCTATTTTCTACCTTCTGTGAACGTTGGTAGTTCATCGTCAGTAAACGTTGGTAGTTCATCGTCAGTGAACGGCGGTGCTATGATATATTTTCTCTCTACCTTCAGTGAAAGTTGGTAGGTCGCCTTCAGTGAAAGTTAGTGATTGTTATCTTTTTGCTACCTTTAGTGAACATTGGTAGTTCATCTTCAGTGAACGGCGGTGCTATGATATATTTTCTCTCTACCTTCTGTGAAAGTTGGTAGGTCACCTTCAGTGAAAGTTGGTGATTGTTATCTTTTTGCTACCTTCAGTGAACGTTGGTAGTTCATCGTTAGTGAGCGGCATTGCTATGATATATTTTCTCTCTACCTTCAGTGAAAGTTGGTGATTGTTATCTTTTTGCTACCTTCAATGAACGTTGGTAGTTCATCGTCAGTGAATGGTGGTGCTATGATATATTTTCTCTCTACCTTCAGTGAAAGTTGGTAGGTCACCTTCAGTGAAAGTTGGTGATTGTTATCTTTTTGCTACCTTCAATGAACGTTGGTAGTTCATCGTCAGTGAACGGCGGTGCTATGATATATTTTCTCTCTACCTTCAGTAAAAGTTGGTAGGTCACCTTCAGTGAAAGTTGGTGATTGTTATCTTTTTGTTACCTTCAGTGAACGTTGGTAGTTTATCGTCAGTGAATGCTGGTGCTATGATATATTTTCTCTCTACCTCCAGTAAAAGTTGGTAGGTCACCTTCAGTGAAAGTTGGTGATTGTTATCTTTTTGCTATCTTCAGTGAACGTTGGTAGTTCATCGTCAGTGAACTGCGGTGATATGATATATTTTCTCTCTACCTTCAGTGAAAGTTGGTAGGTCACCTTCAGTGAAAGTTGGTGATTGTTATCTTTTTGCTACCTTCAGTGAACGTTTGTAGTTTATCGTCAGTGAACATCGGTGTTATGATATATTTTCTCTCTACCTTCAGTGAAAGTTGGTAGGTCACCTTCAGTGAAAGTTGGTGATTGTTATCTTTTTTCTACCTTCAGTGAACGTTGGTAGTTCATCATCAGTGAACGGTGGTGTTATGATATATTTTCTCTCTACCTTCAGTGAAAGTTGGTGATTATTATCTTTTTCCTACCTTCAGTGTACGTTGGTAGTTCATCGTCATTGAACGGCAGGGCTATGATATATTTTCTCTCTACCTTCAGTGAAAGTTGGAAGGTCACCTTCACTGAAAGTTGGTGATTGTTATCTTTTTTCTACCTTAAGTCAACGTTGGTAGTTCATCGTCAGTGAACGGCGGTGCTATGATATATTTTCTCTCAACCTTCAGTGAAAGTTGGTAGGTCACCTTCAGTGAAAGTTGGTGATTGTTATCTTTTTGCTACCTTCAGTGAACGTTGGTAGTTCATCGTCAGTGAACGTTGGTAGTTCATCGTCAGTGAACGTTGGTAGTTCATCATCAGTGAACGGAGGTGCTATGATATATTTTCTCTCTACCTTCAGTGAAAGTTGGTAGGTCACCTTCAGTGAAAGTTGGTGATTGTTATCTTTTTGCTACCTTCAGTAAATATTGGTAGTTCATCGCCAGTGAACGGCGGTGCTATGATATATTTTCTCTCTACCTTCAGTGGAAGTTGGTAGGTCACCTTCAGTGAAAGTTGGTGATAGTTATCTTTTTTCTACCTTCAGTGAATGTTGGTAGTTCATCGTCAAAGAACGGTGGTGCTATAATATATTTTCTCTCTACCTTCAGTGAAAGTTTGTGATTATTATCTTCTTGTTACCTTCAGTGAACATTTGTAGTTTATCGTCAGTGAACGGCGGTGCTATGTTATATTTTATCTCTACCTTCAGTGAAAGTTGGTATTGTTATCTATTTTCTACCTTCTGTGAACGTTGGTAGTTCATCGTCAGTAAACGTTGGTAGTTCATCGTCAGTGAACGGCGGTGCTATGATATATTTTCTCTCCACCTTCAGTGAAAGTTGGTAGGTCGCCTTCAGTGAAAGTTGGTGATTGTTATCTTTTTGCTACCTTTAGTGAACGTTGGTAGTTCATCGTCAGTGAACGGTGGTGCTATGATATATTTTCTCTCTACCTTCTGTGAAAGTTGGTAGGTCACCTTCAGTGAAAGTTGGTGATTATTATCTTTTTGCTACCTTTAGTGAACGTTGGTAGTTCATCGTTAGTGAATTGAATTGCTATGATATATTGTCTCTCTACCTTCAGTGAAAGTTGGTGATTGTTATCTTTTTGCTACCTTCAATGAACATTGGTAGTTTATCATCAGTGAACGGTGGTGCTATGATATATTTTCTCTCTACCTTCAGTGAAAGTTGGTAGGTCACCTTCAGTGAAAGTTGGTGATTGTTATCTTTTTGTTACCTTCAGTGAATGTTGGTAGTTCATCATCAGTGAACGGCGGTGCTATGATATATTTTCTCTCTACCTTCAGTAAAAGTTGGTAGGTCACCTTCAGTGAAAGTTAGTGATTGTTATCTTTTTGCTACCTTCAGTGAACGTTGGTAGTTTATCGTCAGTGAACGTCGGTGCTATGATATATTTTCTCTCTACCTTCATTGAAAGTTGATGATTGTTATCTTTTTTCTACCTTCAGTGAACGTTGGTAGTTCATCGTCAGTGAACGGCGGTGCTATGATATATTTTCTCTCTTACTTCAGTGAAAGTTGGTAGGTCACCTTCATTGAAAGTTGGTGATTGTTATCGTTTTGCTACCTTCAGTGAACATTGGTAGTTCATCATCAGTGACCGGCGGTGCTATGATATATTTTCTCTCAACCTTCAGTGAAAGTTGGTAGGTCACCTTCAGTGAAAGTTGGTGATTGTTATCTTTTTGATACCTTCAGTGAACGTTGGTTGTTCATCATCAGTGAATGTTGGTAGTTCATCGTTAATGAACGGTGGTGCTATTATATATTTTCTCTCTACCTTCAGTGAAAGTTGGTAGGTCACCTTTGGTGAAAGTCGGTGATTATTATCTCTTTGCTACCTTCAGTGAAAGTTGGTAGTTCATCGTCAATGAACGGTGGTGCTATGATATATTTTCTCTCTACCTTCATTGAAAGTTGGTAGGTCACCTTCAGTGAAAGTTGGTGATTGTTATCTTTTTTCTACCTTCAGTGAACGTTGGTAGTTCATCGTTAGTGAATAGCATTGCTATGATATATTTTCTCTCTACCTTCAGTGAAAGTTGGTGATTGTTATCTTTTTGCTACCTTCAGTGAGCGTTGGTAGTTCATCGTTAGTGAACGGCGGTGCTATGATATATTTTCTATCTACCTTCAGTGAAATTTGGTAGGTCACCTTCAGTGAAAGTTAGTGATTGTTATCTTTTTGCTACCTTCAGTGAACGTTGGTAGTTCATCGTTAGTGAACGGAGGTGTTATGATATATTTTCTCTACACCTTCAGTGAAAGTTGGTAGGTCACCTTCATTGAAAGTTGGTGATTGTTATCTTTTTGCTACCTTCAGTGAACGTTGGTAGTTCATCGTCAGTGAACGGCGGTGCTATGATATATTTTCTCTCAACCTTCAGTGAAAGTTGGTAGGTCACCTTCAGTGAAAGTTGGTGATTGTTATCTTTTTTCTACCTTCAGTGAACGTTGGTAGTTCATCGTCAGTGAACGTTGGTAGTTCATCGTCAGTGAACGGCGGTGCTATGATATATTTTCTCTCTACCTTAAGTGAAAGTTGGTAGGTCACCTTCAGTGATAGTTGGTGATTGTTATCTTTTTGCTACCTTCAGTGAATGTTGGTAGTTCATCGTCAATGAACGGTGGTGCTATGATATATTTTCTCTCTACCTTCAGTGAAAGTTGGTAGGTCACCTTCAGTGAAAGTTGGTGATTGTTATCTTTTTGCTACCTTCAGTGGACGTTGGTAGTTTATCGTGAGTGACCGCTGGTGCTATGATCTATTTTCTCTCTACCTCCAGTGAAACTTGGTAGGTCACCTTCAGTGAAAGTTGGTGATTGTTATCTTTTTGCTACCTTCAGTGAACGTTGGTAGTTCATTGTAAGTGAACTGCGGTGCTATGATATATTTTCTCTTTACCTTCAGTGAAAGTTGGTAGGTCACCTTCAGTGAAAGTTGGTGATTGTTATCTTTTTGCTACCTTCAGTGAACGTTTGTAGTTTATCGTCAGTGAACATCGGTGCTATGATATATTTTCTCTCTACCTTCAGTGAAAGTTGGTAGGTCACCTTCAATGAAAGTTGGTGATTGTTATCTTTTTTTCTACCTTCAGTGAACGTTGGTAGTTCATCATCAGTGAACGGTGGTGCTATGATATATTTTCTCTCTACCTTCAGTGAAAGTTGGTGATTATTATCATTTTCCTACCTTCAGTGAATGTTGGTAGTTCATCGTCATTGAACGGCAGGGCTATGATATATTTTCTCTCTACCTTCAGTGAAAGTTGGTAGGTCACCTTCACTGAAAGTTGGTTATTGTTATCTTTTTGCTACCTTAAGTGAACGTTGGTAGTTCATCGTCAGTGAACGGCGGTGCTATGATATATTTTCTCTCAACCTTCAGTGAAAGTTGGTAGGTCACCTTCAGCGAAAGTTGGTGATTGTTATATTTTTGCTACCTTCAGTGAACGTTGGTAGTTCATCGTCAGTGAACGTTGGTAGTTCATCGTCATTGAATGGTGGTGCTATGATATATTTTCTCTTTACCTTCAGTGAAAGTTGGTAGGTCACCTTCAGTGAAAGTTGGTGATTGTTATCTTTTTGCAACCTTCAGTGAACGGTTGTAGTTCATCGTCAATGAACGGTGGTGCTATGATATATTTTCTCTCTACCTTCAGTGAAAGTTGGTGATTGTTATCTTTTTGCCTCCTTCAGTGAATGTTGGTAGTTCATCGTTAGTGAATGGCATTGCTATGATATATTTTCTCTCTACCTTCAGTGAAAGTTGGTGATTGTTATCTTTTTGCTACCTTCAGTGAACGTTGGTAGTTCATCATCAGTGAACGGAGGTGCTATGATATATTTTCTCTCTACCTTCAGTGAAAGTTGGTAGGTCACCTTCAGTGAAAGTTGGTGATTGTTATCTTTTTGCTACCTTCAGTGAATGTTGGTAGTTCATCGTTAGTGAACGGCGGTGCTATGATATATTTTCTCTCTACCTTCAGTGAAAGTTGGTAGGTAACCTTCAGAGAAAGTTGGTGATTGTTATCTTTTTGCTACCTTCAGTGAACGTTGGTAGTTCATCGTTAGTGAATGGCGGTGCTATGATATATTTTCTCTCAACCTTCAGTGAAAGTTGGTAGGTCACCTTCAGTGAAAGTTGGTGATTGTTATATTTTTGCTACCTTCAGTGAATGTTGGTAGTTCATCGTCAATGAACGGTGGTGCTATGATATATTTTCTCTCTACCTTCAGTGAAAGTTGGTAGGTCACCTTCAGTGAAAGTTAGTGATTGTTATCTTTTTTCTACCTTCAGTGAACGTTGGTAGTTCATCGTCAGTGAACGTTGGTAGTTCATCGTCAGTGAACGGCGATGCTATGATATATTTTCTCTCTACCTTAAGTGAAAGTTGGTAGGTCACCTTCAGTGAAAGTTGGTGATTGTTATCTTTTTGCTACCTTCAGTGGATGTCGGTAGTTCATCATCAATGAACGGCGGTGCTATCATATATTTTCTCTCTACCTTCAGTGAAAGTTGGTAGGTCACCTTCAGTGAAAGTTGGTGATTGTTATCTTTTTGCTACCTTCGGTGAATGTTGGTAGTTCATCGTCAGTGAACGGCGGTGCTATGATATATTTTCTCTCTACCTTCAGTGGAAGTTGGTAGGTCACCTTCAGTGAAAGTTGGTGATAGTTATCTTTTTTCTACCTTCAGTGAATGTTGGTAGTTCATCGTCAGTGAACGGTGGTGCTATGATATATTTTCTCTCTACCTTCAGTAAAAGTTGGTGATTATTATCTTTTTTCTACCTTCAGTGAACGTTGGTAGTTGATCGGCAGTGAACGGCGGTGCTATGATATATTTTCTCTCTAACTTCAGTGAAAGTTGGTAGGTCACCTTCATTAAAAATTGGTGATTGTTATCGTTTTGCTACCTTCAGTGAACATTGGTAGTTCATCATCAGTGACCGGCGGTGCTATGATATATTTTCTCTTAACCTTCAGTGAAAGTTGGTAGTTCACCTTCAGTGAAAGTTGGTGATTGTTATCTTTTTGCTACCTTCAGTGAACGTTGGTAGTTCATCATCAGTGAATATTGGTAGTTCATCGTCAGTGAATGGCGGTGCTATTATATATTTTCTCTCTACCTTCAATGAAAGTTGGTACGTCACCTTCAGTGAAAGTTGGTGATTATTATCTTTTTGCTACCTTCAGTGAAAGTTAGTAGTTCATCATCAATGAACGGTGGTGCTATTATATATTTTCTCTCTACCTTCAGTGAAAGTTGGTAGGTCACCTTCAGTGAAAGTTGGTGATTATTATCTTTTTGCTACCTTCAGTGAAAGTTAGTAGTTCATCATCAATGTACGGTGGTGCTATGATATATTTTCTCTCTACCTTCAGTGAAAGTTGGTAGGTCACCTTCAATGAAAGTTGGTGATTGTTATCTTTTTGCTACCTTCAGTGAACGTTGGTAGTTCATCGTTAGTGAACATCATTGCTATGATATATTTTCTAAATACCTTCAGTGAAAGTTGGTGATTGTTATCTTTTTGCTACCTTCAGTGAATGTTGGTAGTTCATCGTCAATGAACGGTGGTGCTATGATATATTTTCTCTCTACCTTCAATGAAATTTGGTAGGTCGCCTTCAGTGAAAGTTGGTGATTGTTATCTTTTTCTACCTTTAGTGAATGTTGGTAGTTCATCGTTAGTGAACGGCATTGCTATGATATATTTTCTCTCTACCTTCAGTGAAAGTTGGTGATTGTTATCTTTTTGCTACCTTCAATGAATGTTGGTAGTTCATCGTCAGTGAACGGTGGTGCTATGATATATTTTCTCTCTACCTTCAGTGAAAGTTGGTAGGTCACCTTCAGAGAAAGTTGGTGATTGTTATCTTTTTGCTACCTTCACTGAACGTTGGTAGTTCATCGTCAGTGAACGGCGGTGCTATAATATATTTTCTCTCTACCTTCAGTAAAAGCTGGTAGGTCACCTTCAGTGAAAGTTGGTGATTGTCATCTTTTTGCTACATTCAGTGAACGTTGGTAGTTTATCGTCAAAGAACGTCGGTGCTATGATATATTTTCTCTCTACCTTCATTGAAAGTTGGTGATTGTTATCTTTTTGCTACCTTCAGTGAACGTTGGTAGTTCATCGTCAGTGAACGGCGGTGCTATAATATATTTTCTCTCTACCTCCAGTAAAAGTTGGTAGGTCACCTTCAGTGAAAGTTGGTGATTGTCATCTTTTTGCTACATTCAGTGAACGTTGGTAGTTTATCGTCAGTGAACGTCGGTGCTATGATATATTTTCTCTCTACCTTCATTGAAAGTTGATGATTGTTATCTTTTTGCTAGCTTCAGTGAACGTTGGTAGTTCATCGTCAGTGAACGGCGGTGCTATGATATAATTTCTCTCTAACTTCAGTGAAAGTTGTTAGGTCACCTTCATTGAAAGTTGGTGATTGTTATCGTTTTGCTACCTTCAGTGAACATTGGTAGTTCATCATCAGTGATCGGCGGTGCTATGATAGATTTTCTCTCAACCTTCAGTGAAAGTTGGTAGGTCACCTTCAGTGAAAGTTGGTGATTGTTATCTTTTTGCTACCTTCAGTGAACGTTGGTAGTTCATCATCAGTGAATATTGGTAGTTCATCGTCAGTGAATGGCGGTGCTATTATATATTTTCTCTCTACCTTTCGTGAAAGTTGGTAGGTCACCTTCAGTGAAAGTTGGTGATTATTATCTTTTTGCTACCTTCAGTGAAAGTTAGTAGTTCATCATCAATGAACGGTGGTGCTATGATATATTTTCTCTCTACCTTCAGTGAAAGTTGGTAGGTCACCTTCAGTGAAAGTTGGTGATTGTTATCTTTTTGCTACCTTCAGTGAACGTTGGTAGTTCATCGTTAGTGAACAGCATTGCTATGATATATTTCCTCTCTACCTTCAGTGAAAGTTGGTGATTGTTATCTTTTTGCTACCTTCAGTGAATGTTGGTAGTTCATCGTTAGTGAACGGCGGTGCTATGATATATTTTCTCTCTACCTTCAGTGAAAGTTAGTAGGTCACCTTCAGTGAAAGTTGGTGATTGTTATCTTTTTGCTACCTTCAGTGAACGTTGGTAGTTCATCGTTAGTGAACGGCGGTGCTATGATATATTTTGTCTCTACCTTCAGTGAAAGTTGGTAGGTCACCTTCAGTGAAAGTTGGTGATTGTTATCTTTTTGCTACCTTCAGTGAACGTTGGTAGTTTATCGTCAGTGAACGTCGGTGCTATGATATATTTTCTCTCTACCTTCATTGAAAGTTGATGATTGTTATCTTTTTTCTACCTTCAGTGAACGTTGGTAGTTCATCATCAGTGAACGGCGGTGCTATGCTATATTTTCTCTCTACCTTCAGTGAAAGTTGGTAGGTCACCTTCAGTGAAAGTTGGTGATTGTTATCTTTTTGCTACCTTCAGTGAACGTTGGTAGTTTATCGTCAGTGAACGTCGGTGCTATGATATATTTTCTCTCTACCTTCATTGAAAGTTGATGATTGTTATCTTTTTTCTACCTTCAGTGAACGTTGGTAGTTCATCATCAGTGAACGGCGGTGCTATGCTATATTTTCTCTCTACCTTCAGTGAAAGTTGGTAGGTCACCTTCAGTGAGAGTTGGTGATTGTTATCTTTTTGCTACCTTTAGTGAACGTTGGTAGTTTATCGTCAGTGAACGCCGGTGCTATGATATATTTTCTCTCTACCTTCAGTGAAAGTTGGTAGGTCACCTTCAATGTAGGTTGGTGATTGTTATCTTTTTTCTACTTTCAGTGAATGTTGGTAGTTCATCGTCAGTGAACGGTGGTGCTATGATATATTTTCTCTCTACCTTCGGTGAAAGTTGGTGATTATTATCTTTTTGCTACCTTCAGTGAACGTTGGTAGTTCATCGTCAGTGAACGGCGGTGCTATGATATATTTTCTCTCTACCTTCAGTGAAAGTTGGTAGGTCACCTTCACTGAAAGTTGGTGATTGTTATCTTTTTGCTACCTTCAGTGAATGTTGGTAGTTCATCGTCAGTGAACGACAGTGCTATGATATATTTTCTCTCAACCTTCAGTGAAAGTTGGTAGGTCACCTTCAGTGAAAGTTGGTGATTGTTATCTTTTTGCTACCTTCAGTGAACGTTGGTAGTTCATCATCAGTGAATGTTGGTAGTTCATCTTCAGTGAACCGCGGTGCTATGATATATTTTCTCTCTACCTTCAGTGAAAGTTGGTAGGTCACCTTCAGTGAAAGTTGGTGATTATTATCTTTTTCCTACCTTCAGTGAAAGTTGGTAGTTCATCGTCAATGAACGGTGGTGCTATGATATATTTTCTCTCTACCTTCAGTGAAAGTTGGTGATTGTTATCTTTTTGCTACCTTCAGTTAACGTTGGTAGTTCATCGTTAGAAAATGGCGGTGCTATGATATATTTTCTCTCTACCTTCAGTTAAAGTTGGTAGGTCACCTTCAATGAAAGTTAGTGATTGTTATCTTTTTGCTACCTTCACTGAACGTTGATAGTTCATCGTCAGTGAACGGCAGTGCTAAGATATATTTTCTCTCTACCTTCAGTGAAAGTTGGTAGGTCACCTTCAGTGAAAGTTGGTAGGTCAACTTCAGTGAAAGTTGGTGATTGTTATCTTTTTGCAACCTTTAGTGAACGTTGGTAGTTAGTCGTCAATGAACGTTGGTAGGTCATCATCAGTGAATGGCAGTGCTATGATATATTTCCTCTCTGCCTTCAGTGAAAGTTGGTAGGTCACCTTCAGTGAAAGTTGGTGATTGTTATCTTTTTGCTACCTTCAGTGAACGTTGGTAGTTCATCGTTAGTGAATAGCATTGCTATGATATATTTTCTCTCTACCTTCAGTCAAAGTTGGTGATTGTTATCTTTTTGCTACCTTTAATGAATGTTGGTAGTTCATCGTCAGTGAACGGTGGTGCTATGATATATTTTCTCTCTACCTTCAGTGAAAGTTGGTAGGTCACCTTCAGAGAAAGTTGGTGATTGTTATCTTTTTGCTACCTTCAGTGAATGTTGGTAGTTCATCGTCAGTGAACGGCGGTGCTATAATATATTTTCTCTCTACCTTCAGTAAAAGTTGGTAGGTCACCTTCAGTGAAAGTTGGTGATTGTCATCTTTTTGCTACATTCAGTGAACGTTGGTAGTTTATCGTCAGTGAACGTCGGTGCTATGATATATTTTCTCTCTACCTTCATTGAAAGTTGATGATTGTTATCTTTTTGCTACCTTTAGTGAACGTTGGTAGTTTATCGTCAGTGAACGCCAGTGCTATGATATATTTTCTCTCTACCTTCAGTGAAAGTTGGTTGGTCACCTTCAGTGAAGGTTGGTGATTATTATCTTTTTTCTACCTTCAGTGAACGTTGGTAGTTCATCGTCAGTGAACGGTGGTGCTATGAAATATTTTCTCTCTACCTTCAGTGAAAGTTGGTGATTATTATCTTTTTGCTACCTTCAGTGAACGTTGGTAGTTCATCGTCAGTGAACGGCGGTGCTATGATATATTTTCTCTCTAACTTCAGTGAAAGTTGGTAGGTCACCTTCATTGAAAGTTGGTGATTGTTATCATTTTGCTACCTTCAGTGAACATTGGTAGTTCATCATCAGTGACCGGCGGTGCTATGATATATTTTCTCTCAACCTTCAGTGAAAGTTGGTGATTGTTATCTTTTTGCTACCTTCAGTGAACGTTGGTAGTTCATCATCAGTGAATATTGGTAGTTCATCGTCAGTGAATGGCGGTGCTATTATATATTTTCTCTCTACCTTTCGTGAAAGTTGGTAGGTCACCTTCAGTGAAAGTTGGTGATTATTATCTTTTTGCTACCTTCAGTGAAAGTTAGTAGTTCATCATCAATGAATGGTGGTGCTATGATATATTTTCTCTCTACATTCAGTGAAAGTTGGTAGGTCACCTTCAGTGAAAGTTGGTGTTTGTTATCTTTTTGCTACCTTCAGTGAACGTTGGTAGTTCATCGTTAGTGAACGACAGTGCTATGATATATTTTCTCTCAACCTTCAGTGAAAGTTGGTAGGTCACCTTCAGTGAAAGTTGGTGATTGTTATCTTTTTGCTACCTTCAGTGAACGTTGGTAGTTCATCATCAGTGAATGTTGGTAGTTCATCTTCAGTGAACCGCGGTGTTATGATATATTTTCTCTCTACCTTCAGTGAAAGTCGGTAGGTCACCTTCAGTGAAAGTTGGTGATTATTATCCTTTTCCTACCTTCAGCGAATGTTGGTAGTTCATCGTCAATGAACGGTGGTGCTATGATATATTTCCTCTCTACCTTCAGTGAAAGTTGGTGATTGTTATCTTTTTGCTACCTTCAGTTAACGTTGGTAGTTCATCGTTAGAAAACGGCGGTGCTATGATATATTTTCTCTCTACCTTCAGTGAAAGTTGGTAGGTCACCTTCAGTGAAAGTTAGTGATTGTTATCTTTTTGCTACCTTCAGTGAACGTTGATAGTTCATCGTCAGTGAACGGCGGTGCTATGATATATTTTCTCTCTACCTTCAGTGAAAGTTGGTAGGTCACCTTCAGTGAAAGTTGGTAGGTCAACTTCAGTGAAAGTTGGTGATTGTTATCTTTTTGCAACCTTTAGTGAACGTTGGTAGTTAGTCGTCAGTGAACGTTGGTAGTTCATCGTCAATGAATGGCGGTGCTATGATATATTTCCTCTCTGCCTTCAGTGAAAGTTGGTAGGTCACCTTCAGTGAAAGTTGGTGATTGTTATCTTTTTGCTACCTTCAGTGAACGTTGGTAGTTCATCGTTAGTGAATAGCATTGCTATGATATATTTTCTCTCTACCTTCAGTCAAAGTTGGTGATTGTTATCTTTTTGCTACCTTCAATGAATGTTGGTAGTTCATCGTCAGTGAACGGTGGTGCTATGATATATTTTCTCTCTACCTTCAGTGAAAGTTGGTAGGTCACCTTCAGAGAAAGTTGGTGATTGTTATCTTTTTGCTACCTTCAGTGAACGTTGGTAGTTCATCGTCAGTGAACGGCGGTGCTATAATATATTTTCTCTCTACCTTCAGTAAAAGTTGGTAGGTCACCTTCAGTGAAAGTTGGTGATTGTCATCTTTTTGCTACATTCAGTGAACGTTGGTAGTTTATCGTCAGTGAACGTCGGTGCTATGATATATTTTCTCTCTACCTTCATTGAAAGTTGATGATTGTTATCTTTTTGCTACCTTTAGTGAACGTTGGTAGTTCATCGTCAGTGAACGGCGGTGCTATGATATAATTTCTCTCTAACTTCAGTGAAAGTTGTTAGGTCACCTTCATTGAAAGTTGGTGATTGTTATCGTTTTGCTACCTTCAGTGAACATTGGTAGTTCATCATCAGTGATCGGCGGTGCTATGATATATTTTCTCTCAACCTTCAGTGAAAGTTGGTAGGTCTCCTTCACTGAAAGTTGGTGATTGTTATCTTTTTGCTACCTTCAGTGAATGTTGGTAGTTCATCGTCAGTGAACGACAGTGCTATGATATATTTTCTCTCAACCTTCAGTGAAATTTGGTAGGTCACCTTCAGTGAAAGTTGGTGATTGTTATCTTTTTGCTACCTTCAGTGAACGTTGGTAGTTCATCATCAGTGAATGTTGGTAGTTCATTTTCAGTGAACCGCGGTGCTATGATATATTTTCTCTCTACCTTCAGTGAAAGTTGGTAGGTCACCTTCAGTGAAAGTTGGTGATTATTATCTTTTTCCTACCTTCAGTGAAAGTTGGTAGTTCATCGTCAATGAACGGTGGTGCTATGATATATTTTCTCTCTACCTTCAGTGAAAGTTGGTGATTGTTATCTTTTTGCTACCTTCAGTTAACGTTGGTAGTTCATCGTTAGAAAATGGCAGTGCTATGATATATTTTCTCTCTACCTTCAGTGAAAGTTGGTAGGTCACCTTCAATGAAAGTTAGTGATTGTTATCTTTTTGCTACCTTCAGTGAACGTTGATAGTTCATCGTCAGTGAACGGCAGTGCTATGATATATTTTCTCTCTACCTTCAGTGAAAGTTGGTAGGTCACCTTCAGTGAAAGTTGGTAGGTCAACTTCAGTGAAAGTTGGTGATTGTTATCTTTTTGCAACCTTTAGTGAACGTTGGTAGTTAGTCGTCAATGAACGTTGGTAGTTCATCGTCAGTGAATGGCGGTGCTATGATATATTTCCTCTCTGCCTTCAGTGAAAGTTGGTAGGTCACCTTCAGTGAAAGTTGGTGATTGTTATCTTTTTGCTACCTTCAGTGAACGTTGGTAGTTCATCGTTAGTGAATAGCATTGCTATGATATATTTTCTCTCTACCTTCAGTCAAAGTTGGTGATTGTTATCTTTTTGCTACCTTTAATGAATGTTGGTAGTTCATCGTCAGTGAACGGTGGTGCTATGATATATTTTCTCTCTACCTTCAGTGAAAGTTGGTAGGTCACCTTCAGAGAAAGTTGGTGATTGTTATCTTTTTGCTACCTTCAGTGAACGTTGGTAGTTCATCGTCAGTGAACGGCGGTGCTATAATATATTTTCTCTCTACCTTCAGTAAAAGTTGGTAGGTCACCTTCAGTGAAAGTTGGTGATTGTCATCTTTTTGCTACATTCAGTGAACGTTGGTAGTTTATCGTCAGTGAACGTCGGTGCTATGATATATTTTCTCTCTACCTTCATTGAAAGTTGATGATTGTTATCTTTTTGCTACCTTTAGTGAACGTTGGTAGTTTATCGTCAGTGAACGCCAGTGCTATGATATATTTTCTCTCTACCTTCAGTGAAAGTTGGTTGGTCACCTTCAGTGAAGGTTGGTGATTATTATCTTTTTTCTACCTTCAGTGAACGTTGGTAGTTCATCGTCAGTGAACGGTGGTGCTATGAAATATTTTCTCTCTACCTTCAGTGAAAGTTGGTGATTATTATCTTTTTGCTACCTTCAGTGAACGTTGGTAGTTCATCGTCAGTGAACGGCGGTGCTATGATATATTTTCTCTCTAACTTCAGTGAAAGTTGGTAGGTCACCTTCATTGAAAGTTGGTGATTGTTATCATTTTGCTACCTTCAGTGAACATTGGTAGTTCATCATCAGTGACCGGCGGTGCTATGATATATTTTCTCTCAACCTTCAGTGAAAGTTGGTGATTGTTATCTTTTTGCTACCTTCAGTGAACGTTGGTAGTTCATCATCAGTGAATATTGGTAGTTCATCGTCAGTGAATGGCGGTGCTATTATATATTTTCTCTCTACCTTTCGTGAAAGTTGGTAGGTCACCTTCAGTGAAAGTTGGTGATTATTATCTTTTTGCTACCTTCAGTGAAAGTTAGTAGTTCATCATCAATGAATGGTGGTGCTATGATATATTTTCTCTCTACATTCAGTGAAAGTTGGTAGGTCACCTTCAGTGAAAGTTGGTGTTTGTTATCTTTTTGCTACCTTCAGTGAACGTTGGTAGTTCATCGTTAGTGAACGACAGTGCTATGATATATTTTCTCTCAACCTTCAGTGAAAGTTGGTAGGTCACCTTCAGTGAAAGTTGGTGATTGTTATCTTTTTGCTACCTTCAGTGAACGTTGGTAGTTCATCATCAGTGAATGTTGGTAGTTCATCTTCAGTGAACCGCGGTGTTATGATATATTTTCTCTCTACCTTCAGTGAAAGTCGGTAGGTCACCTTCAGTGAAAGTTGGTGATTATTATCCTTTTCCTACCTTCAGCGAATGTTGGTAGTTCATCGTCAATGAACGGTGGTGCTATGATATATTTCCTCTCTACCTTCAGTGAAAGTTGGTGATTGTTATCTTTTTGCTACCTTCAGTTAACGTTGGTAGTTCATCGTTAGAAAACGGCGGTGCTATGATATATTTTCTCTCTACCTTCAGTGAAAGTTGGTAGGTCACCTTCAGTGAAAGTTAGTGATTGTTATCTTTTTGCTACCTTCAGTGAACGTTGATAGTTCATCGTCAGTGAACGGCGGTGCTATGATATATTTTCTCTCTACCTTCAGTGAAAGTTGGTAGGTCACCTTCAGTGAAAGTTGGTAGGTCAACTTCAGTGAAAGTTGGTGATTGTTATCTTTTTGCAACCTTTAGTGAACGTTGGTAGTTAGTCGTCAGTGAACGTTGGTAGTTCATCGTCAATGAATGGCGGTGCTATGATATATTTCCTCTCTGCCTTCAGTGAAAGTTGGTAGGTCACCTTCAGTGAAAGTTGGTGATTGTTATCTTTTTGCTACCTTCAGTGAACGTTGGTAGTTCATCGTTAGTGAATAGCATTGCTATGATATATTTTCTCTCTACCTTCAGTCAAAGTTGGTGATTGTTATCTTTTTGCTACCTTCAATGAATGTTGGTAGTTCATCGTCAGTGAACGGTGGTGCTATGATATATTTTCTCTCTACCTTCAGTGAAAGTTGGTAGGTCACCTTCAGAGAAAGTTGGTGATTGTTATCTTTTTGCTACCTTCAGTGAACGTTGGTAGTTCATCGTCAGTGAACGGCGGTGCTATAATATATTTTCTCTCTACCTTCAGTAAAAGTTGGTAGGTCACCTTCAGTGAAAGTTGGTGATTGTCATCTTTTTGCTACATTCAGTGAACGTTGGTAGTTTATCGTCAGTGAACGTCGGTGCTATGATATATTTTCTCTCTACCTTCATTGAAAGTTGATGATTGTTATCTTTTTGCTACCTTTAGTGAACGTTGGTAGTTCATCGTCAGTGAACGGCGGTGCTATGATATAATTTCTCTCTAACTTCAGTGAAAGTTGTTAGGTCACCTTCATTGAAAGTTGGTGATTGTTATCGTTTTGCTACCTTCAGTGAACATTGGTAGTTCATCATCAGTGATCGGCGGTGCTATGATATATTTTCTCTCAACCTTCAGTGAAAGTTGGTAGGTCTCCTTCACTGAAAGTTGGTGATTGTTATCTTTTTGCTACCTTCAGTGAATGTTGGTAGTTCATCGTCAGTGAACGACAGTGCTATGATATATTTTCTCTCAACCTTCAGTGAAATTTGGTAGGTCACCTTCAGTGAAAGTTGGTGATTGTTATCTTTTTGCTACCTTCAGTGAACGTTGGTAGTTCATCATCAGTGAATGTTGGTAGTTCATTTTCAGTGAACCGCGGTGCTATGATATATTTTCTCTCTACCTTCAGTGAAAGTTGGTAGGTCACCTTCAGTGAAAGTTGGTGATTATTATCTTTTTCCTACCTTCAGTGAAAGTTGGTAGTTCATCGTCAATGAACGGTGGTGCTATGATATATTTTCTCTCTACCTTCAGTGAAAGTTGGTGATTGTTATCTTTTTGCTACCTTCAGTTAACGTTGGTAGTTCATCGTTAGAAAATGGCAGTGCTATGATATATTTTCTCTCTACCTTCAGTGAAAGTTGGTAGGTCACCTTCAATGAAAGTTAGTGATTGTTATCTTTTTGCTACCTTCAGTGAACGTTGATAGTTCATCGTCAGTGAACGGCAGTGCTATGATATATTTTCTCTCTACCTTCAGTGAAAGTTGGTAGGTCACCTTCAGTGAAAGTTGGTAGGTCAACTTCAGTGAAAGTTGGTGATTGTTATCTTTTTGCAACCTTTAGTGAACGTTGGTAGTTAGTCGTCAATGAACGTTGGTAGTTCATCGTCAGTGAATGGCGGTGCTATGATATATTTCCTCTCTGCCTTCAGTGAAAGTTGGTAGGTCACCTTCAGTGAAAGTTGGTGATTGTTATCTTTTTGCTACCTTCAGTGAACGTTGGTAGTTCATCGTTAGTGAATAGCATTGCTATGATATATTTTCTCTCTACCTTCAGTCAAAGTTGGTGATTGTTATCTTTTTGCTACCTTTAATGAATGTTGGTAGTTCATCGTCAGTGAACGGTGGTGCTATGATATATTTTCTCTCTACCTTCAGTGAAAGTTGGTAGGTCACCTTCAGAGAAAGTTGGTGATTGTTATCTTTTTGCTACCTTCAGTGAACGTTGGTAGTTCATCGTCAGTGAACGGCGGTGCTATAATATATTTTCTCTCTACCTTCAGTAAAAGTTGGTAGGTCACCTTCAGTGAAAGTTGGTGATTGTCATCTTTTTGCTACATTCAGTGAACGTTGGTAGTTTATCGTCAGTGAACGTCGGTGCTATGATATATTTTCTCTCTACCTTCATTGAAAGTTGATGATTGTTATCTTTTTGCTACCTTTAGTGAACGTTGGTAGTTCATCGTCAGTGAACGGCGGTGCTATGATATAATTTCTCTCTAACTTCAGTGAAAGTTGTTAGGTCACCTTCATTGAAAGTTGGTGATTGTTATCGTTTTGCTACCTTCAGTGAACATTGGTAGTTCATCATCAGTGATCGGCGGTGCTATGATATATTTTCTCTCAACCTTCAGTGAAAGTTGGTAGGTCACCTTCAGTGAAAGTTGGTGATTGTTATCTTTTTGCTACCTTCAGTGAACGTTGGTAGTTCATCATCAGTGAATATTGGTAGTTCATCGTCAGTGAATGGCGGTGCTATTATATATTTTCTCTCTACCTTTCGTTAAAGTTGGTAGGTCACCTTCAGTGAAAGTTGGTGATTATTATCTTTTTGCTACCTTTAGTGAAAGTTAGTAGTTCATCATCAATGAACGGTGGTGCTATGATATATTTTCTCTCTACCTTCAGTGAAAGTTGGTAGGTCACCTTCAGTGAAAGTTGGTGATTGTTATCTTTTTGCTACCTTCAGTGAACGTTGGTAGTTCATCGTTAGTGAACAGCATTGCTATGATATATTTTCTCTCTACCTTCAGTGAAAGTTGGTGATTGTTATCTTTTTGCTACCTTCAGTGAATGTTGGTAGTTCATCGTTAGTGAACGGCGGTGCTATGATATATTTTCTCTCTACCTTCAGTGAAAGTTAGTAGGTCACCTTCAGTGAAAGTTGGTGATTGTTATCTTTTTGCTACCTTCAGTGAACGTTGGTAGTTCATCGTTAGTGAACGGCGGTGTTATGATATATTTTCTCTACACCTTCAGTGAAAGTTGTTAGGTCACCTTCATTGAAAGTTGGTGATTGTTATCTTTTTGCTACCTTCAGTGGACGTTGGTAGTTCATCGTCAGTGAACGGCGGTGCTATGATATATTTTCTCTCAACCTTCAGTGAAAGTTGGTAGGTCACCTTCAGTGAAAGTTGGTGATTGTTATCTTTTTGCTACCTTCAGTGAACGTTGGTAGTTCATCGTCAGTGAACGGTGGTGCTATGATATATTTTCTCTCTACCTTCAGTGAAAGTTGGTAGGTCACCTTCAGTGAAAGTTGGTGATTGTTATCTTTTTGCTACCTTCAGTGAACGTTGGTAGTTTATCGTCAGTGAACGTCGGTGCTATGATATATTTTCTCTCTACCTTCATTGAAAGTTGATGATTGTTATCTTTTTGCTACCTTCAGTGAACGTTGGTAGTTCATCGTCAGTGAACGGCGGTGCTATGCTATATTTTCTCTCCACCTTCAGTGAAAGTTGGTAGGTCACCTTCAGTGAAAGTTGGTGATTGTTATCTTTTTGCTACCTTCAGTGAACGTTGGTAGTTCATCATCAGTGAATGTTGGTAGTTCATCTTCAGTGAACCGCGGTGCTATGATATATTTTCTCTCTACCTTCAGTGAAAGTAAGTAGGTCACCTTCAGTGAAAGTTGGTGATTATTATCTTTTTCCTACCTTCAGTGAAATTTGGTAGTTCATCGTCAATGAACGGTGGTGCTATGATATATTTTCTCTCTACCTTCAGTGAAAGTTGGTGATTGTTATCTTTTTGCTACCTTCAGTTAACGTTGGTAGTTCATCGTTAGAAAACGGCGGTGCTATGATATATTTTTTCTCTACCTTCAGTGAAAGTTGGTAGGTCACCATCAATGAAAGTTAGTGATTGTTATCTTTTTGCTAAATTCAGTGAACGTTGATAGTTCATCGTCAGTGAACGGCAGTGCTATGATATATTTTCTCTCTACCTTCAGTGAAAGTTGGTAGGTCACCTTCAGTGAAAGTTGGTAGGTCAACTTCAGTGAAAGTTGGTGATTGTTATCTTTTTGCAACCTTTAGTGAACGTTGGTAGTTAGTCGTCAATGAACGTTGGTAGTTCATCGTCAGTGAATGGCGGTGCTATGATATATTTCCTCTCTGCCTTCAGTGAAAGTTGGTAGGTCACCTTCAGTGAAAGTTGGTGATTGTTATCTTTTTGCTACCTTCAGTGAACGTTGGTAGTTCATCGTTAGTGAATAGCATTGCTATGATATATTTTCTCTCTACCTTCAGTCAAAGTTGGTGATTGTTATCTTTTTGCTACCTTTAATGAATGTTGGTAGTTCATCGTCAGTGAACGGTGGTGCTATGATATATTTTCTCTCTACCTTCAGTGAAAGTTGGTAGGTCACCTTCAGAGAAAGTTGGTGATTGTTATCTTTTTGCTACCTTCAGTGAACGTTGGTAGTTCATCGTCAGTGAACGGGGGTGCTATAATATATTTTCTCTCTACCTTCAGTAAAAGTTGGTAGGTCACCTTCAGTGAAAGTTGGTGATTGTCATCTTTTTGCTACATTCAGTGAACGTTGGTAGTTTATCGTCAGTGAACGTCGGTGCTATGATATATTTTCTCTCTACCTTCATTAAAAGTTGATGATTGTTATCTTTTTGCTACCTTTAGTGAACGTTGGTAGTTTATCGTCAGTGAACGCCAGTGCTATGATATATTTTCTCTCTACCTTCAGTGAAAGTTGGTTGGTCACCTTCAGTGAAGGTTGGTGATTATTATCTTTTTTCTACCTTCAGTGAACGTTGGTAGTTCATCGTTAGTGAACGGTGGTGCTATGATATATTTTCTCTCTACCTTCAGTGAAAGTTGGTGATTATTATCTTTTTGCTACCTTCAGTGAATGTTGGTAGTTCATCGTCAGTGAACGGCGGTGCTATGATATATTTTCTCTCTAACTTCAGTGAAAGTTGGTAGGTCACCTTCATTGAAAGTTGGTGATTGTTATCATTTTGCTACCTTCAGTGAACATTGGTAGTTCATCATCAGTGACCGGCGGTGCTATGATATATTTTCTCTCAACCTTCAGTGAAAGTTGGTGATTGTTATCTTTTTGCTACCTTCAGTGAACGTTGGTAGTTCATCGTCAGTGAACGGCGGTGCTATGATATATTTTCTCTCTACCTTCAGTGAAAGTTGGTAGGTCACCTTCACTGAAAGTTGGTGATTGTTATCTTTTTGCTACCTTCAGTGAATGTTGGTAGTTCATCGTCAGTGAACGACAGTGCTATGATATATTTTCTCTCAACCTTCAGTGAAAGTTGGTAGGTCACCTTCAGTGAAAGTTGGTGATTGTTATCTTTTTGCTACCTTCAGTGAACGTTGGTAGTTCATCATCAGTGAATGTTGGTAGTTCATCTTCAGTGAACCGCGGTGCTATGATATATTTTCTCTCTACCTTCAGTGAAAGTTGGTAGGTCACCTTCAGTGAAAGTTGGTGATTATTATCTTTTTCCTACCTTCAGTGAAAGTTGGTAGTTCATCGTCAATGAACGGTGGTGCTATGATATATTTTCTCTCTACCTTCAGTGAAAGTTGGTGATTGTTATCTTTTTGCTACCTTCAGTTAACGTTGGTAGTTCATCGTTAGAAAACGGCGGTGCTATGATATATTTTCTCTCTACCTTCAGTGAAAGTTGGTAGGTCACCTTCAGTGAAAGTTAGTGATTGTTATCTTTTTGCTACCTTCAGTGAACGTTGATAGTTCATCGTCAGTGAACGGCGGTGCTATGATATATTTTCTCTCTACCTTCAGTGAAAGTTGGTAGGTCACCTTTAGTGAAAGTTGGTAGGTCAACTTCAGTGAAAGTTGGTGATTGTTATCTTTTTGCAACCTTTAGTGAACGTTGGTAGTTAGTCGTCAGTGAACGTTGGTAGTTCATCGTCAGTGAATGGCGGTGCTATGATATATTTCCTCTCTGCCTTCAGTGAAAGTTGGTAGGTCACCTTCAGTGAAAGTTGGTGATTGTTATCTTTTTGCTACCTTCAGTGAACGTTGGTAGTTCATCGTTAGTGAATAGCATTGCTATGATATATTTTCTCTCTACCTTCAGTCAAAGTTGGTGATTGTTATCTTTTTGCTACCTTCAATGAATGTTGGTAGTTCATCGTCAGTGAACGGTGGTGCTATGATATATTTTCTCTCTACCTTCAGTGAAAGTTGGTAGGTCACCTTCAGAGAAAGTTGGTGATTGTTATCTTTTTGCTACATTCAGTGAACGTTGGTAGTTCATCGTCAGTGAACGGCGGTGCTATAATATATTTTCTCTCTACCTTCAGTAAAAGTTGGTAGGTCACCTTCAGTGAAAGTTGGTGATTGTCATCTTTTTGCTACATTCAGTGAACGTTGGTAGTTTATCGTCAGTGAACGTCGGTGCTATGATATATTTTCTCTCTACCTTCATTGAAAGTTGATGATTGTTATCTTTTTGCTACCTTTAGTGAACGTTGGTAGTTTATCGTCAATGAACGCCGGTGCTATGATATATTTTCTCTCTACCTTCAGTGAAAGTTGGTTGGTCACCTTCAGTGAAGGTTGGTGATTATTATCTTTTTTCTACCTTCAGTGAACGTTGGTAGTTCATCGTCAGTGAACGGTGGTGCTATGATATATTTTCTCTCTACCTTCAGTGAAAGTTGGTGATTATTATCTTTTTGCTACCTTCAGTGAACGTTGGTAGTTCATCGTCAGTGAACGGCGGTGCTATGATATATTTTCTCTCTAACTTCGGTGAAAGTTGGTAGGTCACCTTCATTGAAAGTTGGTGATTGTTATCGTTTTGCTACCTTCAGTGAACATTGGTAGTTCATCATCAGTGACCGGCGGTGCTATGATATATTTTCTCTCAACCTTCAGTGAAAGTTGGTAGGTCACCTTCAGTGAAAGTTGGTGATTGTTATCTTTTTTCTACCTTCAGTGAACGTTGGTAGTTCATCATCAGTGAATATTGGTAGTTCTTCGTCAGTGAATGGCGGTGCTATTATATATTTTCTCTCTACCTTTCACGAATGTTGGTAGGTCACCTTCAGTGAAAGTTGGTGATTATTATCTTTTTGCTACCTTCAGTGAAAGTTAGTAGTTCATCATCAATGAACGGTGGTGCTATGATATATTTTCTCTCTACCTTCAGTGAAAGTTGGTAGGTCACCTTCAGTGAAAATTGGTGATTGTTATCTTTTTGCTACCTTCAGTGAACGTTGGTAGTTCATCGTTAGTGAACAGCATTGCTATGATATATTTTCTCTCTACCTTCAGTGAAAGTTGGTGATTGTTATCTTTTTGCTACCTTCAGTGAATGTTGGTAGTTCATCGTTAGTGAACGGCGGTGCTATGATATATTTTCTCTCTACCTTCAGTGAAAGTTAGTAGGTCACCTTCAGTGAAAGTTGGTGATTGTTATCTTTTTGCTACCTTCAGTGAACGTTGGTAGTTCATTGTTAGTGAACGGCGGTGTTATGATATATTTTCTCTACACCTTCAGTGAAAGTTGTTAGGTCACCTTCATTGAAAGTTGGTGATTGTTATCTTTTTGCTACCTTCAGTGGACGTTGGTAGTTCATCGTCAGTGAACGGCGGTGCTATGATATATTTTCTCTCAACCTTCAGTGAAAGTTGGTAGGTCACCTTCAGTGAAAGTTGGTGATTGTTATCTTTTTGCTACCTTCAGTGAACGTTGGTAGTTCATCGTCAGTGAACGTTGGTAGTTCATCGTCAGTGAACGGCGGTGCTATGATATATTTTCTCTCTACCTTAAGTGAAAGTTGGTAGGTCACCTTCAGTGAAAGTTGGTGATTGTTATCTTTTTGCTACCTTCAGTGAATGTTGGTAGTTCATCGTCAATGAACGGTGGTGCTATGATATATTTTCTCTCTACCTTCAGTGAAAGTTGGTAGGTCACCTTCAGTGAAAGTTGGTGATTGTTATCTTTTTGCTACCTTCAGTGAACGTTGGTAGTTTATCGTCAGTGAACGTCGGTGTTATGATATATTTTCTCTCTACCTTCATTGAAAGTTGATGATTGTTATCTTTTTTCTACCTTCAGTGAACGTTGGTAGTTCATCATCAGTGAACGGCGGTGCTATGCTATATTTTCTCTCTACCTTCAGTGAAAGTTGGTAGGTCACCTTCAGTGAAAGTTGGTGATTGTTATCTTTTTGCTACCTTTAGTGAACGTTGGTAGTTTATCATCAGTGAACGTCGGTGCTATGATATATTTTCTCTCTACCTTC
The DNA here is from genome assembly GCA_948472305.1 of Vicia faba. NCBI lineage: Eukaryota > Viridiplantae > Streptophyta > Magnoliopsida > Fabales > Fabaceae > Vicia > Vicia faba. The sequence continues at coordinate 208,274 of CATIWC010001360.1, forward strand.
AGTGAAAGTTGGTAGGTCACCTTCAATGAAAGTTGGTGATTGTTATCTTTTTTCTACTTTCAGTGAACGTTGGTAGTTCATCGTCAGTGAACGGTGGTGCTATGATATATTTTCTCTCTACCTTCGGTGAAAGTTGGTGATTATTATCTTTTTGCTACCTTCAGTGAACGTTGGTAGTTCATCGTCAGTGAACGGCGGTGCTATGATATATTTTCTCTCTACCTTCAGTGAAAGTTGGTAGGTCACCTTCACTGAAAGTTGGTGATTGTTATCTTTTTGCTACCTTCAGTGAACGTTGGTAGTTCATCGTCAGTGAACGACAGTGCTATGATATATTTTCTCTCAACCTTCAGTGAAAGTTGGTAGGTCACCTTCAGTGAAAGTTGGTGATTGTTATCTTTTTGCTACCTTCAGTGAACGTTGGTAGTTCATCATCAGTGAATGTTGGTAGTTCATCTTCAGTGAACCGCGGTGCTATGATATATTTTCTCTCTACCTTCAGTGAAAGTTGGTAGGTCACCTTCAGTGAAAGTTGGTGATTATTATCTTTTTCCTACCTTCAGTGAAAGTTGGTAGTTCATCGTCAATGAACGGCGGTGCTATGATATATTTTCTCTCTACCTTCAGTGAAAGTTGGTAGGTCACCTTCACTGAAAGTTGGTAGGTCAACTTCAGTGAAAGTTGGTGATTGTTATCTTTTTGCTACCTTCAGTGAATGTTGGTAGTTCATCGTCAGTGAACGGCGATGCTATGATATATTTTCTCTCTACCTTCAGTGAAAGTTGGCAGGTCACCTTCAGTGAAAGTTGGTGATTGTTATCTTTTTGCTACCTTCAGTGAACGTTTGTAGTTTATCGTCAGTGAACATCGGTGTTATGATATCTTTTCTCTCTACCTTCAGTGAAAGTTGGTAGGTCACCTTCAGTGAAAGTTGGTGATTGTTATCTTTTTTATACCTTCAGTGAATGTTGGTAGTTCATCATCAGTGAACGGTGGTGCTATGATATATTTTCTCTCTACCTTCAGTGAAAGTTGGTGATTATTATCTTTTTGCTACCTTCAGTGAACGTAGGTAGTTCATCGTCAGTGAACGGAGGGGCTATGATATATTTTATCTCTACCTTCAGTGAAAGTTGGTAGGTCACCTTCACTGAAAGTTGGTGATTGTTATCTTTTTGCTACCTTCAGTGAACGTTGGTAGTTTATTGTCAGTGAACGGCGGTGCTATGATATATTTTCTCTCTACCTTCAGTGAAAGTTGGTGATTATTATCTTTTTCCTACCTTCAGTGAACGTTGGTAGTTCATCGTCATTGAACGGCGGGGCTATGATATATTTTCTCTCTACCTTCAGTGAAAGTTGGTAGGTCACCTTCACTAAAAGGTGGTGATTGTTATCTTTTTTCTACCTTCAGTAAACGTTGGTAGTTCATCGTCAGTGAACGGCGGTGCTATGATATATTTTCTCTCAACCTTCAGTGAAAGTTGGTAGGTCACCTTCAGTGAAAGTTGGTGATTGTTATCTTTTTGCTACCTTCAGTGAACGTTGGTAGTTCATCGTCAGTGAACGTTGGTAGTTCATCGTCAGTGAACGGTGGTGCTATGATATATTTTCTCTCTACCTTCAGTGAAAGTTGGTAGGTCACCTTCAGTGAAAGTTGGTGATTGTTATCTTTTTGCAACCTTCAGTGAACGTTGGTAGTTCATCGTCAATGAACGGTGGTGCTATGATATATTTTCTCTCTACCTTCAGTGAAAGTTGGTGATTGTTATCTTTTTGCTACCTTTAGTGAACGTTGGTAGTTCATCGTTAGTGAACGGCATTGCTATGATATATTTTCTCTCTACCATCAGTGAAAGTTGGTGATTGTTATCTTTTTGCTACCTTCAGTGAACGTTGGTAGTTCATCATTAGTTAACGGAGGTGCTATGATATATTTTCTCTCTACCTTCAGTGAAAGTTGGTAGGTCACCTTCAGTGAAAGTTGGTGATTGTTACCTTTTTGCTACCTTCAGTGAATGTTGGTAGTTCATCGTCAGTGAACGGCGGTGCTATGATATATTTTCTCTCTACCTTCAGTGGAAGTTGGTAGGTCACCTTCAGTATAAGTTGGTGATGGTTATCTTTTTTCTACCTCTTGTGAACGTTGGTAGTTCATCGTCAAAGAACGGTGGTGCTATAATATATTTTCTCTCTACCTTCAGTGATAGTTGGTGATTATTATCTTTTTGCTACCTTCAGTGAACGTTTGTAGTTCATCATCAGTGAACGGCGGTGCTATGATATATTTTCTCTCTACCTTCAGTGAAAGTTGGTATTGTTATCTATTTTCTACCTTCTGTGAATGGTGGTAGTTCATCGTCAGTGAACGTTGGTAGTTCATCGTCAGTAAACGGTGGTGCTATGATATATTTTCTCTCTACCTTCAGTGAAAGTTTGTAGGTCACCTTCAATGAAAGTTTGTGATTGTTATCTTTTTCCTACCTTTAGTGAACGTGGGTAGTTCGTCGTCAGTGAACGGCGGTGCTATGATATATTTTCTCTCTACCTTAAGTGAAAGTTGGTAGGTCACCTTCAGTGATAGTTGGTGATTGTTATCTTTTTGCTACCTTCAGTGAACGTTGGTAGTTCATCGTTAGTGAATGGTGGTGTTATGATATATTTTCTCTCTACCTTCAGTGAAGTTGGTGATTGTTATCTTTTTGCTACCTTCAGTGAACGTTGGTAGTTCATCGTCAGTGAATGGCGGTGCTATGATATATTTTCTCTCTACCTTCAGTGAATGTTGGTAGGTCACCTTCAGTGAAAGTTGGTGATTGTTATCTTTTTACTACCTTTAGTGAACGTTGGTAGTTTATCGTCAGTGAACGCCGGTGCTATGATATATTGTTGTACCCCAAAATTTGCCCTCCCATATTTCTCAAAACATTTCAAGAAAATTCACAAGTCCAACCTGGCGCGTCATATTCAGGTATTCTTTCGCCAAGATATCTCTGATAACGTATTCTCAAATTCAGGTTCGGCTCAAGAGTCAATTCTTTAAAGAAGGTATCCGAATGTGTGAGTTTTCTTGAAGAAATATAGTGAAAAAGTGTGCTGAAAGTGCAGTTTTTACGCGCTAAAAAATTCATAACTTGAAGATCGTGACTCGTTTTGAACCCGTTCCGGTGGCCAAAATTCCGTCTTGACATTATCTACGTTTTCATCTCTCACGGATGGAAGCCAATTTCGATCAGAAGGTCTTCAAAAATGTGGATTTATCAAGTATTTTCGTGCAGAAAATTTGTGACAGAAGTTTATTTGCGTCATGTTCAGAAAATCATAACTTGGTCGATTTTCATCGTATCGAGCTGGTTCCGGTGCCAAAATTTCACAAATTGAGTTGGCTACATTTTCATAGAAGGTATTGATTTCAAACGGTATTCAAAAGGCCTTCGTTTTTTGCTCAGAGTGCGTGACACGCTGAAAATCCTGAATGCTGAATATTATTTCATCTGGGCCGAAACTTCGAAAATTCATAACTCGGTCAATTTTTATCGGATTGGGCTCATATTTTTACCCAAGGTCCCTGACTCGTAGATCTACAACTTTGCTTCAAAAGTCGAGACCGGATTATGCACCGATCAATACCAGTTTTTTATTGAAGAACGTGTCAGAGTCGACACTGGAGCCCAAAATAAGTTTGTCTGAGCTGAAACTTCAAAAATTCATAACTAATTCACCGTTTATCCGATTGAGTCGATTTTCGGACAGGAGTTAGTTCTCGATGTCGGCTACATTTTGTTTTCACATTTCAACTTCAAAAAATGCACTTAAGTCCCTGCGATTTAGCCTGGAAAGTGACGAATTCAAGTGAATATTGGAGGCCCAATTGCACATTCAAAGCCCATTTTCTTTACCCTAATTTCCACTATATAATCACCTTCTTGTCACACAAACCAAGGAGGAGAAAAAAGAGAGAAAAAACCTTGCCACAACACTGTTAGAATATCAAATTCTTTCAAGAACCCTAAAACCTTGAAATCCTTATTACAAATCCCTCTCTCACTACAAACAAAACCATCTCAGCTACAAACCAACATCTTATTACTTCTTCAGTAAGGGTAAGGCTGGCTTGATCTCCATGATCCAAAGAGCATAAAAGCATTCAGGCCACTGATTTTCCAGTAAGGGTAAGGTTGATTTGATCTCCATGATCAAAAGGGTATAATCATTCATACATGCCATATTGTGCCTAAACATTAAATTTCTTCATATGTTGGTTTTATTTGAATTTTTATGATTTTATTTAATGTGTTCGTGAGATTCAACTGTAGATTTAGACAGAATCCCAGGTTTATTTAGGAACGTTGAGGCCAAAAGCCAAAAAGTCAAAAGGCCAAAAGGCCAAAAGCCAAAAGTCAAATACATGGCGAGGCAGACATTAAGCCAGAGATTAAGGGAACGTTGAAGCCAGAACACAAATGGCCAAAAGCCAAAAGCCAAAATCCAAAAGCCAAAAGCCAATTGGCCAAAGTAGAACAACTTATGCATGAAACTCAATCCAATGGCCAAAGAATGCAGACCACGGTACTCAGGAGTCAATACTTCAAAAAACCTCCCCTTGGGCCAGACACCCCCTATGGTTTGCTCAATTTTTAATTTTTATTTGTTTTTCCTTTTTATTCTTTTAATTGTTTTTTAATTGTTTTCTTTTAATTCCATAAAATAATTTTCATAATAAATATAAAATACAGAAAAATCAAAAAAATGTTTATTTTATTAATATTAATTTTACTATTATTATTTTTGTAAATAAACTTTAAACAATTAATTAGATTAATTTAGGTTTCAAAACTTTAATATTTTTCTTAATAAATTAAATATATAGAAATTAGGTTTTTAACTTTTTCATCATTTTTTTAATAAATAATTTTCTCATCATTATTATTATTAACTACTAATTTATTTTGTAAATAAACATGTACATAAATTCTTTAATAAATTAAGTTAAACTTTAACATTTTTCTCAAATAATTAAAAATAACTTAGAATTAGGGTTTCTTTTAATTTTAATTTTAATTTTCTTATTTCATAAATACAAAAAAAACCTAAAAAACACTTCTTTTATTTCAATAAATAATTAATTAATTTTTAATTTCATTTAATTTCTTTAAAGGGTCCAACGCCCTCGAACGTTCTATTTTTATTTCTTTCGCACATTTATTTTCTTTCAAATATTATGTAATTGCTCAAGCCATGTAACTCGGACATTTTATATTTCTCGCACTTTAGTTCTTTATTTTTTGTCAAATCGGGTCCTGGATTTTAATTTGGCGATGTGGACCCGCGCCTTTGTAATAGTTTATAACTTTACTTTTTTCGCTTTTTTTTAACTGTTAACAAATGCATGCAAGAATGAATGGCCTTAAGTAAAAAACAAACGCGTAGATCACCAATAACATGACAAGATAAAATATCTGAATCTGATACACAAATCACACACCACCCCTAGGGTACGCCTCACTGTTGCCTTGCCTCGAAAGGTGATCGTCGAGTAGAGGATGTCTTAGTAAGTCCTCATGATCCGGGAACCTGGCATGAGGGTAGCTTCTAAGGTGTCTTCCCATTGCTCTGGTGATCACCATGTCCCGAACCACGAATTGACCCGAACACCTCCAACGGTGGTGCTACCTACCTCTCAATGGTGGGATAGCACTACTTTAAAGGACATTTACACAGACGAATTCCTTAGGGTAGGTAGACGACTCTAGATACTTGCTCTAAATTTCAAAACAAATCAAAAATACTTTTCACACCAACACATTTTCAAAAAGCTTTCGAAAGCAATTTTTCAAACACTCTTGAGGACCGATACAAGAGTCGAACTGGAATTTTCAAAGAAACTTTTTAAAACCCACAGTTGAAAAGCAAACAAACCATTTTTGAAAACACAAATGAGCAAGTATCTAAGAGCCCATGGATAACCATGGATAGAAAGGGTGCTAACACCTTCCCTTTCTATAATCTACCTCCCGAACCGAGAGCAATCTCTATAAGGAATTTTTCTGTGCTTTTGTCCTTTCCATTTGGAGAAAATAAAAGACGGTGGCGACTCTTGCTTTCCGCGACATTTCGCGAACCAGCGTTAAACAGTCAGTTCCAGATCCACCGATCACAGAACTGGCGACTCTGCTGGGGATATAACTTAAAGTGAGGTGTACCTTAGGACTAAGATCACTGTGTTTTCAATTGCTTTCCTTGCTTGCTTTATTATTGTGGGTTGCTTGGGAGTTCTATAGATCCTAACCCGGATCTGGGGATACCTTCTTAGAAAGTAGCAACAAGGCTGTGAGGGAACTGTGCGGGGTATACCGACATGGTTGAAACAGTCTGCTACGTTGATGTGGCACTTTGGTGTGTACCGGTAACCCTTGAGTTCAGTCAAGGAGAGTACGGGGCCTCCGCGTGGTGTCGTGAAGCATCAACAGACCTTAGGAACCTTAATTGAACTATCTTGGCCTCTTTAGGGTAGTGAGATAACTGACTTTGGTGTAGTCCGAGGTTGGTTGATACTCGATACTACACTCAATTGAGGGTTGCTTTCCTGGAATATTTCGGTCGCCAGTTCAGTGGCTAAATCGAAATGATGAACAATGAAAGCAATCCCGTGATATTGGGACCCTTAGAACCCGGTTACTTCTAATAGGACAGGTTGAACCCACCAACTTCAAGAGGGTACTACCCAGACCCCATGCTGGCCTAAACCCTAAGGGCTCCTCTTGTGTGACTTGTGTGCCTTCGTACTTGACTATTTGCATGCTTGTTGTCTGACACTTGAGCTTCTTGCAGGTTTTGTTTGTAGTCCTTAATTAGGACTCATAACAAGGTTTACTAAGTTTCTTGCAGGTTTCGTTTATAGTCCTTAATTAGGACTCATAACAGGTTTTACTTGAGCTTCTTGCAGGTTTTGTTTGTAGTCCTTAATTAGGACTCATAACAAGGTTTACTAAGTTTCTTGCAGGTTTCGTTTATAGTCCTTAATTAGGACTCATAACAGGTTTTACTTGAGTTTCTTGCAGGTTTTGGCTTGCAGTCCTTAATTGGGACTCATAACAGGGTTACCTACATTACCCCATGCATACCATAACATCATACCATTGCATACATCCTAACCCATTTCAAGGATCTCAAGGGCTTGTGATGCAGGTCAGGACGAATCCACTATCCCAGCAAGGGGCAAAGAGGATTTATTTTCCTCTAGACCAGGTTGTCAGGGGCTATGACCCACTTGATATGGTGAGCTTTGACACCTAAAGGATGATCCCCAGGCTAAGGTTATCAGGGGCTATGACCCACTGGATATGGTGAGCCTATGACCCTTGAAGAGGGGCTCTCTACAACAGGAAGTTCCTTTAATCAAGTTGCCAGTTTCCAACTCTAACAAGTTTCTCTGTTTACCCTGCGAGGTCCTTGAAATCATTGCATGCATGTCATACATCTCATTGCATTGCAGGTGTCCCTTTGACAGGTTGCTTACCCTTCTTCGCTGTTTATTTCAGCCGATCGTCATGAATCCTGAATCATCAGCTGAGCAGTCCATCAAGGCCCTCCAGGCTCAGAATGCCCAGTTCCAAGGGTTGATCATGAATTTGACCCAGGGGCAACAAGATCTGAAGGCTCTCCTCTTGAAGAAGGAAAAGAAGAAGAAGAGGACTGTTTTGTTCAGCCCTAGACGCAGGTCTGGGAGCACACTGCGGGATGAAGCTGAGAGGACAACCCCATCTGTGGGGAAAGGCAGTCATCAAGAGGAAAGGATTCCTAGCCCAGTGGTCTCTGACAATGAGACAGATTTCAATGACGAACAGTACCCTCCGGCTGAGGATAGGTACAAACAGTTGGAAGACCGGCTAAGTGCTATGGAGATACAAAAAGTGCCTGGCCTGGACTTCGAGGATTTAGGTATATCTTCTGGGGTAGTGATCCCGCACAAGTTTAAGGCACCTGCCTTTGCTAAATACGACGGGGCATCCTGTCCTAAATTGCATCTCAGGGCTTACACAAGGAGGATCCAGCCCTATACAGCTGACAAAAACTTATGGATCCACTTCTTCCAAGAGAGTCTTTCAGGGACTCAGCTCGAGTGGTTCTATCAACTGAGTGGAGCCAACATTCGTAGCTGGGAGGACCTGGCCACGGCATTCTACAAGCATTACCAGTACAATACCGACCTTGCTCCCACGCGCACTCAGCTTCAGGGAATGTCTATGGGTGCAGGCGAAGGTTTCAAAGAATATGCTCAAAAATGGAGAGACCTTGCTGGAAGGGTACAACCACCTCTAATTGACCGTGAGCTCGTTGACATGTTCTTGGGGACTTTGTCTGGTCCATTCTACAACTATCTGATTGGGAATTCTTCTGCTGGGTTCACAGATCTTATCTTGACTGGGGATAGAATTGAAGCTGGTATCAAGTCGGGGAAGATTCAAGAAACCGCACTTGCTGATACTCAGAAAAAGCCCCACAGTGGGAAGAAAGAGTCCAATGCTATACATGGTAAAAAGGGTCGTCATGATGTGGGGGCAATCCAGATTTCTGATCCCACGCCCGTTCAACCAAGAAAGAGCAATAGGCGTAGGATAAAGCATCAAGATAGGAAGTATACTGACATCAACATGTCTTTGTCTCAGGCATTACAGCAATTGCTGAAGGCGAAATTGATCACACTAAAGGATCCTCCTCAAAATCCTGACACTTCCTCTCCCAAGTACAACCCGGGTATGAGATGTGCCTACCATTCTGACAGTCCTGGACATGACACCGACGACTGTTGGACCTTGAAGAACAAGATCCAGGATTTGATTGACGCCAAGGAGGTCGAGTTTGAACACTGATCCTACACCAAATCATCGAGAATGTCTTTTGTTCATTCAAATGTTCAAGTTGTATTTTTCTTTGATTGTTCAAACATTTATTCATGTTAAACATTGTTATCACATTAATGCATCGCTTATGTCTATTTTGAATCAATATATTCGTATTCACTAAACGCAAATTATTTTCATATTTTTTCTGATGTCAACTCTCTTTAATTCTAAGCCTCTTGAGGGAGGATGACGAAAACGATACCATAATCTACAGTATGTTTTTGAACAGACCCCGCTGATGAGGTACAGGCATTGTTTCAACCCCTAAACACTGGAGTTATAAGGATGATAATCCCTCGCCAACCCATCAGAGCCAAAGAAGTAGGAGTTTTTATTTTCGAAAATCAAAACCCTTAATCATAACCTGGGGCAGGGTAGTTCTCTCAGTTGATCCAAGTGCATCTTTACAAAACGAACAAAGACAGTGATGGTTCAGAACAATCAAAAAGACAGGCAGTCATCATCAAAATTCATAAATGAAAAGCCCAAAAAGTCTAAACCTATGAAAAGAGACTTATGAAACTGGGGCATCCCGCTGACTGTAATTCCAAAAAGGAAACAGTTCAGGCAAAAATAGGGATAACGAAATAAAAAAAAAAGAGGTCTCACAAACCCTCAACAAAAACAAAGAAGGACTGCCTATTCAAAATAAGCTATCAACATCTGAACCATTACTGGAACATCAAAGCAAAGACTCAAGCAAGGTCTAACGCATGATCAACTGAGTTTAGGTTTGGAGAACATCACGAAGAGCGGGTGGGTACAAATAAAATTTGAGCCTTTATCCTTTGTTTCTTAAACCGTGAACCAGGCCACGTTATAACCCTCAAAAGTCCTAGCTGAAGCATGGGTTAGTTCGAAAGCGTACTGTTACGAAGGTATCCTGACTCCTTAAGGCTACGGTAAATACAGAGTTGGCATCATGTTTTACAAACATCCACATGTTTTATGAAAAAAATGCATTTTCAAAATCTTCGAGACAGACATAAGCGTTGCATTTTTAACATAACTTTGTTTGCATATGACTTTTTGTTTGAACAACATAGAAATTCGCACGACGAATGCCTAGTGAACAAAAGTGCTTCCAATCAAGGGGCAGACATGACCATGGTCCATTATCTGGGGCAGCCCAATCAAGATTCGGAGAATCTCTCAAAAGGCCAAGTAGCCCGGGGCAAATCTCTGCCTGAGTCACTTAGGGCATTCCAACAATGAATCTTGCCTGATCAAACACTTTCTGGTGGCGTGACAAAACACTTCTAACAGGGGCAACTCCCTACTTTATGAGAACGGACATAGTCGAAAAGATACTACGCAAAATCAAAGACCCGCTAGGTTGACATACCTAGGCAAAAATAAGGGCTTCCCGGCGAACCAAAAGGGTTCGGGCAAAAATAAGGGATGAAATGAAAAATCTGTACACCCGGCAAGTCGAAAACCTGAAAAGGCGGCTTGGGCAAAAATGGGTATCCCGGTGGACTGAAAACCCGAAAGGGCGGTCCAGGCAAAAGTTAGGGATCAAAGCGTACGACTATGTCCTGTCATCTTATCACCTGCCTATGAGAAGAAGGTTTGTCCATCAACCACTATCAGCACCCCACAGATGCCTTCTCCCATAGAAACAGGGGCAATAATGAGTCGTCCAAACAATCTAATGGCTCTGTCCTCCAAGGTACCAAGGTAGGTTCAGCTAAAGAACATGACCAGTACATCTTAAACTCCCCAGAGAGTCAGCAGTTAGTGCATTCTTCTCCAAGCTATTATCAAACCTCAAGGAAGTTGGGTTACCCTCCCGTAGAGCTCAACATTCCCCAGCAGCAATACATATATTCTTAAACAAGCATCTCCGGCAGTCTTGGTCTAAAGATTGTTCCCCGGCGACATACAAGAATTTAAAGGAATCACTTCCCCAGCATATCAAAACTTCCCCAGGAAAATCCAATTCCCCCAGGAAAATTGGAATTCATATCCCCAAGCAGTAAGCTTATCCCCAGTAAATTCTGGAAGCTTATCCTTCGCAGAGCACGAACGCGTCTCCCGGCTTTATTCAAAGAGTTATTTCCTTAACAGGATATAACTGGGTTATCCTCAGCCAAAAGCCACGGAAAGAGCGTCCTCGACGAAGTCTTCTTATCCCCAGCGAAGTCTATCAGCACTTCCAACACAACAAGGGTATCCCCGGAAAGTTATTATCAACAGCTTAACAAAGTACCTCTCTCTCCACAGAGTGTTGCTTCCCAGCATGGTCGTCTGGAGCATCTTTTCTCCCCGCAGAATCTTCCACTTGCCAAGTTTATTCCGCAACGGAGTCGTCTTCTCCTACCGGTATTCTTGCAGTTATCATCCCCCGCGGAAGCAAAATCTATTCTTCAACATCAGCCCAGGATACGACTTCCCGGCACCCATCAAGGATTTACTTTCCTAGACGAAAAACACATTCATAAAACGTCACATACATCATTATAGCATGCATAGACGCATCATATCACCCCAATCTCATTTATTTTTGAGAACATCTTAAAATCAGGCAATTCATGCATTATGACATTGCATACAACTAATTCGTTACTTTTTCAGGAAAGAACGATCAACAGATAAAAGTCTTTACCCGTTGAGGTAGTAATCGTCCCAGATTCCTTCATCATCATGCTGAGGTAGTAATCGTCCCAGATTCCTTCATCATCCTGCTGAGGTAGTAATCGTCCCAGATTCCTTCATCATCCTGCTAAAGTAGTAATCGTCCCAGATTCCTTCATTATCCTGCTGAGGTGGTAATCGTCCCAGATTCCTTCATCATCCTGCTGAGGTAGTAATCGTCCCAGATTCCTTCATCATTCTGCTGAGGTAGTAATCGTCCCAGATTCCTTCATCATCCTGCTGAGGTAGTAATCGTCCCAGATTCCTTCATCATCCTGCTGAGGTAGTAATCGTCCCAGATTCCTTCATCATCCTGCTGAGGTAGTAATCGTCCCAGATTCCTTCATTATCCTGCTGAGGTAGTAATCGTCCCAGATTCCTTCATCATCCTGCTGAGGTAGTAATCGTCCCAGATTCCTTCATCATTCTGCTGAGGTAGTAATCGTCCCAGATTCCTTCATCATCCTGCCAAGGTAGTAATCGTCCCAGATTCCTTCATCATCCTGCCAAGGTAGTAATCGTCCCAGATTCCTTCATCATCCTACTGAGGTAGTAATCGTCCCAGATTCCTTCATTATCCTACTGAGGTAGTAATCGTCCCAGATTCCTTCATCATTCTGCTGAGGTAGTAATCGTCCCAGATTCCTTCATCATTCTGCTGAGGTAGTAATCGTCCCAGATTCCTTCATCGTCCTGCTGAGGTAGTAATCGTCCCAGATTCCTTCATCATATATTTGGAGTAGCAATCATCTCAGATTCCTTCATCACATCCTTATCAAAAAAACCTCCTCTGGTTCAGTCAGATCGACCCTAAGATCTCCCTGATTCTTATCCCAGTAGAAGACACCCAAGATTTTTCTCAACGAGCGTTGTTGAAGTTAAAGTCACCCAAGATTTTTCTCAACGAGCGTTGTTGCAGTTAAAGTCACCCAAGATTTTCTCAACGAGCGTTGTTGAAGTTAAAGTCACCCAAGGTTCTCTTACCATTCATGCTAAGGTAGTAACCATCCCTGGTTCATTCATCATCTTTTGAAGCTCCAGACCCAACTCCTGTAACCAGTCAGGACATATCTATACCAAGCATCTGAAAATCAGCTCCTGCAACGTGTCAGGTACTCATTTTTTCTTTTGCAGGTATGCAGGTTCTCGCTAAGGAATCTCTTAGGCGATCAACATCCAGATGGCATCTATAAGCCTATCATCCTATTCACCAATCTCTAAATGGCATTTATAAGCCCATTCCACCATCACTGCTACTATGTGAGCGCAAATTTCTGGGCACTCTAGTGTTCAATCATCTTCCACCTTCGGATTACGAAAGGCACGTCAGCCAATCTGCATCCTCAGGTCTAAGAAGATTGAACAGGGGCAACTGTTGTACCCCAAAATTTGCCCTCCCATATTTCTCAAAACATTTCAAGAAAATTCACAAGTCCAACCTGGCGCGTCATATTCAGGTATTCTTTCGCCAAGATATCTCTGATAACGTATTCTCAAATTCAGGTTCGGCTCAAGAGTCAATTCTTTAAAGAAGGTATCCGAATGTGTGAGTTTTCTTGAAGAAATATAGTGAAAAAGTGTGCTGAAAGTGCAGTTTTTACGCGCTAAAAAATTCATAACTTGAAGATCGTGACTCGTTTTGAACCCGTTCCGGTGGCCAAAATTCCGTCTTGACATTATCTACGTTTTCATCTCTCACGGATGGAAGCCAATTTCGATCAGAAGGTCTTCAAAAATGTGGATTTATCAAGTATTTTCGTGCAGAAAATTTGTGACAGAAGTTTATTTGCGTCATGTTCAGAAAATCATAACTTGGTCGATTTTCATCGTATCGAGCTGGTTCCGGTGCCACAATTTCACAAATTGAGTTGGCTACATTTTCATAGAAGGTATTGATTTCAAACGGTATTCAAAAGGCCTTCGTTTTTTGCTCAGAGTGCGTGACACACTGAAAATCTTGAATGCTGAATATTATTTTATCTGGGCCGAAACTTCGAAAATTCATAACTCGGTCAATTTTTATCGGATTGGGCTCATATTTTTACCCAAGGTCCCTGACTCGTAGATCTACAACTTTGCTTCAAAAGTCGAGACCGGATTATGCACCGATCAATACCAGTTTTTTATTGAAGAACGTGTCAGAGTCGACACTGGAGCCCAAAATAAGTTTGTCTGAGCTGAAACTTCAAAAATTCATAACTAATTCACCGTTTATCCGATTGAGTCGATTTTCGGACAGGAGTTAGTTCTCTATGTCGGCTACATTTTGTTTTCACATTTCAACTTCAAAAAATGCACTTAAGTCCCTGCGATTTAGCCTGGAAAGTGACGAATTCAAGTGAATATTGGAGGCCCAATTGCACATTCAAAGCCCATTTTCTTTACCCTAATTTCCACTATATAATCACCTTCTTGTCACACAAACCAAGGAGGAGAAAAAAGAGAGAAAAAACCTTGCCACAACACTGTTAGAATATCAAATTCTTTCAAGAACCCTAAAACCTTGAAATCCTTATTACAAATCCCTCTCTCACTACAAACAAAACCATCTCAGCTACAAACCAACATCTTATTACTTCTTCAGTAAGGGTAAGGCTGGCTTGATCTCCATGATCCAAAGAGCATAAAAGCATTCAGGCTACTGATTTTCCAGTAAGGGTAAGGTTGATTTGATCTCCATGATCAAAAGGGTATAATCATTCATACATGCCATATTGTGCCTAAACATTAAATTTCTTCATATGTTGGTTTTATTTGAATTTTTATGATTTTATTTAATGTGTTCGTGAGATTCAACTGCAGATTTAGACAGAATCTCAGGTTTATTTAGGAACGTTGAGGCCAAAAGCCAAAAAGTCAAAAGGCCAAAAGGCCAAAAGCCAAAAGTCAAATACATGGCGAGGCAGACATTAAGCCAGAGATTAAGGGAACGTTGAAGCCAGAACACAAATGGCCAAAAGCCAAAAGCCAAAAGCCAAAAGCCAAAAGCCAATTGGCCAAAGTAGAACAACTTATGCATGAAACTCAATCCAATGGCCAAAGAATGCAGACCACGGTACTCAGGAGTCAATACTTCAAAAAACCTCCCCTTGGGCCAGACACCCCCTATGGTTTGCTCAATTTTTAATTTTTATTTGTTTTTCCTTTTTATTCTTTTAATTGTTTTTTAATTGTTTTCTTTTAATTCCATAAAATAATTTTCATAATAAATATAAAATACAGAAAAATCAAAAAAATGTTTATTTTATTAATATTAATTTTACTATTATTATTTTTGTAAATAAACTTTAAACAATTAATTAGATTAATTTAGGTTTCAAAACTTTAATATTTTTCTTAATAAATTAAATATATAGAAATTAGGTTTTTAACTTTTTCATCATTTTTTTAATAAATAATTTTCTCATCATTATTATTATTAACTACTAATTTATTTTGTAAATAAACATGTACATAAATTCTTTAATAAATTAAGTTAAACTTTAACATTTTTCTCAAATAATTAAGAATAACTTAGAATTAGGGTTTCTTTTAATTTTAATTTTAATTTTCTTATTTCGCAAATACAAAAAAAACCTAAAAAACACTTCTTTTATTTCAATAAATAATTAATTAATTTTTAATTTCATTTAATTTCTTTAAAGGGTCCAACGCCCTCGAACGTTCTATTTTTATTTCTTTCGCACATTTATTTTCTTTCAAATATTATGTAATTGCTCAAGCCATGTAACTCGGACATTTTATATTTCTCGCACTTTAGTTCTTTATTTTTTGTCAAATCGGGTCCTGGATTTTAATTTGGCGATGTGGACCCGCGCCTTTGTAATAGTTTATAACTTTACTTTTTTCGCTTTTTTTTAACTGTTAACAAATGCATGCAAGAATGAATGGCCTTAAGTAAAAAACAAACGCGTAGATCACCAATAACATGACAAGATAAAATATCTGAATCTGATACACAAATCACACACCACCCCTAGGGTACGCCTCACTGTTGCCTTGCCTCGAAAGGTGATCGTCGAGTAGAGGATGTCTTAGTAAGTCCTCATGATCCGGGAACCTGGCATGAGGGTAGCTTCTAAGGTGTCTTCCCATTGCTCTGGTGATCACCATGTTCCGAACCACGAATTGACCCGAACACCTCCAACGGTGGTGCTACCTACCTCTCAATGGTGGGATAGCACTACTTTAAAGGACATTTACACAGACGAATTCCTTAGGGTAGGTAGACGACTCTAGATACTTGCTCTAAATTTCAAAACAAATCAAAAATACTTTTCACACCAACACATTTTCAAAAAGCTTTCGAAAGCAATTTTTCAAACACTCTTGAGGACCGATACAAGAGTCGAATTGGAATTTTCAAAGAAACTTTTTAAAACCCACAGTTGAAAAGCAAACAAACCATTTTTGAAAACACAAATGAGCAAGTATCTAAGAGCCCATGGATAACCATGGATAGAAAGGGTGCTAACACCTTCCCTTTCTATAATCTACCTCCCGAACCGAGAGCAATCTCTATAAGGAATTTTTCTGTGCTTTTGTCCTTTCCATTTGGAGAAAATAAAAGACGGTGGCGACTCTTGCTTTCCGCGACATTTCGCGAACCAGCGTTAAACAGTCAGTTCCAGATCCACCGATCACATATATTTTCTCTCTACCTTCAGTGAAAGTTGGTAGGTCACCTTTAGTGAAAGTTGGTGATAGTTATATTTTTTCTACCTTCAGTGAACGTTGGTAGTTCATCGTCAAAGAACGGTGGTGCTATAATATATGTTCTCTCTACCTTCAGTGAAAGTTGGTGATTATTATCTTTTTGCTACCTTCAGTGAACGTTGGTAGTTCATCGTCAGTGAACGGCGGTGCTATGATATATTTTCTCTCTACCTTCAGTGAAAGTTGGTAGGTCACCTTCATTGAAAGTTGGTGATTGTTATCGTTTTTCAACCTTCAGTGAACGTTGGTAGTTCATCGTCAGTGAACGGCGGTGCTATGATATATTTTCTCTCAACCTTTAGTGAAAGGTTGTAGGTCACCTTCAGTGAAAGTTGGTGATTGCTATCTTTTTGCTACCTTCAGTGAACGTTGGTAGTTCATCGTCAATGAACGTTGGTAGTTCATCGTCAGTGAACGGCGGTGCTATGATATATTTTCTCTCTACCTTCAGTGAAAGTTGGTAGGTCACCTTCAGTGAAAGTTGGTGATTGTTATCTTTTTGCTACCTTCAGTGAACGTTGGTAGTTCATCATCAATGAACGGTGGTGCTATGATATATTTTCTCTCTACCTTCAGTGAAAGTTGGTAGGTCACCTTCAGTGAAAGTTGGTGATTGTTATCTTTTTGCTACCTTCAGTGAACGTTGGTAGTTCATCGTTAGTGAACGACATTTCTATGATATATTTTCTCTCTACCTTTTGTGAAAGTTGGTGATTGTTATCTTTTTGCTACCTTCAGTGAACGTTGGTAGTTCATCGACAGTGAACGGCGGTGCTATGATATATTTTCTCTCTACCTTCAGTGAAAGTTGGTAGGTCACCTTCAGTGAAAGTTGGTGATTGTTATCTTTTTGCTACCTTCAGTGAACGTTGGTAGTTCATCGTCAGTGAATGGTGGTGCTATGATATACTTTCTCTCTACCTTCAGTGAAAGTTGGTAGGTCACCTTCGCTGAAAGTTGGTGATTGTTATCGTTTTGCTACCTTCAGTGAACGTTGGTAGTTCATCGTCAGTGAACGGCGGTGCTATGATATATTTTCTCTCAACCTTCAGTAAAAGTTGGTAGGTCACCTTCAGTGAAAGTTGGTGATTGTTATCTTTTTTCTACCTCCTGTGAACGTTGGTAGTTCATCGTCAGTGAACGTTGGTAGTTCATCGTCAGTGAACGTTGGTAGTTTATCGTCAGTGAATGGCGGTGCTATGATATATTTTCTCTCTACCTTCAGTTAAAGTTGGTAGGTCACCTTCAGTGAAAGTTGGTTATTGTTATCTTTTTTCTACCTTTAGTGAACGTTGGTAGTTCATCGTCAATGAATGGTGGTGCTATGATATATTTTCTCTCTACCTTCAGTGAAAGTTGGTAGGTCACATTCAGTGAAAGTTGGTGATTGTTATCTTTTTGCTACCTTCAGTGAATGTTGGTACTTCATCGTTAGTGAACGACATTTCTATGATATATTTTCTCTCTACCTTCAGTGAAAGTTGGTGATTGTTATCTTTTTGCTACCTTCAGTGAACGTTGGTAGTTCATCGTCAGTGAACGGCGGTGCTATGATATCTTTTCTCTCTACCTTCAGTGAAAGTTGGTAGGTCACCTTCAGTGAAAGTTGGTGATTGTTATCTTTTTGCTACCTTCAGTGGACGTTGGTAGTTCATCGTCAGTGAATGGCGGTGCTATGATATATTTTCTCTCTACCTTCAGTGAAAGTTGGTAGGTCACCTTCAGTGAAAGTTGGTAGGTCACCTTCAGTGAAAGTTGGTGATTGTTATCTTTTTGCAAGCTTTAGTGAACGTTGGTAGTTAGTCGTCAATGAACGTTGGTAGTTCTTCATCAGTGAACTGTGGTGCTATGATATATTTCCTCTCTACCTTCAGTGAATGTTGGTAGGTCACCTTCAGTGAATGTTGGTGATTGTCATCTTTTTGCTACCTTCAGTGAACGTTGGTAGTTCATCGTCATTGAACGGTGGTGCTATGATATATTTCCTCTCTACCTTCAGTGAAAGTTGGTAGGTCACTGTTGTACGCCAAAATTTGCCCTCCCATATTCTTCAAGGTTTATCAAGAATCATCTTCAAATGGTTCAAGACTTCTCAAGGGTTGCACAGTCCAGATGCCTCCTAAGCCAGTCAAAATTAGGGTTTTGGTTCTCTCAATGAATCTGAGGTTTTCAATGGCTCAATCAAGTCCCATGTGCCCATATACATTGTCAAGCACCTACATGGCAAGTCTCAAGACTCAAAGGGTCAAATTGCACAATCAAAAGCTTCATTTGCTTCACAATCAACTGCAGGGCCAAAATGGTCATTTTACTGTCAAAAGTCAGAATTTTTGGTCAACATCTTACTTAGAGTCCACAATAATCATTTGATCAAGTCTTGATCATGATTCCTCAAGCATGGCTCAAAAATCATCAAGGATGCAAAAGTTACTATTTTTGGACAGTAGAAAAGTCAACTGTAACTTGACCAGGGCATAACTTTTTCATGGTTCATCAGAAAAATCCCATCCAATGCTCATTTTGAAGGGGATGACATTTCCTACAACTCATCTTCACATTCCAAGTCCAAGAAATGCTCTCACAAAAAGTTATCAATTTCTACATTATAGGTCAATTTCAAAAGTCAACAAAAATGCACTTTAAGTCAAAGACCATAACTTGAGATTGGTAAATCCAAATGACATGGGACAAAAGGCATTGGTTAGAGTACTT
Source organism: Vicia faba (assembly GCA_948472305.1). NCBI lineage: Eukaryota > Viridiplantae > Streptophyta > Magnoliopsida > Fabales > Fabaceae > Vicia > Vicia faba. The sequence goes on from CATIWC010001360.1 coordinate 227,245, forward strand.
CAAGACCTTTCCAAAATGTCCAAGAACATGTTTATATGATCAAAATTGAGCAAGATATGCATTGGAGAAGTTGGGAAATTTTTGTGAATTTGCAAAAGTCAACTTTGCTCAAAACACATCATTTTTGCTAATGGGTCTCAATTTCCTTCTTGAAACTTTGCCCAAAGCCTATGCACGACCCATCAAGCCTAAATTGATTTATTTTCTTATTTTTATTAATTAATTGGATTTTTAATTTATTTTTAATTCATTTAATTAATTTAAAATGTAGGAAATTCAAAGATGTGATTTTTTCAATCTTTTGTGAAGCAAATAAACTCAGGGCAAGCTGGCAAATTCGTGTATCAATCAAGGACATCAAAATCTCCATGTTTGGCAAGTTTTCTCAATCAAAAATATTGAAAAATATTTTATTTTCAATCAAATATTGGAACATCAATGCAAGGGATTTCTTGTGCAAGATTTGACCTAAAACCATTCTACTATAAGTGCATAAGCTAAACCTAATTCCTAACACGTGAGAGCTGCTGTCAAAAGCCAGAACCATATTCAAAAAAATCAAAGAAAACTTGAAATCTGTTTTCCAAGTTCCAACACAATTCAAAGCTTTCCATTGCTTCTAACACATTGCAGGGATCCCCAGGAACACATTGCAATCAAAAACAAGCCTTAAAGCTCAAGAAACGCGCAAGAACAGGCTCACGGTATACCACTTTTTTCCAAAATCATAATCATTGATTCATGCATTTTTAACATCTTTTGTTGATTGTTTTGTGTTCATAGAACTCAGGTGAAGCTTTTGGTGTGGTTCAATTGGATTAAAACGCCCTGAAACAGAAATCACCATGGACGTTTTCTAGGGTTTTCAAACTCTGAATTTGGGGGTTTGCTATATAGGAAAAATTAGACCATCTCACGCACATGGTTGAAACCGCCTGGACAAGACGAATCGAACCCAACCCTCGCGAACAATTTATATTGACCATGGAGTTATTCGCTATTTTTTGCATTTGCAGTTTGTGGGGGTTAAAAACCCCCGCTATCTGTTTTGTTTTCTCCAGGTTTCATGAAGAAGACAATACGTGTTCATGCGTGTTTGGTTGATTTGAATGAGGCGCGCGTTTTTTTTGTTTTAATAGCATATGCGTTGTTTTTAATATATTATTTTCATTGCTTGTTATAATTACAAATACAGGCGCATGGCTCAGTGGAAGATGATGTGTTTGGCAACCATTGGGACCTGGGTTCGATTCCCAGGTCCCCCAAAATAGTTCTATTATTTTTCATAACATGTTCATATGCAGCGCTTGCCAAGGATTCTATCATGCACCTCAAACAATCAGGCGCCAGGTGGCTACATGCTCAGATCCAAAGGCCATAAGGTGCTGACCACCATGTTCCCAGTCAAAGCCAGCGTGGACAATTCCGAAAAAGTCAAAAAGGCTTGCTGATTGATGGGCCTCAGATTTCTAAACAAAACCTCCATATTAGGTCCATCAACTCCCCCTGGTTTACTATTCTTTTTTTATTTTCCTTTTCCTTTTATTTTCTTTAATAATTATTATTATTATTTAATTAATTAACAAATTAATATTTTTCACAATAAAATTCAGAAAATTAAAATGTGAATATTTTTATTTATATTATTTAATAATTTCACCTTAGTTTATTATTTTGTAAATAAATGCAAATTAATTAATTTAGTCTTTTTGTTAATTAGGTTTAATTTTAATCTTTTTGCAATAAATAAAACAAACTTAGACTTAGGATTTTTCTTTTGACACTTTTAATTTCTTTTTATTTTATTTCATTAAAAATATAAAAACTCAAAAAACACTTTTCTTTTAATTATTTAATTAATTAGGTTTAGGTTTAATATTTAATTAATTGCAAAAAAGGACAAATTACTTTCTTTTCTCAAAAAGGGTCAAAACCCTAAGACGTTCCCGATTCAATTTCGCGCGTATATCTATTTTTAATTCTTATTTGATTATATTTATGTAACTGTTTCCGAGGATGTAATAGTTAATTAGGATTTTATCGCTTTCTTTACTTTCTCGCAATTTATTTTTAAGGGTTATGTTTTTGGCGATGTAAATACCCGACGCCTTGTAATAGCGTAGATTCAACTTTCCGCAATTTATTTTCCGCACTCTTAACTGTTAATATGCATGCAAGACTTGCTTGACAAATAAAATCAATATGTAGCTCACAAATAACATGTACAAGATAATTTAACATGAATCTGACACACATGCACATGCCACTCCTAGGGTACGCCTCACTCGGTTGCCTCGAGGTGGTCATCAAGTATAGGGTGTTTTAGAGGTCGCCCTCCTGTCTAAAGATCCAGTTGCCTCGAAACGGTTGCCTCGGATAAAAAGGATCTAGGACATTAGGGTTACCGCTAAGGCGTCCTACCATTGCTTTGGTGACCACACATGTCCCATATAATTGAATTGACCCGAATAACTCTAACGACGATGCTACCTACTTCTCAATAGTGGGATAGTACTGTCTAAAGGACTCTTACACAGCTTAATTCCTTAGAGTAGGTAGATTTCTCATGGGTACTTGCTCTTTCAAAGACAAAAACATCTTTTCGCACTTACACTTTCAAAAAGTTTTCAAACAAACACTTCATACACTCTTGAGGACTGATACAAGAGTTACCTAGAAGTTTTTCAAACGAACTTTTTCAAAACCCACAAACACTTGAAAAGCAAACAATTTTTGAAAACATAGTGAGCAAGTACCTAAGAGCCCGTGGATAACCACGGATTGAAAGGGTGCTAACACCTTCCCTTTCTATAAATCTACCTCCCAAACTGAGAAACATTCTCGAAAAGGAATTTTGCTGTGCTTTTGTCCTTTCCATGTTGGAGAACATAAAATACGGTGGCGACTCTTGCTTACCACGACATTTCGCGAACCAGCTTAAAAAACAGTCAGTTCTATTTCCACCGATCACAGAACTGGCGACTCTACTGGGGATATTAATAAGTGAGGTGTACCTTAGGATTAGACCACTATTATGTTTTCAATTGGATGCCTTGTTTGATTTATATTTGTGGGCTTGCATCAGAGTTTCATAGATCCTAACCCGGATCTGGGGAATACCCTTTAGGTAGCATAAGCTGTGAGGGACCTGTCCGCCGTAGACCGACACGGGTGAAGCAGTGGCTACGTAGGTGTGACACCTTGGTCTATACCGATATCCCTTGTGTTGCAACAAGGAGAATATGGGTCTTCTGAGGAGTCATTAAGCACCAACCGACCTTAGAACCCTAAATTGACCCAACTTGGCCATAGAACGGTAGCAGTATGCTACACTCATTGAGGCTAAACTCTCACGATGGTTCTGGATGCAAGAAAAGATTGTGATGCTGGAGTTATGACCGATTGAGGGTAGTCAGTGATATTGAGATCCTCTAGAACCCGATTACTTTTGATAGGACAGGTCTTAACCAACGAAACTGAAAGAGGGTAGTACCTAAACTTCATGCTGACCTAAACTCTAAGGGCTCTTTGTGTGACTTGTGTGCCTTCAAACTTGACTACTTGCATGCTTGTTATCTGACACATGAGTTCCTTGCAGGTTTTGTTTATAGTCCTTAATCTGGGCTTATAACAGGGTTCACTTACATCACTCCATGCATAGCATAACATCATACCATCATACCATTGCATACATCCTACATAAGGACTAATCCATTTCAAGGATCTCAAGGGTTTGTGATGCAGGTCATGATGAACCAAAGGTCTAGCAAGGGGCAAAGGGGATTTATTTTCCCCTAGCCAAGGTTGATAACTTGAGTCAGGGGCTATGACCCACTCGATATGGTGAGCCTTGACTCTTGAAGAAGGACTCTCAACAACATGAAGTTCCTTCAATCAAGCTACCAAATTCAAATTCTAACAATTTTCTTGTTTACCCCGCGAGATCCTTGAAAACATTGCATGCATATACATACATATCATTGCATTACAGGTACCTCTTTTTCAGGTCACTTATCTTCTTCGTTGTTTATTTCAGCAATCACCATGAATCCTGAATCATCCAGTGAACAAGCTATCAAGGCCCTCCAGGCCCAGAATGCCCAGTTCCAGGAATTGGTTATGAGCCTAGCCCAGGGTCAACAGGATTTGAAGACTCTGCTTCTGAAAGAGAGGAAGAAGAAGAAGAAGAGGACTGTTTTGTTCAACACTAGACGCAGATCTGGGAATGGATCACAAAACGAGGTTGATCTGACTACCCCATCTGTAGGGAAGGACAGTCCCCAAGAGAGAGAGGTTCCTAGTCCCGTGGTCTCCGACAACGAGACAGATTTCAATGATGAACAGTACCCTCCTGCTGAGGATAAGTACAAACAGCTAGAGGACCGCCTAAGTGCTATGGAGATACAGAAAGTGCTCGGCCTGGACTTCAAAGATCTAGGTCTATCCTCTGGGGTGGTGATCCCATATAAGTTCAAGGCGCCTGCTTTTGCAAAATACGACGGGGCTTCCTGTCCTAAGCTGCATCTCAGATCATATGTAAGGAAGATCCAACCTTACACAGCTGACAAGAACTTATGGATCCATTTCTTCTAGGATATTCTTTCAGGGACTCAACTCGAGTGGTTCTATCAGCTGGATGGAACCAGTATTCATAACTGGGAGGACTTGGCTACTGCATTTTATAAGCAGTATCAGTACAATTCCGACCTCGCTCCTACGCGTACCCAACTCCAGGGTATGTCACTAGGGACGAGTGAAGGTTTTAAGGAGTATGCTCAAAAGTGGAGAGACCTTGCTGGAAGGGTGCAGCCACCTCTAACTGACCGTGAGCTTGTGGATATGTTCTTGGGGACCTTGTCTGGTCCATTCTTTAACCATCTGATTGGAAATTCCTCTGCTGGGTTTACAGATCTGATCTTGACTGGGGAGAGGATAGAAGCTGGTATCAAGTCTGGGAAGATACAAAAGGGTGACTCCTCTAACACTGAGAAGAAACTAGTTAAGAAAGAGTCTAGTGTTGTCTATGGTTCAAGAGGGCAGAATAGGTCTGAGCACCGCCAAGCTGTCAACGCGGTAGTTATTTCAAAACCGGCCAGTGATCCTCAACATCGCAACCAACAAAGGGAAGAGAGACCTAAGAGGCAGTTCACTAGACTCATTATGACCTTGTCCCAGATATTGCCACAATTGCTGGAGACCAATCTGGTAACTCTAAGGGACCCTCCTAAGAATCCCAACAAGACACCTTCAAGGTATAACCCCAACGCCCGCTGCGCTTATCATTCTGACAGCCCGGGGCATGCTACAGATGATTGTTGGACTTTGAGGAACAAGGTTCAGGACCTAATCGATGCAAAGGAGGTCGAGTTCGAAGCTCCCGAGACTCCCAATGTGATCACTGCTCCCTTGCCAAAACATGGCTAGGATTGAGAAAAAACTTTTGTTCATTCGAATGTTCAAGTTGTATTTTTCTTTGATTGTTCAAACAATTATTGTCATGACAAACTTTTTTATTTTTAATGCATTACACATGTCTGTTTTGAAGTAATTGTGTTTACTATGCTTAATATTGCTTTTATTTTTGATGTTCAACTCTCGATTTAAAAATTCTAAGCCTATTGAGGGAGGATGACGAAAACGATACCACGATCTTTACAGTATGCTTTTGAACAGACCCCGCTGATAACGTACAGGCATTGTTTCAATTCCTAAACACTGGAGTTATAAGGAAGATAAGCCCTCGTCAACCCCTTCGAGCCAAAGAAGTAGGAGTTTTTTTTTCTTTTCACAAAAAATTAAAACCCTTAATCATAACCTGGGGCAGGGTAGTTCTCTCAGTTGATCTAGGTGCACAATGAATGGCATCAAAGGAATCCTTCCAAGACAAAAGACAGTGATGGTTCCGAATAATCATAAAGACAGGCAGTCATCATCTTTCAACAACAAAAGCCCAATAAGTCAAAACCTATGAAGGAGACTTACAAAAAACTGGGGCATCCCGCTGACTGTAATCACAAAAGAAACAGTTCAGGCAAAAAACAGGGATAACAAAATCAAAAAAGAAAGAGGTCCTACAAACCCTCAACAAAAAAGAAATGACTGCCTATTCAAAATAAACTGTCAATATCCGAACCATCACTGGAATATCAGAGCAAAGACTCAAACAATGTCTAAATGCACAATTAGCTGAGTTTAGGATCGAAGAACATCACGAAGAGCGGGTGGGTACAAATAAAATTTGAGCCTTTATCCTTTGTTTCTTAAACCGTGAACCAGGCCATGTTATAACCCGTAAAAGTCCTAGCTAAAGCATGGGTTAGTTCGAAAAGCATACTGTTACAAGGTATCCTGACTCCTTAAGGCTTGCGGTAAAATAACGAGTTGACGTCACAGTTTACAAAAAATTCACTTGTTTTTATGAAAAATGCATTTTCAAAAACTTCAAGACAGACATAAGCTTTGCATTTTTAATATAACGTTGTTTGCATATGATTATTTGTTCGAACAGCAGAGAAATTCGCACGACGAATATCTAGTGAACAAAAGCACTTCCAACCAAGGGGGCAGGCATGATCATTATCCATCATCTGGGGCAGTTAAGTCAAGATTCGGAGAATCTCTCAAAATGCCAAATAGCCAGGGGCAGATCTCCATCTGAATCACTGGGGGCATTGGACACGAATTCCAGCTACGAATCTTGTCTGATCAAACGAAGATCTTCTGGTCACATGGCAACACAACAACAGGGGCACCTCCCTACATCCTGAGAGCGTGGACATAGTCGAAAAAATACTACGCATAATCAAAGACCCGCTAGGTTGACTGGCCCAGGCAAAAATAAGGGCTTCCCGGTGAACCAAAAGGGTTCGGGCAAAAATAAGGGATGAAAATGAAAAAATCTGTACACCCGGCAAGTCGAAAACCTGAAAAGGAGGCTTGGGCAAAAATGGGTATCCCGGTGGACTGAAAACCCGAAAGGGCAGTCCAGGAAAAAATTAGGGATCAAAGCGTACGACTATGTCCCGTCACTTGCCTACCAGAAGAAGATTCATCAGTCAGCAGTTATCAAGCTCCTCATAGGCCTTCCTCTCCCGCAGAAACTGGGGCAATAAGAATTGTCCAAACTGTACAGCTGCTTTGCTCGCCAGGTACAAAGGTCGATTCAGTTGAAGAATATAACCAGGATACCTTCACTCCCCGCAGAGTAAGATAAATCAACAATACTCTCCCCAAGCAGAGGTGGTCTCCCATCAGCCCCAAAAAGGCACAGTATTCCCCAGCAATTCAGCAATACTCTCCCCCGAGCAGAGTTAGGCTATTGTCAGCCCTAAGGAAGTTGGGTATCCCTAGAAGCTCTCAATATTCCCCAGCGGAGTATACAGATATTCCTCAGCAAGCATCCCCGGCAGTCTTAATATAAGATTGTTCCCCGGCGAAATACAGACACCTCGGTGGAATCCATTTCCCCAGTACAGTCCAAAAAGTTTCCCCAGGAGAGTTGAACCACCTCCCCAGTAGATTCCGGAAGCTTATCCCCTGCAGAGTACAGATATCTCTCCCCGACCAAATTCAGAGGTTATCCCCACCAGAGTCTAACTGGGTTATCCTCAGAAAGTTGCAACTGAAAGATCATCCCCAGCGAAGTTCTTGCTATCCCCAACGGAGTTCATCATCAAAATTCCCCAACATAACTTATCAATGGAATCCCCAGCGGAGTTCTCATCAAAATCGCAGGGAAGTATCTCTCCCCACAGAGTATTTCCCCACAGAGTAACCTCTTCAACAAGTTTATTCCCCAACGGAGTCATCTTCTCCTACCGGTTTATTCTTGCAGTCATCATCCCCAGCGGAAATGAAGAACTCTACTCTTCAACATCAGCCCAGGAGTTAACTTCCCGGCATCCGTCAAGGATTTATTTTCCCAGACGAGGATTTATTCATAAACATCATATTGTCATACATCATAACACATGCATATACGCATCATATCACCCAATCTCATTTATTTTTGGGAGCATCACGCATTTCATATATCATGACATTGCATGCAACTAATGTTTCGCCTTTTCAGGAAAAAGTTCAGTCAAAGAAGACAAATCCAGTCGAATAAGACAAATCCAGTCAAAGAAGACAAATCCAGTTAAATCAAATCTTAAAAGGTTTTATGATGCAAACCCGTCGTTGAAGACAACCCGTCATTATAGACACCCGTCATTATAGACACCCGTCGTTATAGACACCCGTCGTTATAGACACCCGGCGTTATAAACACCCGTCATTATAGACACCCGTCGTTATAGACACCCGTCTTTATAGACACCCGTCGTTATAGACACCCGTCGTTATAGACACCCGTCATTATAGACACCCGTCATTATAGACACCCGTCATTATAGACACCTGTCATTGAAGACAACCTGTCATGGAAGACACCCGTCATTATAGACACCCGTCATTATAGACACCCGTCATTATAGACACCCGTCGTTATAGACACCCGTCATTATAGACACCCGTCATTATAGACACCTGTCATTATAGACACCCGTCATTTTAGACAACCCGTCGTTATAGACACCCGTCATTTTAGACAACCCGTCGTTATAGACACCCGTCGTTATAGACACCCGTTGTTATAGACACCCGTCAAGATAGACACCAGTCAATATAGACACCCGTCGTTAAAGACAACCCGTCAATGTAGACACCCGTCAACATAGACACCCGTCGTTATAGACACCCGTCAATATAGACACCTGTCATTAAAGACATCCTATCAATAAAGACAACCTGTCAATAAAGACCACCCGTCCATGAAGACAACCCGTTAAAAGAGACAACTCGTCAAAGAAGACAACACCTCCCCCGGTTCAGTTAAATCGATTCCTGAAGATTTTCTGAGATAACCTGTCAGTAGAGACAACCCATCAACCTTTTAAAATTCCAGATTCGATACCTGTACCCAGCCAGGGCATATTTGTAGACGACTAGTTCCGGATTCGATACTTGTATCTAGCCAGGGCATATCTATGAGTGATTGATTGTAGATTCGATACCTGTATCTAGCCAGGGCATATCTGCATGAAGAGTTTGAAGATCAACCCCTGTAACAGGCCAAGAAATCATCTTTCTTTCTCAGGTACGCAAGTTCTCGCTAAGGAATCTCTTACGCGATCGACACCCCGAATGGCATCTTTAAGCTCATCTCTGCAACTATCCATTACACCTCCAAATGGAATCTGTAAGCCCATTCCCTACATCACATTGCTGATATTCTATTATGCAAGTGCAAATTTCTGGGCACTCTAGTGTTCAATCATCTTCCACCTTCGGATCACGAAAGGCACGCAAGCCAATCTACATCCTCAGGTCTAAGAAGATTGAACAGGGGCAACTGTTGTACCCTAAAATTTTCCCTCCCATATTCTTCAAGGTTTGTCAAGAATCATCTTCAAATGGTTCAAGACTTCTCAAGGGTTGCACAGTCCAGATGCCTCCTAAGCTAGTCAAAATTAGGGTTTTAGTTCTCTCAATGAATCTGAGGTTTTCAATGGATCAATCAAGTCCCATGTGCCCATATACATTGTCAAGCACCTACATGGCAAGTCTCAAGACTCACAGGGTCAAATTGCACAGTCAAAAGCTTCATTTGCTTCACAATCAACTACAGGGGCAAAATGGTCATTTTACTGTCAAAAGTCAGAATTTTTGGTCAACATCTTACTTTGAGTCCACAATCATCATTTGATCAAGTCTTGATCATGATTCCTCAAGCATGGCTCAAAAATCATCAAGGATGCAAAAGTTACTATTTTTGGACAGTAGAAAAGTCAACTGTAACTTGACCAGGGCATAACTTTTTCATGGTTCATCAGAAAAATTCCATCCAATGCTCATTTTGAAGGGGATGACATTAACTACAACTCATCTTCACATTCCAAGTCCAAGAAATGCTCTCACAAAAAGTTATCAATTTCTACATTATAGGTCAATTTCAAAAGTCAACAAAAATGCACTTTAAGTCAAAGACCATAACTTGAGATTGGTAAATCCAAATGACATGGGACCAAAGGCATTGGTTAGAGTACTTCAAGACCTTTCCAAAATGTCCAAGAACATGTTTATATGATCAAAATTGAGCAAGATATGCATTGGAGAAGTTGGGAAATTTTTGTGAATTTGCAAAAGTCAACTTTGCTCAAAACACATCATTTTTGCTTATGGGCCTCAATTTCCTTCTTGAAACTTTGCCCAAAGCCTATACACGACCCATCAAGCCTAAATTGATTTATTTTCTTATTTATTATTAATTAATTGGATTTTTAATTGATTTTTAATTCATTTAATTAATTTAAAATGTAGGAAATTCAAAGATGTGATTTTTTCAATCTTTTGTGAAGCAAATAAACTCAGGGCAAGCTGGAAAATTCGTGTATCAATCAAGGACATCAAAATCTCCATGTTTGGCAAGTTTTGTCAATCAAAAATATTGAAAAATATTTGATTTTCAATCAAATATTGGAACATCAATGCAAGGGATTTCTTGTGCAAGATTTGACCTAAAACCATTCTACTATAAGTGCATAAGCTAAACCTAATTCCTAACACGTGAGAGCTGCTGTCAAAAGCCAGAACCATATTCAAAAAAATCAAAGAAAACTTGAAATCTGTTTTCCAAGTTCCAACACAATTCAAAGCTTTCCATTGCTTCTAACACATTGCAGGGATCCCCAGGAACACATTGCAATAAAAAACAAGCCTTAAAGCTCAAGAAACATGCAAGAACAGGCTCACGGTTTACCACTTTTTTCCAAAATCATAATCATTGATTCATGCATTTTTAACATCTTTTGTTGATTGTTTTGTGTTCATAGAACTCAGGTGAAGCTTTTGGTGTGGTTCAATTGGATTAAAATGCCCTGAAACAGAAATCACCATGGACGTTTTCTAGGGTTTTCAAACTCTGAATTTGGGGGTTTGCTATATAGGAAAAATTAGACCATCTCACGCACATGGTTGAAACCGCATGGACAAGACGAATCGAACCCAACCCTCGCGAACAATTTATATTGACCATGGAGCTATTCTCTATTTTTTGCATTTGCAGTTTGTGGGGGTTAAAAAACCCCGCTATTTGTTTTATTTTCTGCAGGTTTCATGAAGAAGACAATACGTGTTCATGCGTGTTTGGTTGATTTGAATGAGGCGCGCGTTTTTTTTGTTTTAATAGCATATGCGTTGTTTTTAATATATTATTTTCATTGCTTGTTATAATTACAAATACAGGCGCATGGCTCAGTGGAAGATGATGTGTTTGGCAACCATTGGGACCTGGGTTCGATTCCCAGGTCCCCCAAAATAGTTCTATTATTTTTCATAACATGTTCATATGCAGCGCTTGCCAAGGATTCTATCATGCACCTCAAACAATCAGGCGCCAGGTGGCTACATGCTCAGATCCAAAGGCCATAAGGTGCTGACGACCATGTTCCCAGTCAAAGCCAGCGTGGACAATTCCAAAAAAGTCAAAAAGGCTTGCTGATTGATGGGCCTCAGATTTCTAAATAAAACCTCCATATTGGGTCCATCAACCCCCCCTGGTTTACTATTCTTTTTTTATTTTCCTTTTCCTTTTATTTTCTTTAATAATAATTATTATTATTATTATTATTTAATTAATTAACAAATTAATATTTTTCACAATAAAATTCAGAAAATTAAAATGTGAATATTTTTATTTATATTATTTAATAATTTCACCTTAGTTTATTATTTTGTAAATAAATGCAAATTAATTAATTTAGTCTTTTTGTTAATTATGTTTAATTTTAATCTTTTTGCAATAAATAAAACAAACTTAAACTTAGGGTTTTTCTTTTGACACTTTTAATTTCTTTTTATTTTATTTCATTAAAAATATAAAAACACAAAAAACACTTTTCTTTTAATTATTTAATTAATTAGGTTTAGGTTTAATATTTAATTAATTGCAAAAAAGGACAAATTACTTTCTTTTCTCAAAAAGGGTCAAAACCCTAAGACGTTCCCGATTCAATTTCGCGCGTATATCTATTTTTAATTCTTATTTGATTATATTTATGTAACTGTTTCCGAGGATGTAATAGTTAATTAGGATTTTATCGCTTTCTTTACTTTCTCGCAATTTATTTTTAAGGGTTATGTTTTTGGCGATGTAAATACCCGACGCCTTGTAATAGCGTAGATTCAACTTTCCGCAATTTATTTTCCGCACTCTTAACTGTTAATATGCATGCAAGACTTTCTTGACAAATAAAATCAATCCATAGCTCACAAATAACATGTACAAGATAATTTAACATGAATCTGACACACATGCACATGCCACTCCTAGGGTACGCCTCACTCGGTTGCCTCGAGGTGGTCATCAAGTATAGGGTGTTTTAGAGGTCGCCCTCCTGTCTAAAGATCCAGTTGCCTCGAAACGGTTGCCTCGGATAAAAAGGATATAGGACATTAGGGTTACCGTTAAGGCGTCCTACCATTTCTTTGGTGACCACACATGTCCCATATAATCGAATTGACCCGAATAACTCTAACGACGGTGCTACCTACTTCTCAATAGTGGGATAGTACTGTCTAAAGGACTCTAACACAGCTTAATTCCTTAGAGTAGGTAGATTTCTCATGGGTAATTGCTCTTTCAAAGACAAAAACATCTTTTCGCACTTACACTTTCAAAAAGTTTTCAAACAAACACTTCATACAGTCTTGAGGACTGATACAAGAGTTACCTAGAAGTTTTTCAAACGAACTTTTTCAAAACCCACAAACACTTGAAAAGCAAACAATTTTTGAAAACATAGTGAGCAAGTACCTAAGAGCCCGTGGATAACCACGGATAGAAAGGGTGCTAACACCTTCCCTTTCTATAAATCTACCTCCCGAACCGAGAAAAATTCTCGAAAAGGAATTTTGCTGTGCTTTTGTCCTTTCCATGTTGGAGAACATAAAAGATGGTGGCGACTCTTGCTTACCGCGACATTTCGCGAACCAGCTTAAAAAACAGTCAGTTCTATTTCCACCGATCACAGTCACCTTCTGTGAAAGATGGTGATTGTTATCTTTTTGCTACCTTCAGTGAATGTTGGTAGTTAATCGTTAGTGAATGGTGGTGTTATGATATATTTTCTCTCTACCTTCAGTGAATGTTTGTAGGTCACCTTCAATGAAAGTTGGTGATTGTTATCTTTTTGCTACCTTCAGTGAATGTTGGTAGTTCATTGTCAGTGAACGACGGTCCTATGATATATTTTCTCTCTACCTTCAGTGAAAGTTGGTAGGTCACCTTCAGTGAAAGTTGGTGATTGTTATCTTTTTGCTACCTTCAGTGAACGTTGGTAGTTCATCATCAGTGAACGGAGGTGCTATGATATATTTTCTCTCTACCTTCAGTGAAAGTTGGTAGGTCACTTTCAGTGAAAATTGGTGATTGTTATCTTTTTGCTACCTTTAGTGAATGTGTGTAGTTCATCGTTAGTGAACGGCGGTGCTATGATATATTTTCTCTCTACCTTCAGTGAAAGTTGGTAGGTCACCTTTAGTGAAAGTTAGTGATTGTTATCTTTTTGCTACCTTCAGTGAACGTTGGTAGTTCATCATCAATGAACGGTGGTGCTATTATATATTTTCTCTCTACCTTCAGTGAATGTTGGTAGCTCACCTTTAGTGAACATCGATGTTGTTATTTCTTTCCTCTTTCTACCTTCAGTGAACGTTGGTAGTTTTGCCTTCAGTAGAAGTTGTTGTGTCCTTTGACTTTTTACCATCCTTTAAGACAGGTCTTTTGATCCACCTGTGATTTATTTTCCTGGTCGGGTTTCTCTTTTATTTCGGTATTTTCTTTGCTACGTCCCCTGTGGTGTTTTGCATCACCTTGGTTTCGTTCATAGGCATTATTGCTCATAAGCACTGCATGGCATCTTAGGGCCAAAAATAGGGTTTGTTTTATATTTAAGTATCTTCGATCGCGTCGACACGAAAATTTTCAACCTTCGTATCTCCGGATAGAAGAAACTTAAATAAGGGCAGCTGTTGTACCCCAATTTTTGCCCCTAAGATCCCCACATCATACCATGTTGATTCCATCACAACAAGATCACATTAGGATTGTTGGTTCCCCTCCCTATATTTAGATTTGCTCTTTGAGGAATCACCAAGCACCTTGACTTGTGTTCTTTTGTGATCATGAATATTTTTTGTCTTAATTTCTTATTTTAATTAATATAATGCAATGTTGGTTTGTCTTGCTTGTTAATTATGTAGGTAAAGGCAATGAGATTCAGCAAGTTTCTCCACGGGTTCATGAGTTTATTTCCATGCCCTAGTCAATAAAGCTTGAGAAGTTCAAACCTCACCATTGAAGTTGATTTGTAAGGGATGGCATGACAAGTTTATTTTGGTTCACTACATTTCCAAGTTATCAAATTGATTCAAAAGAACAAGGGGTTGAGGGAAGAAGTTGTCATGGTTGGACAAGGTCTTGTTCCCACTAATCACAAGTGCATATTCATCTCAATTATCAAGATATGGAAGTGGTTTTGGTGGCTAGGAGTCCTCATTATCATCCTCAACAACTTATATTTACAAAGCAAGAGTGTTGGTATAAGAAGGTTGTTCAAAATTGTCAAAGTTCCTCAAAGCATTTTCTTGATCTATGAGTTAGGGTTTTAAACTTCAAAGAAGCATATCTTGCTCATATTTTAATATTTTTGAGTGATTCCAAAGAAATCCTTATCTTCAAAGGGTTATTAACAAATAACTTCAAAAGTTCCAAGGAGTCTTCATGTGGAAGAAACTTGATGATGAAGAAATATTACAAGTCCTCCAGATGAACCCCCATTTTCCTATGTGTGACTTCAAATGATCATAACTTGGTCAATTTTTATCACCTTGAGCCCACTCTTTTTCCACAATGTGAGAAAATGGATGGAAGATTCCCTAAGGATACAAAAGATTATAGGTCATTTTATGATTTTTTGCCAACTTCAATAATCCATAACTCTCTCAATTTTTGGATATTTTTTATGGTTCAAGTTTCAAAGTGTCATTAAAGAGGTCTATTTCATGCCATCTTTTTTGGTCAAGAGCAAATTCCAAGAGGAAGGCCATGTTTGGATGCAAAACATTATAGGTCACTTTTGAAGGAAAAGTTGAAATATTTCTAAGTATGGAAAGTCAACTTCTTTTTTCCCAACTTTGACTCAATGCAAATTTCAGCTCAAGCATCCATTTTATTCCATTCTTTTTCCATTGCAAAGCTTGTAACCTCATCTTTCTAAAGCATCAAGAATCATGCCTTAAGATCCCTTGAGCTGAGAATGCCATTGGATTGAACTTGGTAACTTGGAACTGAAGTTTCTCCATAAGTCAGAATTTGAAATCTTTGTGTTGGCTTCTAATCACAAGTTTTCCACGCATTTTTGCCTCTAAACATGTTTAGTAAAGTTCCAGAATTCATTAGCACAACAAAACGCGCGTTTTGGATGAGTTTTGATCAAATTGGAAGTCACACTTTTCTTGTTTGCAACTTCACACGATTTCTCTCCAAACTTCATCATTTCACATGCTTGGACATTCCATTTGATTCCCTATAAATAGAGGGTCATCCCCCATTCATTTCCTCAAGCTTGGATAACCAAAATCACCCTGCCAAACTTGTTCCATAACTCAAAATTTTGCTACTTTGAAATCTGCTTTCAAGCCTTTTTCAATCTAATTTTTCAACCAATTCACCTTCCTTGATCTTCCCTGAAGTTAACCATATAATTACATTCAAGAATCGTGCCTTAGATTGCTCCATAGAAGTCCAGTTTTAGAGCTCTGCAACTCAACTTCAATAGGTAGATTCCTTCATTAATTCTTCAAAACTTTGATATCATTGTGATGCTCTCATTTCCTTGGTTCTAGTCGCAACACTTACTTCCATATGGAAACTTGTTTTGACCATGAAATTTCAAATCCCTTTTCAAATTTTTCCTTCCAATTTGCTTGAGCTACAGTTTATATAAATTTGTCGCGAAGGTGTGGTTGTCTTCGTCTTGAAGAGACCAAGCGAATGGCATAGGTCTGAGCTTCTGATTTTTATAGTTTGAGAGACTTGTAATTCATGTTGGTTGGAGGTTGAAGATGACCAACGTGTCATCTTCCAACCAATGATGGCACGCCACTTGTATTTTTTAAAATCTGATTTAATTAATGATTCAATACATTATCCATTAAAGTCCATAACATGTACATCGCGCCAGGTCCACTTGATCTGTTTACTAACGCGTTTTGACATTGATCAGATGGCCCATATTTTTTTTTCTTTTCTGATTTTTATATTTAATTGTTTTAAATTTCAAAAAATCATAGATAATTCATTTTTAGTCCAAAAAATCTGAAAATATTATGAAAAATATTTTTGATTTTTCTCTTTCTGATTTTTATTTTTTCACAATTTTATTTTGTTTTTTGGTATTATTTATAAATTTTCACTTTATTTGATTTGTTTTAAATGTTTAAAAATACTTTTATACATTTTTAAATTCTAAAAAAAAATATGGAATGATCTAATGATATTGTGACAAATATTGGTGACCTCACTTAATTTTTATTTGACTTTGGTATTTTTTATCATTTTTGGTTTACATTTCTTTTAATTTTAAAAATAGTTTCTGACTTTAAAAAATTACCAAAAAATTTATAAAAATATTTGAGTCCATTTCTGATTTTTCTATGATCTTACTTTTTATTTCTTGATTAATTTGAACATAGTTGATAATTTTATCCCTTATTTCTATTTTAAATATTTCTAAAACCTTTTCTAATATATATATATATATATATATATATATATATATATATTAAAATGCAATATTATTTTGTGATTATTTTCTGGCTAATCTTGGGTTGAATTTTTGATCATGAACTTTATTAATATCATTGGATCCATGGTGTTGAGTTTAACTCCACAAAAATGGATGAATGATTTTAATAATAGTTTGATTAAATTTTAATTCAAATGTGATTTGTATATTCTTTCTCACCCATCTTCATCTCATCCATTTCTTATTGCACTAAGTGTTATTGGAGCATGATCTCTATATCATGTCTCAAAACAAATGGTGCATATATTGCTATTGACCGGCCTCAAAATAGGTGCGACTTCTAAATAAGTCCACTTAAAATTGCTTAACATAGCGCTAAATTTTGTCCCAACTCGAATAAATGATCATTCGTGGCCCAAACCTATATTTGCAAGCCCAAGTATGTTAATTTGATCTCTTTGATCCAATAACCTTGAGATTCATTATGTGGAAGCTTTGGTTCTACCAATCCTCTAATGGATCTACAAAACTTTTGGTCAATGCAGATCACTTAAAAATCATTGATTATTAAATGGTACTTTTGAGGATTCCAAATGGATGATATACTTGGAAAAAAGAAAATGCAACTTGTTGTGTGGAGGCTTTGGTTCTACCAATCCTCTAATGAGTTCCAAATGCAAGTTTCAAGATGGTCATCCAACAAACCACTAATTATTAAACTGCTTTTACTTTGTGCCCTTTTATTTTTTATGCTTTATGTACTATTTATTTTAGCATTTACATTTCATGCTATTTTTCATTTTTTCTCACTTGAGGCCATTTACTTTCTTGTCATTTTTTATTTTTGCTCACTTGAGCTTTACTTTTATTTTTCAAGACACCTAATAATCAACGTGAACCCTAAAAAACTTTAAAGATGCTTGGACTATTTGGTTACTATCCTTGGCATTATGGAGTATGGGACTTCTTGGACTTAGGATTAGAAACCTTGGCCTATGTTGGAGACCTTGTGACCTTAATTAACATTTTGTCTGGATTTCTTGAGGTTTACCTCAAGACATTGGGTTGTTTGTTTGTTTTGTGTGCAAGTTGTTGTGATTACATTCTTTGTTTGTAATTTGGAATTCACCCGTATGCAGTTGTTACTCTGTCCAATTTTTGTGAAGACTTAATACACTTGAAGTTTGGTTCTTTCAAGAGGTCTAGTATCTTTGCTTGCTTGGTTTCAATCCAAAGAATGGGAATTCTATCTTGGCTCATAGTGTCAAGTATTGGCTTCTTGTTGGTTAGATGGTTCCTATCCCTATCTTTTACCTTATGCATTAGGATAGTCTCTTCTTCTCCTCCCATCTTCTTTAATTTAAAAAAATCATATTCCTCATTTTGAAAACTCTTCTTGTTTTTAAACTTGAACCACTTTCATAATAAACTTGGACTTAGGTCCATGCATTTTCAAAAAACCTTTTCACAAGTAAACTTCAATGAACTCAACAATACCTTGACATTTTTGTGAGAAGACTAAAAGTCAATCAATCTCATCCAAACCATTTTTCCATTTTGGCTCTTATCTTTAAAACTTTTCTCAAAAGATTAGACTCTTGTCAATCCTTGTAGTGATGCAAACAACTATACTTCTGCAATATGTAGTGAAGAGAGATATTTTCCACTTAGGTGTTGAGTGAGGCATTGTTGATTCTAAAATCTAAGCCATATCCTCCACTTTGAGATGATGCAAATTCTCCTTTCTCATGATTGTGGGTAGTAAGTATGTTTTTCACATGGACAATGACAATGATGTCTTATCTCATAAAATTAACCAACACACTTGTGTTTTTTTAAAAATTTTAAAGAGGAACTACGTGTACCCTGATCCCCTATTGCACAAAAAGGTGGTACGTAGGCACTAAAGATTCGCAACAGCGGCGGGTGCAAAAACCATAAAAATATATTTGTTTTCTCACCTCCACCCTCCATTTTTACACAACATTTCATAGCCAAAATATACAGATTTTACAAAGAGGTTCCTGCGGAGTACCATAGATGTTTAGGGTGCTAATACCTTCCCTTTACATAACCAACCCCCTTACCTTGAATCTTTCCGCCCTCTTCTTTGGGTTACTCGCTCTTTTCCCATTCCTTTGGAAATAATAAAGCGCGGTGGAGATTTTTATTTTTATTTGTACAAGTCTAGTAAATCCAATGGCTTAGTTTTAACATTTATACCGCTACAGATAGCTTAACAGGAGCGTATTCCCCAAGAGGTCCCACGACAAATGAGGAAGTCTAATTATTTCCCCAGCAAATAGCAGAAACTTCCTTAGCATGGCCTATGAATTTCTAATCAGAATTTATTTCCTCAACACAGTCTACAAAATCAAATTCCCCAACATAGTTCATTTCTCCAATACTGTAAATTCTCCAACGAAATTCTCTATCTCCAACCGGGTTCATTCAAAGTTATCATCCCCAGAAAATTACTACCCATATCTGAAACCTGGTCAGATAGAACATCGGAAGAATTATCCATCTCTTCATCCCCAGTCAGGGTATACAAAAATTCTTTCAAGAATCCTAGAAATCTTGAAATCCTTGTTACAAACCCCATCTCACTACAAACAAGTCATCTCATTCTCCAGTAAGGGTAAGGCTGGTTTGATCTCCATGATCAAAAGGATATAAAAATATTCATACATGCCATATCGGTTTTAACAATATAAAATTTCATATATTTTTTCTTTGTATTAAATGGTATACTAATTTGTTTAATGTGTTCATGAGATTCAACATTACAGGTTTGGACCATCGTAATGGTCCCATGCAGGTTTATTACAAAACATGCTGAGGCCAGATCCTAACACCAAGACACACTTGGCCTGGTGATGAGCATGTTGCTGGAAAGTCCTGTGATTCTTTTGGGTTATTTCTTGTTTCAATTCTATGTTTCTCACTTTTTCCTCCTTTTTCCCTGTTGTCACACATGACCAAAACCTTTTTCATAAAACCTAACATTTTTCTTAAACCTTTGATTTTTCATAATAATCTCAAATAATTAATTTTAGGTTTTAATTTAATTTTAGGTATTAATTTAATTTTAGGTTTTTAATTTAATTTTAGGTTTTAATTTAATTGTGGATTCAACACTCACCTCTGGCATTTTTATATTTTTTTATTTGTAACCCTATTCCCTTTGGTTTTTCTTCCCCTATCTATTTTTTTGGCAAACTTAATTCTTTTTTTTTATTTATCATTAAACATAAACCTTTTTTTTATTAATTAAAACTAATTATGTTTTAGGTTTTCTTAATTAACCTTTTTTTTCAAAATTAACCTTTTTTTATTAATTAAAATTAATTAGGTTTTAGGTTTTTTTTTAATTTTTAATTTTTAAATTAACCTTTTTTAATTAAGATTAATTAGGTTGTTTTTAGGTTTATTTAATTAATTATCATAAATCATTTTTTTCATAAAAAATCACCAAAACAATTTCTTTGTTATGTTCATCTTATTTTTATTTTTCTAGATAAAGTGTATAAGGCGCGTTCAATTGTAATAGCGTAGCTTTATTTTTCCGCATTTTTCTATTATGTAACTGCTCCTAGTATGTAATAGTTGTAGGTTTTTATTTTCTGCACTTCACTATTATGTAACTACCCCAAAGCTCTGTAATAGTCTAGGTTTACATTTTCGCCTTTACCTTCAGCTACTATATTTTATGCAATGCTTAGATTAATATGATTGTATGGAAAGATAAAAATGAACAGTAGCTAACCCTAATTGCAAGATAAATGAACTGAATCAAGCACACTTTGAACACTTCACCTCTAGGGTAACCTCTCTCATTGCCTCGGAAAGCATGGTCATGTCCCTCGAACATAGGGATACCCTTAGCAAAGACCCTCGGTTAAAGATCATGGTCCCTCGATGTCCCTCGAAGTTACCTACGGTATATGATCCCGTCCCTCGATGTTGCTTACGAATATATGATGACAGTCCCTTCGAACGACTAAGGTATCCCTATATGTTGCCTTCTATGATCATAACAATGACCTGCGCTTGTCCCTTACACGTCCAAAGATAGGGCTTCCTGCTAACTAATGGTATGGATAACACTATCCAAAGGATGAGGAAAAATACAAGAAAGACCTTGAGTGGGTTATTATTGTTAATTGCTTGCTCACAACTTAAAACACTTTTTCACACCTCACACTTTCAAAAACATTTTCAAAATGCTTTATCAACACTCTTGAGGACTGATACAAGAGTTATCATAAAGCAAATTGCCTTGCTATTTGGCATTTCAAAACTTTTTCAAAACACACACACAAAGAAAATTTTCAAAAAGTGAGCTTAGTAATTAAGAGTCCATAGATAACTATGGGTGAAAAGGGTGCTAACACCTTCCCTTTTCATATCTTACCCCCCCCCCCCCCCCCCCCCCGCCGAACTCAAAATCTAAAAAAGGTCTTTCTTGTTCTTTTCACCCTTTCCTTTGTTGGATAAAAGAAAAGTTGGTGGTGACTCTTGCTAACCGCAACATTTGCAATAAAACACAAAACCAGTAAAGTCAGATCTCCCACCGTATTACACACTCTCTCTCTCTCTCTCTATCTCTCAATTCGTGTGAAATCCACCCAGCCCGCGCTTCCCCTTTTCAAACTCCTCCGCACGGAAGCTGCCATCCAATGGACGCCCGAATGCGAGCGAGCCCTCATTCACTTAAAACGATCGCCATCATAGTCGTTCATCCTTTCTCGACCCGAGAAAGACGAGGTCCTCTACCTCTATCTGGCCGTCGCCTCCGAGGAGATAAGTGCGACACTAATTAGGGAAACTCCAAAGGGACAAAGCACAATTTATTTCACGAGCAAGGCCCATAGGCGAGATATAAAAAAATCGAAAAAGTAGCTCTAGCCCTCGTTAATGCATCGAGGAGGCTCAAACACTACTTCTTGGCCCACACCATAGTCGTTCGAACGGATCATCCAATAAAGTAGCTGCTTGAAAGACCAGACATGGCCGATAGAATGTTTAAATGGTCCTTAGAGCTCTCTGAATTTGATATCCAATACGAGAGCAAGAAAACCCTTAAGGCTCAGGCCTTGGCCGACTTCATAGCTAAAATGACCTTGCCTGCAAACCCCGGCGGATCACGCTGCTGGACGATCTTCGTCGACAACGCCTCCAGTTCAACAGGAAGCGGCGCTGGCATCACATTGGAAAACGAAGAAGGGACCCTAATCGAGATCTCCCTTGCATTATCTTTTCTGACCTCTAACAATCAGGCCAAATTCGAGGCATTCTTGGCAGGCTTATGACTGGCCAAAGATCTTGGAGCTGAGGAAGTAAAGATCTTCACCGACTCTCAGCTGGTCGCCTCTCAAGTACGAGGCGAATATCATGTCAAAAATGACCAACTCGCTGAATATTAGGCCATGGTCCAGGAGAGGAAAAAGAAATTTAAATTTGTGGACATGCAACATGTTCCCCACGAGCATAACGCCTGCGTAGATATCCTATCTAAGTTGGCAAGCACGAAGAGGAAAGGACGGAATAAGTCGATAATACCTGAAATCCTTCCTCGACCAAGCACCTAGAAGCCAACCTCTACCTTAGAAGTGTTCTCCATCGGGGACAGCGATTGCTAGATGACCCCTGTACACAATTACCTCACTAAAGGAAAACTCCCCGACAACCCGAAAGAAGCGGGCCTTGTCAGACGAAAAGCTTGCTCATACTTCTTGGTCAAGGGCAAACTTTACAGGAGAGGATTTTCCATTCCCCTTCTTAAGTGCGTCGACCGAAGTGGTGCGGATCGTGCCTTGCTCGAAATCCTTGAGGATATTAACGGCCAACATCTGGGAGAAATATCCCTCGCAAGAAAAGCATTGCGAGCGAGATATTATTGGCCCACCATGCAGCATAACGCGAAAGAGCACGTGAAAAAAAGCGAAAAATGCAAACGACATGGAGACATGCATTTAAATCCTCCCAACGAGCTCAAGTCTCTCTCCTATCCTTGGCCCTTCGTCTGGTGAGGATTGGATCTCCTCGGTCTATTCGTGGTTAGAACCAATCAAAACAAATATTTAATCGTAGCGGTTGAATACTTCACCAAGTGGATAGAAGTCGAAGCTTTGGCCAAAATAAACGTCCAAAACGTCATTCGCTTCTACAAAAAAAACATCCTCTCTCGGTTCGACATCCCACAAGCGATAGTCACCGACAATGAGAATCAGTTCACAGACCACACCTTTCAGGAATTCATCGCCAAACTAGGAACCACCCAACATTTCGCCTCTTTCGAGCATCCCCAAACGAATGGCCAAGTCGAATATGCAAACAGAGTGATACTTAGGGACCTCAAGCGAATATTAGATGAAACCAAGAAAATATGGGTCGAGGAGTTACACAGTGTACTCTAGGGATATCGAACAACTGTACATTCTTCAATCGGGGAGACACCTTTCCGCTAGCTTACGAGAGGAGGCCGTCATTCACGTGGAGATCGAAGAACCCTCCAGATGAACTGAGGCTCCCCCAGACGGGGGAGATGAATGACGTCTCCCTTCGGGAGGAACTAGATCTAGTAGAAGAAATCAGAACAAGAGCGGACCTACGAGAGGCCTCTCTCAAACAAAAAAAAGTCATGCGCTATGACGCCAAGGTCATACGACAAGAGTTTGAGGTCGGCAGCCTTGTCTTGAAGAGAAGTCGCAAAGAATCTCGCGAGGACAAGCTCACGGCGAACTAGGAAGGTCCTTATCGCGTCTACGCGAAAATGGGGACTGGAGTGTAATACTTGGAAAACTTACAAGGGGAACAACTCGTTCGATCATGGAACACTGAAAAGCTAAAACAATATTACAGTTAAAAACACTGAGCAGTCAGCAAGTTTGACCGACAAGATAAACTCACCCAGGGCCGACCATGCGTGCATGCCTAGGCACAAGCATAGCACCCAAAATATTCAGAAGGGTCGAAGCTCCACTCTTAGAACGAGGGCATTATCATCCCGGCATGGATAACTCAGTCGAGCTCCATAGTCCTCGTGCCACGACGGTAGAACGCTCGGCCGCGACGAGAAGTTCACACCGGAGAACCCAGGTCCCTTAAAATGAGACCTGAGTTCTGGCCAATGCCCGGTATACACCCTGGACGTTTGATCAGTTTCCCCACACTGGAAAACAAACGAACTAAACGAGAAAATCCCCGCTACAAACTCTTGGCAAAATAAAAGATGTCCCAAGCAGACAAGTTTATTAGTAAACATGCAACCACAAGTTAAATATTCGAAACAAACGACCACCATGGCCAAAAAACTAAAAGAAATGACCATCCAACATAGACCTTTGACGCCCCATCCAAAATAATAAATTTGTGGCCACAGAGACCACGCTTGTTCATAGATTACATAAACGGGCAAAGCCATGAGAAACAAAATTACAACAATATGGCACGCAGGCTAGAATAAATAAAACAACTAGCAGTCATCCTTCGATATCTTCCTCGACGATGGGCGATAATTGGGCAGGACCCCCGGGGGTCTGAGCAACAAACTCTTTGAGGTAATCAGGGACCAGAATCATACCAGCGGCCACATAATAGTTGACCCCCATACCTGAAGTGTTGAGTTCGACCCCGGGGTTCAGCACGTGCATCTGCTTCACCATATTTTCAAAACTCCCCTCGGAGGCAACCTAGGCATCGTCAACCGCCAGTTAAAAACTAGCAACAAGCTCAGCCCGAGTCTTTAAATCTTTGGTTCCCTCTGGCTTATCTTTAGCGGGTGTAACCTTGGCAGTCAGGGCCGCTACATTTTCCTCAAGGTATTTCTTCTCGAGCAACAGGATCCTGCGCTCCTCAGAGAGTCTCTCTGATTCTTCCTCGGATATCTTCTGGGCCCTTTCCTCCTAGATCTGGGCCTTCTCGCTCACGGCCAGCTTGGCCCGAAGGTTCTTCAACTCAGCCTCCTGGGAGGAACTCCCCTCGGTAATGGTGACGACCATTTCCAGAATCCGCATTAAACCACTAGCATCCTGCGCCAGCATCACACTCTTCTCCGGGCGGCCTAAACTCTCAAGTTGAAGGGATTCGGCTCGAGGAAGCCAAAGAGTTGCACCCTCGAAGAAAGCCTTCTCCAGCCAGCAAGAGGGTAGGTCGTACGTCCATTTCCCATTCTCCTCGGTCAGGTTGACGCTTCCCTCGACACACGGCCTCTTTGCTTTTGAGGATACAAGGGAAAGAGAGAGAGAAATCATAGCTTGGGTTGAAGACGAGTCACCCGACCCTGAAGTAGTAGCGACCTCTGAGCCAGTCTAAGCATCCTTCTAAGCCTTCCTCGCTCTAGCAGCAAGAGTCTTGGATATGCGCTCCTGGGAGGGATTCATTCTATTTGCAAAACAAACAAAAAATAAACGTAGTTAGCAAACGAGGATTCAAATAAGCGACAGCCGCATACAACTATTCAAAACATAAATACCTAAATACTTGACGGGATCCTCGCTCCCGAGGCGGTCTTTGACGATTATAAGGCCCGACTCATATACACCCTCCCCATTCTTGTTGATCACCGGCCTGCCTCCCCGACCCACTCGCTGGACACGAGGGATTCGGGCCACGAAAACAGACGTAGGAACCCAATTCGTTATCGAAGTGCTTCCTCGTCCATTGGAACGGGAACTTATAAACCAGTTTTACCACAGGGTCTCCTAGCTCGTTCAACGGGGAGTACCATCCTCGTTATGCACCGATACGGTCCTAAAAAAATTCATCATCGCCTTGCTCGAAGAAGGCTGCACCAATATATATTTGTCCTTGAAGTGATAGACAGACTCCCGATAAGCTTTGAAAATCTTCCTATTGCCTTGCTTCAGCGCGAACCATCCCCATTTGTCGTCGATTTTGCTCCTCTGAAGGTGAAAACAGTAGAAAAACAAGGGAATGGTAGCCCCTATCTTTAGGTAATCACAAACAACATCGAATGCTCGCATAAACGCGATGCCGTTCGGATGAAGTTGGGAAGGAGCCAGCCGTAGATGCCTAAATACGGCCACCTCGAAATCCGAGAAGGGAAGCTGAAGACCCATTTCCCAGAACACGATGTCGTACATGGGAATCCGCATTCTATCGTATTTCGAGCAACTTCTGCTCTCTTTCCCAAGAATATATAACGACCACTCTCCCTAGTTTCCTTCCTCATGAGTGTACACCTCAGTAAAAATATCATCCAGATGCTCGAAGAAATAAGAGGGCCATTCTCAGGGATCGTTCGCGACCCAAGCCCACGGATCCTCCTCTTCCCTGGGGGGAAACAAGAAAACTTGATCAGCGGAGGCCATCTCCACATCACCTCCCCCCGCTTGTTGTTCCGGTTGATTCAGCTCGTCCTCGGAAGTCTCCAAAATGCTCGACGAGCTACTCGCCTCGTCTGAAGAACTTCGTGAAGATCCAGAAGACTCGCTCGAGAGATAACCCCGAGCGTTGTCAGCCATAGTACCTTAAAAGCAGAGGATGAAGATGAGTTCGACATCAATGCCAAAACCACCCTTCCACTGCTAATCAAGTGAAAGGGCGTTGGGAAACGAGGATCGTGTCCTCAACTAGAACCCTCACTAAGGCGCATAAACAGGAAGAAGTTTGAGAAAGAGCCCTAGGCCCTAAAGGACCGTCTAGGACGCATCATGAAATTCCCGGGGAGGATCCACGACGGCTCCGACGATTCTAAACTACAGAACCACCGCCTGCCACCAACACTCCCCAAGGGCGTCCTAACAATAAGAGTCCAAAACCCTGGCCGCATGCATTTCTAGGAAGGAAATCATGAAAATCTGAACTACTAAAAGCAAACGACAACGAGAAACTGAAATCTTACCAGTTAAAGAAGAAGGAAGGCTGGAAGTAGCAGCAGCGAGCAGCGAATCTCAAGAAACGATGGTGGTCGACAGGCAAGCGATTATGAGCATTTGGGAGAGAGAACGAAAAACATTAAAATCCCTACTCCTCTCGTATTTATAGCTGGGACCATCCGCGCGTGTGAGACACACGCCTGGGAAACCCTAGGGTCATCATCATTACACCCTAGTCCCTAGGCCATCATTGTGTCGCTTTGCCAGCACGCTACCCGAAACGCGTTACCTCTTCCAGTTTAAGGCTCTTAACGACCAACTTCTCATCTCCCCGCGAGAAAGGCGCAACAGGCGACACTCATTCTCCCCGTAAGACGCGCCCCGTTCCACAAGCAGGTGTTAAAGTCATCACTCATGTGCCCATAAGCAACGACTTGGGTGGCTACTGTTCTGGACTGGCCCGACAGCTAGAATGGGCCCAGTCTAACCCTTTCTTTCGGTGCGGTCCATACGTCTATGGCCCGAATTTCCCCCGCTCTCCGTCGAGTAATGTCGACCCTTTGTCCTCCTCGGAACCAACAGCTAGTTACGGGCACATCTGCCCGGTTTGACCAAGTCTAATCAGTTACCTATTTTTGCGGTCACGCATATCCAGGCCCAAAAACAGGAACCAATGGCCATGGGCGCATTATATACACCCTCACACTTGTGAGGACCAAGTATCGAATATTTACTATTCACCATCAATACCTTAACACTTTGCTTGTATCTCATTGTTCCCACCCACTCTTACTTGATCGTCGAAGTGCTTTGCAGGTACAACTTATTTTTTCCTCCTCGACATCACAGCCCGACTGCAGATCACCACATAGCCACCTTGCAAGTTCTGATCAACCGGTAAGATCATATTTTAATTCATTTTTAGTCAAAGTTTTGGGATTAAAATTAATCTTACTAGTAATCCATAATTTCTAATTATTGGATTATTTAGTCATTTTTGATTCATTAGTCCAATTAACTTTGATATTTTATCTTTAAAAATCAAGTTTAGTTTCAAGTTATGGCCGCAATCGATTTTAATTGAATTTCCAACAAAAATTCAATTTAAAATTCAATTTGGTTATTTATAATTGTCTTTTTTATCTTGATAATAATTTTCAGTTTAAATTTAAATTTTAATTCAATTTAAAATGAACTTTTTTAAATTGAATTTTTATTAAAAATTAGAATCAAAATTAAAATCATTTTCTTTAATCTTTTTCTTTTTTACTTTATTTGGATTTTTATTTTTTTAAATCTTTTTCTATTTTCATTTGTTTCTAACATTTTATTTTTTTTTCTTCTTATTATTAACATAAGTATTATTACTTTTATTATGTTAATTTTATGTCCAAAAAATAGGCAAAGATGGCAAAAGAAGTTGGGACCACCAGAACCAAAACCAAAACCAAAACCAAAACCAAAACCAATTTTCTTTCATGCCTCACACGATCCGTACAGCAACCAAACCATTTCTCAAAATTCCATTCGCTATCCAAATTTGACACTACAAATTAATCCTAACCATTTCTATGATGTTGCTTTGCTTGAACCCAGTCCAATTGCAATTACTTTTTACTTTATTTATTTCTAATTGATATTTTATTTTATTTTGTTATATTGTTAATCGATTTTATTTAATTAAGTTAATGTAGATCAATTAGTTTTATTAAATATTTTCAATTAATTTAATTAATTTTGTTTGTGTTATTTAGTCATTTAATTGTTTAATTGTTATTTGGTTATTTGATTTCATCTTTGTACACTTTTTTCTTTTGATTAATTAATCAAATGTTGATTTAATTACTTGATTTCGTTATTAAAAATTAATTAGCTTTGCTAATTATTTTTTCTTAAAATAATTAATTAATTTAATCAATGCTTAATTAATTAAACATTTATTTCATTTATCATTCATTCATTTAGCTTTGATACATGGTTCTAACCTATCTAGCTTGAATTCTTATTTCATTTGAGACATTCAAATTATTTCTTCGTTATTCTGGTTTTGTCTGTTTGTTGGGAGTTTCATCTGATGCATGGGTTCTTGTCCGATATTCTGAGGATCATCTTATGCTTTGAGCTTTATTTGACACCTTGGATTTATCTGATGCACTTTCTGCTTGTGATTTATTTTCAGTTGATGTTTGGTATACTCTTGGTTTATTATTTGCTTGTGGCTTTAATCCAAAAGGATGGAAATTCTGTGTTGACCTTTGTTGTACCCCAAAATTTGCCCTCCCATATTCTTCAAGAAATTGCCAAGCCAAGTCACAAAATTCCCCAAGGGTTGCACAGTGCAAGGGCCTCCTAAACAGTCAAAATTAGGGTTTTGAGTCTGATCAAGAAAAGGAAGTGTTCAAAGGCCCAATCAAGTCTCATATGCTTACAAACATGGTCAAGCATCCTCATATCAAGTTTCAAGGCATTCAGCTCAAGATTGCACAGTCAAAACCCTAAATTGCACTACAGTCAACTGTAGGGGCAAAATGGTCATTTGACAGTCAAAAGTTCAAATTTTTGGTCAACATATCATTTTGAAGCCACAAACATCATTTGATCAATGCTTGATCATGATTCTCAAAATTTGGCTCAGAAAATCATCAAGATGCAAAAGTTTCCTTATTTGGACAGCTGAAAAAGTCAACTGAAATTGACCAGGGCATAACTTTCACATGGATTATCAGAAAAATTCCATCCAAAGCTCATTTTGAAGAGAAAGACATTTCCTACAACTCATCTTCATACTTCAAGTCCAAGAAATGCTCTCACAAAAAGTTATCAATGTCAACATTATAGGTCATTTTCAAAAGTCAACAAAAAGGGACTTTAAGTCAAAGGCCATAACTTGAGATTGGAAAATCAAAATGACATGGGACCAAAGGCATTGGTTAAAGGACTCAAAGACCTTTCCAAAATGTCCAAGAACATGAGAAAAGCTTAAAAATTGAGCAAGTTATGCATTGGAGAAGTTGGGAAATTTTTGTGAAATGGCAAAAGTCAACTATCCTTGAAACTTCAATTTTTGACAAAAGGGCCCACTTTCTTCCACTCGATTCAGCCTTGTCATGCCACACACGTGTCCCATGATTAATTTCAAGATCAAACATTGATTTTTCTATTTTATTTAATTTTTATTAATTTAATTCATTTTAAATCTTTAATAATTCAAATAAAATTTAAAAATCAATGGAATAGTGTCATTTGAATTGGAATAGCTTCCATATATCATGTGCCAGCTCACAAACTCATGCTAGGGTTAGGTTATACACCAAGTCTTGGTTTTGCTTAAAAAAGGGAAAGTTTGTTAATGGTGAAAGACCTAAGACTAATTCTCTCATGGGCATGGATCAAGGCCAGCTAATGACCTAATTCCCTTCCCTCATAAGTGCTGAGTCAAAACCTAATGCCCAGACACTCTAAACTGCGCAGAAAAGCTCCCTAGAAACTTGAAAAATTCTCCAAAAAACTCAAAACTGAAATCAGTGTTCTAGGTGGATTCAAGGCACGAAATCCATTCCAAAAGCTTCCTTGTGGTCTCCTGAACGCATTCCAATCATTAACATCCATCAAAACGCCCAGAATTGGTACCATGGATTCAAGCTGTGTCAAACAAAATGCATAATCGTATCTTCACATTCAGACATTTTCATTATGTTTTTTCTATGCATTCATGTTAACTAACGTATTCTGAAGCTAATCATGTAGTTTAATTTCGTTTTCATGCCATATTTGGAGATTTGCCATTGACAACTGTTAGGGTTTACAGAAGCTTGAAATTGGGGTTTCTCAAATTAGGAAAAATCAGGACCCCAGACCACCACCATTGCAATCAGCAGACTTAGACGAAGAAGAAGCCATGGTCGCGATTAATTTATGAGTCGTATAGCGCTAGTCGCTATTTTCTCTAAAGCAACCTTGAACCACGCTTAAGAAACCGTTGCCATATGGTTTTGTTTTCAGGGAAGGTGGGGAAGACGATTACATGTCACACGCTGACTGGCTCATTTAAAATCTCGCGCGTTTTCCAGCACTAATCTTGTTTTTCTTTTATAATATTTCTTTGCTTATTATATAACAAAGTGGTTAAGTGGCACAGATGGCAAGCGAACGTATGGGCAATGCACAAGACCTGGGTTCGATCCCCAGGTCTTCAATAATTTCAATATTATTTTCTTGTTCACATTCACATGCAGGTTCATCATTGGAGTGCACCATACATCCCCCTAATCTAAGCATACACGCGTCTCATGAAGTCAAATCAAGGGCAGAGATTCCAAGGGCACAATAAACCCTAGTCAACGTTGCCACATGATGTCTGGGAGGGTCAACGACTCTGGATGCCATTGGGCCAGATTTGCCAAGTCCACACCTCCACTTTGGGGACTTCCACCCCCCCTGGTTTGCAATTCTTTTTATTTTTTATTTTATTTTTTAATTGCTATTTTATTTTCCTGATTTGTTTTAATTTAATTAATTATTTTTTTTCACAAATATAAAAAACATCATAAAAAAATCAGAAAAGACAAAAATGTGATAAATAATTTTTATTTTAATTATTTCCTTATACATAAATTAGCATGTAAATAAATTCAATTTAAATTAGGGTTTGCAATATTAATTCTTTTTTTCATAAAAAATCCAAAAATATAGCATTAGGTTTAATAACTTTTTATTCCTTTTAATTTTCCTTTTTTTTTTGCCATAATTCATAAAAAATCCAAAAATATAGCATTAGGTTTAATAACTTTTTATTCCTTTTAATTTTCCTTTTTTTTTGCCATAATGTTAGTGATTTATTTATTTTCATAATTAAACTTGTAAACTAATTAGGGTTGCATTTAGGTTAAATTTTAATACTTTCATAATAAACTTAAAAATAATTAGAACTAGGTTTAACATTTCATTTTGGTTTTTAATTAATTCTTTTTTATTAAATCTCAAAAAACACAAAAATACTAAAAAACATTTTCTTTTAATTCTTAATTTTAATTCCTTATTAATAATATTTTGCAAAAGGGTCCAACGCCCTCGTTCGTAATTTATTTTATTCGCACATTTGTTTTATTTCGCTTAATTCATTATGTATCTCTCCCAAAGCGTTGTAACTTAAACTTCTCGCACTTTTATTTCTTTTGCTCTATTTACTTTCCGTCAAATCGGGTCCGGTTTAATTTTGGCGATGTGGACCCGCGCCATTTGTAATAGTCTTAGATTTACTTTTCCCGCAAATATTAACTGTTAACAAAGCATGCAAGAATGAATGGATAAAATAAAATCAAGCGTAGATCACAATGAACATGACAAGACAAATATCAATGAAAACGATACACGAATCGCACACACCACCCCTAGGGTACGCCTCACTGTCACTGTTGCCTTTCGAAAGGTGATCGTCGAGTAGAGGATGTCTTAGTAAGTCCTCATGATCCGGGAACCTGGCATGAGGGTAGCTTCTAAGGTGTCTTCCCATTGCTCTGGTGGTCACCATGTGCCTA
Source organism: Vicia faba (assembly GCA_948472305.1). Classification (NCBI taxonomy): domain Eukaryota; kingdom Viridiplantae; phylum Streptophyta; class Magnoliopsida; order Fabales; family Fabaceae; genus Vicia; species Vicia faba. The sequence goes on from CATIWC010001360.1 coordinate 259,477, forward strand.
TAAACTCGAATTGACCCGAACACCTCCAACGGTGGTGCTACCTACCTCTCAATGGTGGGATGGCACTACTTTAAAGGACATTTACACAGACGAATTCCTTAGGGTAGGTAGACGACTCATGGATACTTGCTCTCTTCAAAACAAAACAAATAATACTTTTCACCAACACATTTTCAAAAGCTTTCAAAACAAACTTTTCAAACACTCTGACGTACGAGTCGAACTGAAATTTTTCAAAGAAACTTTTTAAAACCCACAATTGAAAAGCAAGCAAACATTTCTGAAAACACAATGAGCAAGTATCTAAGAGCCCATGGATAACCATGGATAGAAAGGGTGCTAACACCTTCCCTTTCTATAATCTACCTCCCGAACCGAGAGCAATCTCTTTAAGGAATTTTTCTGTGCTTTTGTCCTTTCCATTTGGAGAAAATAAAAGACGGTGGCGACTCTTGCTTCCGCGAAATTTCGCGAACCAGCGTTAAACAGTCAGTTCCAGATCCACCGATCACAGAACTGGCGACTCTGCTGGGGATGTAAACTTAAAGTGAGGTATACCTTAGGGCTAGGTCATAACTATGTTTTCAATTGTCTTCTTTGCTTGCTTTATTATTGTGGGTTGCTTGGGAGTTCTATAGATCCTAACCCGGATCTGGGGATACCTTCTTAGAAAGTAGCAACAAGGCTGTGAGGGAACTGTGCGGGGTATACCGACATGGTTGAAGCAGTCTGCTACGTTGATGTGGCACTTTGGTGTGTACCGGTAACCCTTGAGTTCAGTCAAGGAGAGTACGGGGCCTCCGCGTGGTGTCGTGAAGCATCAACTGACCTTAGGAACCTTAATTGAACTATCTTGGCCTCTTTAGGGTAGTGAGATAACTGACTTTGGTGCAGTCCGAGGTTGGTTGATACTCGATACTACACTCAATTGAGGGTTGCTTTCCTGGAATATTTTGGTCGCCAGTTCAGTGGCTAAATCGAAACGATGAACAATGAAAGCAATCCCGTGATATTGGGAACCTTAGAACCCGGTTACTTTGATTAGGACAGGTTGAACCCACCAACTTCAAGAGGGTAATACCTAGACCTCATGCTGGCCTAAACTCTAAGGGCTTCACTTGTGTGACTTGGGTGCCTTCATACTTGAACTACTTGCATGCCTATTATCCGACCCTTGAGTTTCTTGCAGGTTTTGTTTATAGTCCTTGATTGGGACTCATAACAAGGTTTACCGAGTTTCTTGCAGGTTTTGTTTATAGTCCTTAATAGGGACTCATAACAGGGTTACTAAGTCTTGCAGGTTTTGTTTATAGTCCTTGATAGGGACTCATAACAGGGTTACTAAGTCTTGCAGGTTTTGTTTATAGTCCTTAACTGGGACTCATAACAGGGTTTACTAGATCTCTTGCAGGTTTTGTTTATAGCCCTTAATTGGGACTCATAACAAAGTATACTGAATTTCTTGCAGGGTCTGTTTATAGTCCTTAATTGGGACTCATAACAGGGTTTACCTACATCATCCCATGCATAGCATGACATCATACCATTGCATACCATTGCATACATCCTAACCCATTTCAAGGATCTCAAGGGCTTGTGATGCAGGTCATGGTGAATCAACCATCTAGCAAGGGGCAAAGAGGATTTATTTTCCTCTAGCCAAGGTTGTCAGGGGCTATGACCCACTGGATATGGTGAGCCTTTGACCCTTGAGGAAGGACCCTCAACAACATGAAGTTCCTTCAATCAAGTTACCAGTTTCCAACTCTAACAAGTTTCTCTTTTTACCCTGCGAGGTCCTTGAAATCATTGCATGCATGTCATACATCTCATTGCATTGCAGGTGTCCCTTTGACAGGTTGCTTACCCTTCTTCGCTGTTTATTTCAGCCGATCGTCATGAATCCTGAATCATCAGCTGAGCAGTTCATCAAGGCCCTCCAGGCTCAGAATGCCCAGTTCCAAGGGTTGATCATGAACTTGACCCAGGGGCAACAAGATCTGAAAGCTCTGCTCTTGAAGAAAGAAAAGAAGAAAAGGAGGACTGTTTTGTTCAGCCCTAGACGCAGATCTGGGAATGCACCACAGATTGAAACTGAGAGGACAACTCCATCTGTGAGGGAAGGTAGTCATCAGGGGGAAAGGGTTCCCAGTCCAGTGGTCTCCGACAACGAGACAGATTTCAACGACGAACAATACCCTCCTGCCGAAGACAAGTACAAACAGTTGAAGGATAGGCTGAATGCTATGGAGATCCAACAGGTACCTGGGCTGGATCTTGGAGATTTGGGTTTGTCAACTGGTGTGGTTATTCCTCGGAAGTTCAAAGCACCATCCTTTACTAAATATGACGGGGCGTCTTGCCCCAAGCTGCATCTAAGGTCCTATGTTCGGAAGATTCAACCATATACGGTGGACAAGAATTTATGGATCCACTTCTTCCAGGAGAGTCTTTCAGGGACTCATCTCGAATGGTTCTATCAGCTAGATGGGACCAAAGTTCGTAACTGGGAGGAGTTGGCTACTGCTTTCTACAAGCAGTATCAATATAATGCCGACCTTGCCCCTACGCGTACCCAACTCCAGGGTATGTCATTAGGATCAAGTGAAGGTTTTAAAGAATATGCGCAGAAATGGAGGGATCTTGCTGGAAGAGTACAACCACCTCTGACTGATCGGGAACTTGTCGATATGTTCTTGGGGACCCTGTCTGGTCCATTCTACAACCACATAATTGGGAATTCGTCTGCTGGATTCACAGATCTTATCTTGACTGGAGAGCGAATAGAAGCTGGTATCCGGTCTGGGAAGATTCAAGAGGCTGCACCTTCTGATAAAAAGCCTCATCAGGGAAAGAAAGAATCCAATGCTGTGCACGGTAAAAAGAGCCGTCATGAGGTAGGGGCAATCCAGATCTCCAATCCTGGACCTGCTCAACAAGGACAGGGGCAATAGCGAAAGGAGAAACGACAGTATACCAAACTCAACATGTCGCTGGATCAAGCACTACAACAAATGTTGAAGGCAGGGCTGATCACCTTAAGGGCTCCTCTCCGGAATCCGAACACTTCTGCTCCCAACTATCATCCCAATGATAGGTGCGCGTATCATTCTGATAGCCCGGGGCATACTACAGACAACTGCTGGCCTCTCAAGAACAAGATCCAAGATATGATTGACGCCGGAGAGATTCAGTTTGAAGTGCCAGAGACTCCGAACATAATCACTGCTCCGTTACCCAATCGTTGAAGCCTTTGTTTATTTGAATTTTTGAGTTGTATTTTTCTTTGCTTATACAAACAATTACTGTCATAGCAAACTCTTTTATTCTATTAATGCATCGCATACGTCTGTTTTGGGAATTAATACAATTGTTTTCATTATATTCAAAATTCTTTTCATATTTTTTCTGATGATCAACTCTTGGTTAATAATTCTGAGCCTCTTGAGGGAGGATGACGAAAACGATACCACGATCGCTACAATATGCTTTTGAACAGACCCCGCTGGTGAGGTACAGGCATTGTTTCAATCCCTAAACACTGGAGTTATAAGGATGATAATCCCTCGTCAACCCCTCTGAGCCAAAGAAGTAGGAGTTTTTATTTTCGAAAATCAAAACCCTCAATCATAACCTGGGGCAGGGTAGTCTCTCAGTTGATCCGAGTGCATAACGAATGGCACCAAAAAGAGATCCTTACAAAACGAAGAAAGACAGTGATGGTTCCGAATAATCATAAGGACAGGCAGTCATTATCAACAAAAAATCATAAATGAAAAGCCCAAAAAGTCAAAGCCAACGAAGAAGACTTACAAAACTGGGGCATCCCGCTGACTGTAATTCCAAAAAAGGAAACAGTTCAGGCAAAAAATAGGAATAACAAAATCAAAAATAAAGAGGTCCCACAAACCCTCGACAAAAAATGATGACTGCCTATTCAGAATAAATCATCAATATCCGAACCATCACTGGAAAATCAGAACAAAGACTCAAACTAGGTCTAACGTATGATCAACTGAGTTTAGGTTTGGAGAACATCACGAAGAGCGGGTGGGTACAAATAATTTGAGCCTTTATCCTTTGTTTCTTAAACCGTGAACCAGGCCACGTTATAACCCTTAAAAGTCCTAGCTGAAGCATGGGTTAGTTTGAAAGCATACTGTTACAAAAGGTATCCTGACTCCTTAAGGCCTACGGTAAATACGGAGTTGACATCATGTTTTTACAAACATTTACTTGTTTTATGAAAAAGAATGCATTTTCAAAATCTTCGAGACAGACATAAGCTTTGCATTTTTAACATAACTTTGTTTGCATATGACTTTTTGTTTGAACAACATAGAAATTCGCATGACGAAAGTCTAATGAACAAGAGTATCTCCAATCAAGGGGCACGGCATGATCATGGTCTACCATCTGGGGCAGTTAAGTCAAGATCCAGAGAATCTCTCAAAAGGCCAAAAAGCCTGGGGCAAATCTCTGCCTGAGTCACTTGGGGCACTCCAGCAACGAATCTTGCACGATCAGACACCTTCTGGTAATATGGCAACACAAGCAGCCAGGGGCACCTACCTGCATTCTAAGAGCGTGGACATAGTCGAAAAATACTACGCAAAATCAAAGACCCGCTAGGTTGACACACCTAGGCAAAAATAAGGGCTTCCCGGCGAACCAAAAGGGTTCGGGCAAAATGAAGGGATGAAATGAAAAAAATCTGTACACCCGGCAAGTCGAAAACCTGAAAAGGCGGCTTGAGCAAAAATGGGTATCCCGGTGGACTGAAAACCCGAAAGGGCGGTCCAAGCAAAAAATTAGGGATCAAAGCGTACGACTATGTCCTGCCATCTTGTCACCTGCCTACCAGAAGAAGGTTCGCCCGTCAACAACAATCAGCACCTCATAGGTCTTCCTCCCCCATAGAAACAGGGGCAATGAAGAGTGGTCTAAGCAGTCTGATTGTTCTATCCTTCAAGGCATCAGGGTAAGTTCCGTTGAAGAACATAACCAATACAGTTCAATACTCCCCCGAGAGAGTCCAATCCAGTTTCCCCAAGAAAAATTGGAATCCATATCCCCAAGCAATAAGCTTATCCCCAGTAAGATTCTGGAAGCTTATCCCCTCGCAGAACACGAACGCGTCTCCCGGCTTTATTCAAAGAGTTATTTCCTTAACAGGATATAGCTGGGTTATCCTCAGCCAAAAGCCACGGAAAGAGCGTCGTCGACAAAGTCTTCCTATCCCCAGCGAAGTCTATCGACACTTCCAACAACAAGGATATCCTCAGCAGGTTACTATTAACACTCAGCAAGGCATCTCTCTTCCCACAGAGTATTACTTCTCAGCATGGTCACTAGAGTATCTTTTCTCCCCGCAGAATCCGTCATTTGCCAAGTTTATTCCCCAACGGAGTTATCTTCTCCCACCGGTATACTTGCAACTATCATCCCCAGCGGAGGCAAAAAAACTATTCTTCAACATCAGCCCAGGATACGACTTCCCGGCACCCGTCAAGGATTTATTTTCTTAGACAAAAATACAGTCATAAACATCATATCTTCGTACATTGTAGCATGTATATGCATCATATGGCACGAATCTCATTAATTTTGAAGACATACAGTTCATGCATCATGATTTTGCATACAATTATGTTTTGCCTTTTCAGGAAAAAGATCAATACAAAAATGATTACTATCAACTAACGCAATTCTTTCTAGATATAGTTTCAGATATGACCCAGATGATGGTGACGTTCTGATACTGCTTCCAGATATCCTTCTAGATATAGTTTCAGATATGACCCAGATATGGTGACGTTCTGATCCTGCTTCCAGAGTTCCTTCTAGATATAGTTTCAGATATGACCCAGAGATGGCGACGTTCTGATGCTGCTTCCAGATATCCTTCTAGATATAGTTTCAGATATGACCCAGATGATGGTGACGTTCTGATACTGCTTCCAGATATCCTTCTAGATATAGTTTCAGATATGACCCAGATGATGGTGACGTTCTGATACTGCTTCCAGATATCCTTCTAGATATAGTTTCAGATATGACCCAGATATGGTGACGTTCTGATGCTGCTTCCAGAGTTCCTTCTAGATATAGTTTCAGATATGACCTAGAGATGGCGACGTTCTGATGCTGCTTCCAGATATCCTTCTAGATATAGTTTCAGATATGACCCAGATGATGGTGACGTTCTGATACTGCTTCCAGATATCCTTCTAGATATAGTTTCAGATATGACTCAGATATGGTGACGTTCTGATGCTGCTTCCAGAGTTCCTTCTAGATATAGTTTCAGATATGACCCAGAGATGGCGACGTTCTGATGCTGCTTCCAGATATCCTTCTAGATATAGTTTCAGATGTAAACCAGATATGGTGACGTTCTGATACTGCTTCCAGATTTCCTTCCAGATATAGTCCAGATGTAAACCAGATATGGCGACGTTCTGGCACTTATTCCAGTTGAAGATATTCCAAGACCTTCTCTGGTTCAGTCAGATCAACCCTAAGATCTCCCTGATGCTTATCCAGTTGAAGATATTCCAAGACCTTGTCCGGTTCAGTTAAATCGACCCTAAGATTTTCCTGATGCTTATCCAGTCAAAAACCTTCTCTGGTTCAGTCAGATCGACCCTAAGATCTCCCTGATGCTTATCCAGTTGAAGATATTTCAAGACCTAGACCGGTTCAGTTAAATCGACCCTAAGATTTTCCTGATGCTTATCCAGTCAAAGGCCTTCTCTGGTTCAGTCAGATCGACCCTAAGATCTCCCTGATGCTTATCCAGTTGAAGATATTTCAAGACCTAGACCGGTTCAGTTAAATCGACCCTAAGATTTTCCTGATGCTTATCCAGTCAAAGGCCTTCTCTGGTTCAGTCAGATCAACCCTAAGATCTCCCTGATGCTTATCCAGTTGAAGATATTTCAAGACCTAGACCGGTTCAGTTAAATCGACCCTAAGATTTTCCTGATGCTTATCCAGTCAAAGGCCTTCTCTGGTTCAGTCAGATCGACCCTAAGATCTCCCTGATGCTTATCCAGTTGAAGATATTTCAAGACCTTGTCCGGTTCAGTTAAGTCGACCCTAAGATTTTCCTGATTCTTACCCAGTCAAAGGCCTCTCTGGTTCAGTCAGATCGACCCTAAGATCTCCCTGATTCTTATCCCAGTAAAAGACATCCAAGATTTTTTCTCAACGAGCGTTGTTGAAGTAGAAATCACCCAGATTTTGTTCTCAACGAGCGTTGTTGAAGTTAAAGTCACCCAAGATTTTTTCTCAACGAGCGTTGTTGAAGTTAAAGTCACCCAAGGTTTTTCTCAACAAGCGTTGTTGAAGTTAAAGACACCCAAGATTTTTCTCAACGAGCGTTGTTGAAGTTAAAGTCGCCCAAGGTTCTCTTACCATTCATGCTAAGGTAGTAACCATCCCTGGTTCTTTCATCGCCGTTTGAAGCTCCAGACTCAGCTCCTGTAACCAGTCAGGACACATCTATACCAGGCATCTAAAAATCAGCTCCTGCAACGTGTCAGGTACTCATTTTCTGTTTTGCAGGTATGCAGGTTCTCGCCAAGGAATCTCTTACGCAATCAAACATCCAGATGGCATCTATAAGCTCATCATCCTATCCAGCGACCTCCAAATGGAATCTATAAGCCCATTCCCCCATCATTGCTAACATGTGAGCGCAAATTTCTGGGCACTCTAGTGTCCAATCATCTTCTACCCTCGGATTACGAAAGGCACGTCCGCCAATCTGCATCCTCAGGTCTAAGAAGATTGAACAGGGGCAACTGTTGTACCCCAAAATTTGCCCTCCCATATTCTTCAAGAAATTGCCAAGCCAAGTCACAAAATTCCCCAAGGGTTGCACAGTGCAAGGGCCTCCTAAACAGTCAAAATTAGGGTTTTGAGTCTGATCAAGAAAAGGAAGTGTTCAAAGGCCCAATCAAGTCTCATATGCTTACAAACATGGTCAAGCATCCTCATATCAAGTTTCAAGGCATTCAGCTCAAGATTGCACAGTCAAAACCCTAAATTGCACTACAGTCAACTGTAGGGGCAAAATGGTCATTTGACAGTCAAAAGTTCAAATTTTTGGTCAACATATCATTTTGAAGCCACAAACATCATTTGATCAATGCTTGATCATGATTCTCAAAATTTGGCTCAGAAAATCATCAAGATGCAAAAGTTTCCTTATTTGGACAGCTGAAAAAGTCAACTGAAATTGACCAGGGCATAACTTTCACATGGATTATCAGAAAAATTCCATCCAAAGCTCATTTTGAAGAGAAAGACATTTCCTACAACTCATCTTCATACTTCAAGTCCAAGAAATGCTCTCACAAAAAGTTATCAATGTCAACATTATAGGTCATTTTCAAAAGTCAACAAAAAGGGACTTTAAGTCAAAGGCCATAACTTGAGATTGGAAAATCAAAATGACATGGGACCAAAGGCATTGGTTAAAGGACTCAAATACCTTTCCAAAATGTCCAAGAACATGAGAAAAGCTTAAAAATTGAGCAAGTTATGCATTGGAGAAGTTGGGAAATTTTTGTGAAATGGCAAAAGTCAACTATCCTTGAAACTTCAATTTTTGACAAAAGGGCCCACTTTCTTCCACTCGATTCAGCCTTGTCATGCCACACACGTGTCCCATGATTAATTTCAAGATCAAACATTGATTTTTCTATTTTATTTAATTTTTATTAATTTAATTCATTTTAAATCTTTAATAATTCAAATAAAATTTAAAAATCAATGGAATAGTGTCATTTGAATTGGAATAGCTTCCATATATCATGTGCCAGCTCACAAACTCATGCTAGGGTTAGGTTATACACCAAGTCTTGGTTTTGCTTAAAAAAGGGAAAGTTTGTTAATGGTGAAAGACCTAAGACTAATTCTCTCATGGGCATGGATCAAGGCCAGCTAATGACCTAATTCCCTTCCCTCATAAGTGCTGAGTCAAAACCTAATGCCCAGACACTCTAAGCTGCGCAGAAAAGCTCCCTAGAAACTTGAAAAATTCTCCAAAAAACTCAAAACTGAAATCAGTGTTCTAGGTGGATTCAAGGCACGAAATCCATTCCAAAAGCTTCCTTGTGGTCTCCTGAACGCATTCCAATCATTAACATCCATCAAAACGCCCAGAATTGGTACCATGGATTCAAGCTGTGTCAAACAAAATGCATAATCGTATCTTCACATTCAGACATTTTCATTATGTTTTTTCTATGCATTCATGTTAACTAACGTATTCTGAAGCTAATCATGTAGTTTAATTTCGTTTTCATGCCATATTTGGAGATTTGCCATTGACAACTGTTAGGGTTTACAGAAGCTTGAAATTGGGGTTTCTCAAATTAGGAAAAATCAGGACCCCAGACCACCACCATTGCAATCAGCAGACTTAGACGAAGAAGAAGCCATGGTCGCGATTAATTTATGAGTCGTATAGCGTTAGTCGCTATTTTCTCTAAAGCAACCTTGAACCACGCTTAAGAAACCGTTGCCATATGGTTTTGTTTTCAGGGAAGGTGGAGAAGACGATTACATGTCACACGCTGACTGGCTCATTTAAAATCTCGCGCGTTTTCCAGCACTAATCTTGTTTTTCTTTTATAATATTTCTTTGCTTATTATATAACAAAGTGGTTAAGTGGCACAGATGGCAAGCGAACGTATGGGCAATGCACAAGACCTGGGTTCGATCCCCAGGTCTTCAATAATTTCAATATTATTTTCTTGTTCACATTCACATGCAGGTTCATCATTGGAGTGCACCATACATCCCCCTAATCTAAGCATACACGCGTCTCATGAAGTCAAATCAAGGGCAGAGATTCCAAGGGCACAATAAACCCTAGTCAACGTTGCCACATGATGTCTGGGAGGGTCAACGACTCTGGATGCCATTGGGCCAGATTTGCCAAGTCCACACCTCCACTTTGGGGACTTCCACCCCCCCTGGTTTGCAATTCTTTTTATTTTTTATTTTATTTTTTAATTGCTATTTTATTTTCCTGATTTGTTTTAATTTAATTAATTATTTTTTTTCACAAATATAAAAAACATCATAAAAAAATCAGAAAAGACAAAAATGTGATAAATAATTTTTATTTTAATTATTTCCTTATACATAAATTAGCATGTAAATAAATTCAATTTAAATTAGGGTTTGCAATATTAATTCTTTTTTTCATAAAAAATCCAAAAATATAGCATTAGGTTTAATAACTTTTTATTCCTTTTAATTTTCCTTTTTTTTTTGCCATAATTCATAAAAAATCCAAAAATATAGCATTAGGTTTAATAACTTTTTATTCCTTTTAATTTTCCTTTTTTTTTGCCATAATATTAGTGATTTATTTATTTTCATAATTAAACTTGTAAACTAATTAGGGTTGCATTTAGGTTAAATTTTAATACTTTCATAATAAACTTAAAAATAATTAGAACTAGGTTTAACATTTCATTTTGGTTTTTAATTAATTCTTTTTTATTAAATCTCAAAAAACACAAAAATACTAAAAAACATTTTCTTTTAATTCTTAATTTTAATTCCTTATTAATAATATTTTGCAAAAGGGTCCAACGCCCTCGTTCGTAATTTATTTTATTCGCACATTTGTTTTATTTCGCTTAATTCATTATGTATCTCTCCCAAAGCGTTGTAACTTAAACTTCTCGCACTTTTATTTCTTTTGCTCTATTTACTTTCCGTCAAATCGGGTCCGGTTTAATTTTGGCGATGTGGACCCGCGCCATTTGTAATAGTCTTAGATTTACTTTTCCCGCAAATATTAACTGTTAACAAAGCATGCAAGAATGAATGGATAAAATAAAATCAAGCGTAGATCACAATGAACATGACAAGACAAATATCAATGAAAACGATACACGAATCGCACACACCACCCCTAGGGTACGCCTCACTGTCACTGTTGCCTTTCGAAAGGTGATCGTCGAGTAGAGGATGTCTTAGTAAGTCCTCATGATCCGGGAACCTGGCATGAGGGTAGCTTCTAAGGTGTCTTCCCATTGCTCTGGTGGTCACCATGTCCCTATAAACTCGAATTGACCCGAACACCTCCAACGGTGGTGCTACCTACCTCTCAATGGTGGGATGGCACTACTTTAAAGGACATTTACACAGACGAATTCCTTAGGGTAGGTAGACGACTCATGGATACTTGCTCTCTTCAAAACAAAACAAATAATACTTTTCACCAACACATTTTCAAAAGCTTTCAAAACAAACTTTTCAAACACTCTGACGTACGAGTCGAACTGAAATTTTTCAAAGAAACTTTTTAAAACCCACAATTGAAAAGCAAGCAAACATTTCTGAAAACACAATGAGCAAGTATCTAAGAGCCCATGGATAACCATGGATAGAAAGGGTGCTAACACCTTCCCTTTCTATAATCTACCTCCCGAACCGAGAGCAATCTCTTTAAGGAATTTTTCTGTGCTTTTGTCCTTTCCATTTGGAGAAAATAAAAGACGGTGGCGACTCTTGCTTCCGCGAAATTTCGCGAACCAGCGTTAAACAGTCAGTTCCAGATCCACCGATCACAGAACTGGCGACTCTGCTGGGGATGTAAACTTAAAGTGAGGTATACCTTAGGGCTAGGTCATAACTATGTTTTCAATTGTCTTCTTTGCTTGCTTTATTATTGTGGGTTGCTTGGGAGTTCTATAGATCCTAACCCGGATCTGGGGATACCTTCTTAGAAAGTAGCAACAAGGCTGTGAGGGAACTGTGCGGGGTATACCGACATGGTTGAAGCAGTCTGCTACGTTGATGTGGCACTTTGGTGTGTACCGGTAACCCTTGAGTTCAGTCAAGGAGAGTACGGGGCCTCCGCGTGGTGTCGTGAAGCATCAACTGACCTTAGGAACCTTAATTGAACTATCTTGGCCTCTTTAGGGTAGTGAGATAACTGACTTTGGTGCAGTCCGAGGTTGGTTGATACTCGATACTACACTCAATTGAGGGTTGCTTTCCTGGAATATTTCGGTCGCCAGTTCAGTGGCTAAATCGAAACGATGAACAATGAAAGCAATCCCGTGATATTGGGAACCTTAGAACCCGGTTACTTTGATTAGGACAGGTTGAACCCACCAACTTCAAGAGGGTAATACCTAGACCTCATGCTGGCCTAAACTCTAAGGGCTTCACTTGTGTGACTTGGGTGCCTTCATACTTGAACTACTTGCATGCCTATTATCCGACCCTTGAGTTTCTTGCAGGTTTTGTTTATAGTCCTTGATTGGGACTCATAACAAGGTTTACCGAGTTTCTTGCAGGTTTTGTTTATAGTCCTTAATAGGGACTCATAACAGGGTTACTAAGTCTTGCAGGTTTTGTTTATAGTCCTTGATAGGGACTCATAACAGGGTTACTAAGTCTTGCAGGTTTTGTTTATAGTCCTTAACTGGGACTCATAACAGGGTTTACTAGATCTCTTGCAGGTTTTGTTTATAGCCCTTAATTGGGACTCATAACAAAGTATACTGAATTTCTTGCAGGGTCTGTTTATAGTCCTTAATTGGGACTCATAACAGGGTTTACCTACATCATCCCATGCATAGCATGACATCATACCATTGCATACCATTGCATACATCCTAACCCATTTCAAGGATCTCAAGGGCTTGTGATGCAGGTCATGGTGAATCAACCATCTAGCAAGGGGCAAAGAGGATTTATTTTCCTCTAGCCAAGGTTGTCAGGGGCTATGACCCACTGGATATGGTGAGCCTTTGACCCTTGAGGAAGGACCCTCAACAACATGAAGTTCCTTCAATCAAGTTACCAGTTTCCAACTCTAACAAGTTTCTCTGTTTACCCTGCGAGGTCCTTGAAATCATTGCATGCATGTCATACATCTCATTGCATTGCAGGTGTCCCTTTGACAGGTTGCTTACCCTTCTTCGCTGTTTATTTCAGCCGATCGTCATGAATCCTGAATCATCAGCTGAGCAGTTCATCAAGGCCCTCCAGGCTCAGAATGCCCAGTTCCAAGGGTTGATCATGAACTTGACCCAGGGGCAACAAGATCTGAAAGCTCTGCTCTTGAAGAAAGAAAAGAAGAAAAGGAGGACTGTTTTGTTCAGCCCTAGACGCAGATCTGGGAATGCACCGCAGATTGAAACTGAGAGGACAACTCCATCTGTGAGGGAAGGTAGTCATCAGGGGGAAAGGGTTCCCAGTCCAGTGGTCTCCGACAACGAGACAGATTTCAACGACGAACAATACCCTCCTGCCGAAGACAAGTACAAACAGTTGAAGGATAGGCTGAATGCTATGGAGATCCAACAGGTACCTGGGCTGGATCTTGGAGATTTGGGTTTGTCAACTGGTGTGGTTATTCCTCGGAAGTTCAAAGCACCATCCTTTACTAAATATGACGGGGCGTCTTGCCCCAAGCTGCATCTAAGGTCCTATGTTCGGAAGATTCAACCATATACGGTGGACAAGAATTTATGGATCCACTTCTTCCAGGAGAGTCTTTCAGGGACTCATCTCGAATGGTTCTATCAGCTAGATGGGACCAAAGTTCGTAACTGGGAGGAGTTGGCTACTGCTTTCTACAAGCAGTATCAATATAATGCCGACCTTGCCCCTACGCGTACCCAACTCCAGGGTATGTCATTAGGATCAAGTGAAGGTTTTAAAGAATATGCGCTGAAATGGAGGGATCTTGCTGGAAGAGTACAACCACCTCTGACTGATCGGGAACTTGTCGATATGTTCTTGGGGACCCTGTCTGGTCCATTCTACAACCACATAATTGGGAATTCGTCTGCTGGATTCACAGATCTTATCTTAACTGGAGAGCGAATAGAAGCTGGTATCCGGTCTGGGAAGATTCAAGAGGCTGCACCTTCTGATAAAAAGCCTCATCAGGGAAAGAAAGAATCCAATGTTGTGCACGGTAAAAAGAGCCGTCATGAGGTAGGGGCAATCCAGATCTCCAATCCTGGACCTGCTCAACAAGGACAGGGGCAACAGCGAAAGGAGAAACGACAGTATACCAAACTCAACATGTCGCTGGATCAAGCACTGCAACAAATGTTGAAGGCAGGGCTGATCACCTTAAGGGCTCCTCTCCGGAATCCGAACACTTCTGCTCCCAACTATCATCCCAATGATAGGTGCGCGTATCATTCTGATAGCCCGGGGCATACTACAGACAACTGCTGGCCTCTCAAGAACAAGATCCAAGATATGATTGACGCCGGAGAGATTCAGTTTGAAGTGCCAGAGACTCCGAACATAATCACTGCTCCGTTACCCAATCGTTGAAGCCTTTGTTTATTTGAATTTTTGAGTTGTATTTTTCTTTGCTTATACAAACAATTACTGTCATAGCAAACTCTTTTATTCTATTAATGCATCGCATACGTCTGTTTTGGGAATTAATACAATTGTTTTCATTATATTCAAAATTCTTTTCATATTTTTTCTGATGATCAACTCTTGGTTAATAATTCTGAGCCTCTTGAGGGAGGATGATGAAAACGATACCACGATCGCTACAATATGCTTTTGAACAGACCCCGCTGGTGAGGTACAGGCATTGTTTCAATCCCTAAACACTGGAGTTATAAGGATGATAATCCCTCGTCAACCCCTCTGAGCCAAAGAAGTAGGAGTTTTTATTTTCGAAAATCAAAACCCTCAATCATAACCTGGGGCAGGGTAGTCTCTCAGTTGATCCGAGTGCATAACGAATGGCACCAAAAAGAGATCCTTACAAAACGAAGAAAGACAGTGATGGTTCCGAATAATCATAAGGACAGGCAGTCATTATCAACAAAAAATCATAAATGAAAAGCCCAAAAAGTCAAAGCCAACGAAGAAGACTTACAAAACTGGGGCATCCCGCTGACTGTAATTCCAAAAAAGGAAACAGTTCAGGCAAAAAATAGGGATAACAAAATCAAAAATAAAGAGGTCCCACAAACCCTCGACAAAAAATGATGACTGCCTATTCAGAATAAATCATCAATATCCGAACCATCACTGGAAAATCAGAACAAAGACTCAAACTAGGTCTAACGTATGATCAACTGAGTTTAGGTTTGGAGAACATCACGAAGAGCGGGTGGGTACAAATAATTTGAGCCTTTATCCTTTGTTTCTTAAACCGTGAACCAGGCCACGTTATAACCCTTAAAAGTCCTAGCTGAAGCATGGGTTAGTTTGAAAGCATACTGTTACGAAAGGTATCCTGACTCCTTAAGGCCTACGGTAAATACGGAGTTGACATCATGTTTTTACAAACATTTACTTGTTTTATGAAAAAGAATGCATTTTCAAAATCTTCGAGACAGACATAAGCTTTGCATTTTTAACATAACTTTGTTTGCATATGACTTTTTGTTTGAACAACATAGAAATTCGCATGACGAAAGTCTAATGAACAAGAGTATCTCCAATCAAGGGGCACGGCATGATCATGGTCTACCATCTGGGGCAGTTAAGTCAAGATCCAGAGAATCTCTCAAAAGGCCAAAAAGCCTGGGGCAAATCTCTGCCTGAGTCACTTGGGGCACTCCAGCAACGAATCTTGCACGATCAGACACCTTCTGGTAATATGGCAACACAAGCAGCCAGGGGCACCTACCTGCATTCTAAGAGCGTGGACATAGTCGAAAAATACTACGCAAAATCAAAGACCCGCTAGGTTGACACACCTAGGCAAAAATAAGGGCTTCCCGGCGAACCAAAAGGGTTCGGGCAAAATGAAGGGATGAAATGAAAAAAATCTGTACACCCGGCAAGTCGAAAACCTGAAAAGGCGGCTTGAGCAAAAATGGGTATCCCGGTGGACTGAAAACCCGAAAGGGCGGTCCAAGCAAAAAATTAGGGATCAAAGCGTACGACTATGTCCTGCCATCTTGTCACCTGCCTACCAGAAGAAGGTTCGCCCGTCAACAACAATCAGCACCTCATAGGTCTTCCTCCCCCATAGAAACAGGGGCAATGAAGAGTGGTCTAAGCAGTCTGATTGTTCTATCCTTCAAGGCATCAGGGTAAGTTCCGTTGAAGAACATAACCAATACAGTTCAATACTCCCCCGAGAGAGTCCAATCCAGTTTCCCCAAGAAAAATTGGAATCCATATCCCCAAGCAATAAGCTTATCCCCAGTAAGATTCTGGAAGCTTATCCCCTCGCAGAACACGAACGCGTCTCCCGGATTTATTCAAAGAGTTATTTCCTTAACAGGATATAACTGGGTTATCCTCAGCCAAAAGCCACGGAAAGAGCGTCGTCGACAAAGTCTTCCTATCCCCAGCGAAGTCTATCGACACTTCCAACAACAAGGATATCCTCAGCAGGTTACTATTAACACTCAGCAAGGCATCTCTCTTCCCACAGAGTATTACTTCTCAGCATGGTCACTAGAGTATCTTTTCTCCCCGCAGAATCCGTCATTTGCCAAGTTTATTCCCCAACGGAGTTATCTTCTCCCACCGGTATACTTGCAACTATCATCCCCAGCGGAGGCAAAAAAACTATTCTTCAACATCAGCCCAGGATACGACTTCCCGGCACCCGTCAAGGATTTATTTTCTTAGACAAAAATACAGTCATAAACATCATATCTTCGTACATTGTAGCATGTATATGCATCATATGGCACGAATCTCATTAATTTTGAAGACATACAGTTCATGCATCATGATTTTGCATACAATTATGTTTTGCCTTTTCAGGAAAAAGATCAATACAAAAATGATTACTATCAACTAACGCAATTCTTTCTAGATATAGTTTCAGATATGACCCAGATGATGGTGACGTTCTGATACTGCTTCCAGATATCCTTCTAGATATAGTTTCAGATATGACCCAGATATGGTGACGTTCTGATGCTGCTTCCAGAGTTCCTTCTAGATATAGTTTCAGATATGACCCAGAGATGGCGACGTTCTGATGCTGCTTCCAGATATCCTTCTAGATATAGTTTCAGATATGACCCAGATGATGGTGACGTTCTGATACTGCTTCCAGATATCCTTCTAGATATAGTTTCAGATATGACCCAGATGATGGTGACGTTCTGATACTGCTTCCAGATATCCTTCTAGATATAGTTTCAGATATGACCCAGATATGGTGACGTTCTGATGCTGCTTCCAGAGTTCCTTCTAGATATAGTTTCAGATATGACCTAGAGATGGCGACGTTCTGATGCTGCTTCCAGATATCCTTCTAGATATAGTTTCAGATATGACCCAGATGATGGTGACGTTCTGATACTGCTTCCAGATATCCTTCTAGATATAGTTTCAGATATGACCCAGATATGGTGACGTTCTGATGCTGCTTCCAGAGTTCCTTCTAGATATAGTTTCAGATATGACCCAGAGATGGCGACGTTCTGATGCTGCTTCCAGATATCCTTCTAGATATAGTTTCAGATGTAAACCAGATATGGTGACGTTCTGATACTGCTTCCAGATTTCCTTCCAGATATAGTCCAGATGTAAACCAGATATGGCGACGTTCTGGCACTTATTCCAGTTGAAGATATTCCAAGACCTTCTCTGGTTCAGTCAGATCGACCCTAAGATCTCCCTGATGCTTATCCAGTTGAAGATATTCCAAGACCTTGTCCGGTTCAGTTAAATCGACCCTAAGATTTTCCTGATGCTTATCCAGTCAAAAACCTTCTCTGGTTCAGTCAGATCGACCCTAAGATCTCCCTGATGCTTATCCAGTTGAAGATATTTCAAGACCTAGACCGGTTCAGTTAAATCGACCCTAAGATTTTCCTGATGCTTATCCAGTCAAAGGCCTTCTCTGGTTCAGTCAGATCGACCCTAAGATCTCCCTGATGCTTATCCAGTTGAAGATATTTCAAGACCTAGACCGGTTCAGTTAAATCGACCCTAAGATTTTCCTGATGCTTATCCAGTCAAAGGCCTTCTCTGGTTCAGTCAGATCAACCCTAAGATCTCCCTGATGCTTATCTAGTTGAAGATATTTCAAGACCTAGACCGGTTCAGTTAAATCGACCCTAAGATTTTCCTGATGCTTATCCAGTCAAAGGCCTTCTCTGGTTCAGTCAGATCGACCCTAAGATCTCCCTGATGCTTATCCAGTTGAAGATATTTCAAGACCTTGTCCGGTTCAGTTAAGTCGACCCTAAGATTTTCCTGATTCTTACCCAGTCAAAGGCCTCTCTGGTTCAGTCAGATCGACCCTAAGATCTCCCTGATTCTTATCCCAGTAAAAGACATCCAAGATTTTTTCTCAACGAGCGTTGTTGAAGTAGAAATCACCCAGATTTTTTTCTCAACGAGCGTTGTTGAAGTTAAAGTCACCCAAGATTTTTTCTCAACGAGCGTTGTTGAAGTTAAAGTCACCCAAGGTTTTTCTCAACAAGCGTTGTTGAAGTTAAAGACACCCAAGATTTTTCTCAACGAGCGTTGTTGAAGTTAAAGTCGCCCAAGGTTCTCTTACCATTCATGCTAAGGTAGTAACCATCCCTGGTTCTTTCATCGCCGTTTGAAGCTCCAGACTCAGCTCCTGTAACCAGTCAGGACACATCTATACCAGGCATCTAAAAATCAGCTCCTGCAACGTGTCAGGTACTCATTTTCTATTTTGCAGGTATGCAGGTTCTCGCCAAGGAATCTCTTACGCAATCAAACATCCAGATGGCATCTATAAGCTCATCATCCTATCCAGCGACCTCCAAATGGCATCTATAAGCCCATTCCCCCATCATTGCTAACATGTGAGCGCAAATTTCTGGGCACTCTAGTGTCCAATCATCTTCTACCCTCGGATTACGAAAGGCACGTCCGCCAATCTGCATCCTCAGGTCTAAGAAGATTGAACAGGGGCAACTGTTGTACCCCAAAATTTGCCCTCCCATATTCTTCAAGAAATTGCCAAGCCAAGTCACAAAATTCCCCAAGGGTTGCACAGTGCAAGGGCCTCCTAAACAGTCAAAATTAGGGTTTTGAGTCTGATCAAGAAAAGGAAGTGTTCAAAGGCCCAATCAAGTCTCATATGCTTACAAACATGGTTAAGCATCCTCATATCAAGTTTCAAGGCATTCAGCTCAAGATTGCACAGTCAAAACCCTAAATTGCACTACAGTCAACTGTAGGGGCAAAATGGTCATTTGACAGTCAAAAGTTCAAATTTTTGGTCAACATATCATTTTGAATCCACAAACATCATTTGATCAATGCTTGATCATGATTCTCAAAATTTGGCTCAGAAAATCATCAAGATGCAAAAGTTTCCTTATTTGGACAGCTGAAAAAGTCAACTGAAATTGACCAGGGCATAACTTTCACATGGATTATCAGAAAAATTCCATCCAAAGCTCATTTTGAAGAGAAAGACATTTCCTACAACTCATCTTCATACTTCAAGTCCAAGAAATGCTCTCACAAAAAGTTATCAATGTCAACATTATAGGTCATTTTCAAAAGTCAACAAAAAGGGACTTTAAGTCAAAGGCCATAACTTGAGATTGGAAAATAAAAATGACATGGGACCAAAGGCATTGGTTAAAGGACTCAAAGACCTTTCCAAAATGTCCAAGAACATGAGAAAAGCTTAAAAATTGAGCAAGTTATGCATTGGAGAAGTTGGGAAATTTTTGTGAAATGGCAAAAGTCAACTATCCTTGAAACTTCAATTTTTGACAAAAGGGCCCACTTTCTTCCACTCGATTCAGCCTTGTCATGCCACACACGTGTCCCATGATTAATTTCAAAATCAAACATTGATTTTTCTATTTTATTTAATTTTTATTAATTTAATTCATTTTAAATCTTTAATAATTCAAATAAAATTTAAAAATCAATGGAATAGTGTCATTTGAATTGGAATAGCTTCCATATATCATGTGCCAGCTCACAAACTCATGCTAGGGTTAGGTTATACACCAAGTCTTGGTTTTGCTTAAAAAAGGGAAAGTTTGTTAATGGTGAAAGACCTAAGACTAATTCTCTCATGGGCATGGATCAAGGCCAGCTAATGACCTAATTCCCTTCCCTCATAAGTGCTGAGTCAAAACCTAATGCCCAGACACTCTAAACTGCGCAGAAAAGCTCCCTAGAAACTTGAAAAATTCTCCAAAAAACTCAAAACTGAAATCAGTGTTCTAGGTGGATTCAAGGCACGAAATCCATTCCAAAAGCTTCCTTGTGGTCTCCTGAACGCATTCCAATCATTAACATCCATCAAAACGCCCAGAATTGGTACCATGGATTCAAGCTGTGTCAAACAAAATGCATAATCGTATCTTCACATTCAGACATTTTCATTATGTTTTTTCTATGCATTCATGTTAACTAACGTATTCTGAAGCTAATCATGTAGTTTAATTTCGTTTTCATGCCATATTTGGAGATTTGCCATTGACAACTGTTAGGGTTTACAGAAGCTTGAAATTGGGGTTTCTCAAATTAGGAAAAATCAGGACCCCAGACCACCACCATTGCAATCAGCAGACTTAGACGAAGAAGAAGCCATGGTCGCGATTAATTTATGAGTCGTATAGCGCTAGTCGCTATTTTCTCTAAAGCAACCTTGAACCACGCTTAAGAAACCGTTGCCATATGGTTTTGTTTTCAGGGAAGGTGGAGAAGACGATTACATGTCACACGCTGACTGGCTCATTTAAAATCTCGCGCGTTTTCCAGCACTAATCTTGTTTTTCTTTTATAATATTTCTTTGCTTATTATATAACAAAGTGGTTAAGTGGCACAGATGGCAAGCGAACGTATGGGCAATGCACAAGACCTGGGTTCGATCCCCAGGTCTTCAATAATTTCAATATTATTTTCTTGTTCACATTCACATGCAGGTTCATCATTGGAGTGCACCATACATCCCCCTAATCTAAGCATACACGCGTCTCATGAAGTCAAATCAAGGGCAGAGATTCCAAGGGCACAATAAACCCTAGTCAACGTTGCCACATGATGTCTGGGAGGGTCAACGACTCTGGATGCCATTGGGCCAGATTTGCCAAGTCCACACCTCCACTTTGGGGACTTCCACCCCCCCTGGTTTGCAATTCTTTTTATTTTTTATTTTATTTTTTAATTGCTATTTTATTTTCCTGATTTGTTTTAATTTAATTAATTATTTTTTTTCACAAATATAAAAAACATCATAAAAAAATCAGAAAAGACAAAAATGTGATAAATAATTTTTATTTTAATTATTTCCTTATACATAAATTAGCATGTAAATAAATTCAATTTAAATTAGGGTTTGCAATATTAATTCTTTTTTTCATAAAAAATCCAAAAATATAGCATTAGGTTTAATAACTTTTTATTCCTTTTAATTTTCCTTTTTTTTTTGCCATAATTCATAAAAAATCCAAAAATATAGCATTAGGTTTAATAACTTTTTATTCCTTTTAATTTTCCTTTTTTTTTGCCATAATATTAGTGATTTATTTATTTTCATAATTAAACTTGTAAACTAATTAGGGTTGCATTTAGGTTAAATTTTAATACTTTCATAATAAACTTAAAAATAATTAGAACTAGGTTTAACATTTCATTTTGGTTTTTAATTAATTCTTTTTTATTAAATCTCAAAAAACACAAAAATACTAAAAAACATTTTCTTTTAATTCTTAATTTTAATTCCTTATTAATAATATTTTGCAAAAGGGTCCAACGCCCTCGTTCGTAATTTATTTTATTCGCACATTTGTTTTATTTCGCTTAATTCATTATGTATCTCTCCCAAAGCGTTGTAACTTAAACTTCTCGCACTTTTATTTCTTTTGCTCTATTTACTTTCCGTCAAATCGGGTCCGGTTTAATTTTGGCGATGTGGACCCGCGCCATTTGTAATAGTCTTAGATTTACTTTTCCCGCAAATATTAACTGTTAACAAAGCATGCAAGAATGAATGGATAAAATAAAATCAAGCGTAGATCACAATGAACATGACAAGACAAATATCAATGAAAACGATACACGAATCGCACACACCACCCCTAGGGTACGCCTCACTGTCACTGTTGCCTTTCGAAAGGTGATCGTCGAGTAGAGGATGTCTTAGTAAGTCCTCATGATCCGGGAACCTGGCATGAGGGTAGCTTCTAAGGTGTCTTCCCATTGCTCTGGTGGTCACCATGTCCCTATAAACTCGAATTGACCCGAACACCTCCAACGGTGGTGCTACCTACCTCTCAATGGTGGGATGGCACTACTTTAAAGGACATTTACACAGACGAATTCCTTAGGGTAGGTAGACGACTCATGGATACTTGCTCTCTTCAAAACAAAACAAATAATACTTTTCACCAACACATTTTCAAAAGCTTTCAAAACAAACTTTTCAAACACTCTGACGTACGAGTCGAACTGAAATTTTTCAAAGAAACTTTTTAAAACCCACAATTGAAAAGCAAGCAAACATTTCTGAAAACACAATGAGCAAGTATCTAAGAGCCCATGGATAACCATGGATAGAAAGGGTGCTAACACCTTCCCTTTCTATAATCTACCTCCCGAACCGAGAGCAATCTCTTTAAGGAATTTTTCTGTGCTTTTGTCCTTTCCATTTGGAGAAAATAAAAGACGGTGGCGACTCTTGCTTCCGCGAAATTTCGCGAACCAGCGTTAAACAGTCAGTTCCAGATCCACCGATCACAGAACTGGCGACTCTGCTGGGGATGTAAACTTAAAGTGAGGTATACCTTAGGGCTAGGTCATAACTATGTTTTCAATTGTCTTCTTTGCTTGCTTTATTATTGTGGGTTGCTTGGGAGTTCTATAGATCCTAACCCGGATCTGGGGATACCTTCTTAGAAAGTAGCAACAAGGCTGTGAGGGAACTGTGCGGGGTATACCGACATGGTTGAAGCAGTCTGCTACGTTGATGTGGCACTTTGGTGTGTACCGGTAACCCTTGAGTTCAGTCAAGGAGAGTACGGGGCCTCCGCGTGGTGTCGTGAAGCATCAACTGACCTTAGGAACCTTAATTGAACTATCTTGGCCTCTTTAGGGTAGTGAGATAACTGACTTTGGTGCAGTCCGAGGTTGGTTGATACTCGATACTACACTCAATTGAGGGTTGCTTTCCTGGAATATTTCGGTCGCCAGTTCAGTGGCTAAATCGAAACGATGAACAATGAAAGCAATCCCGTGATATTGGGAACCTTAGAACCCGGTTACTTTGATTAGGACAGGTTGAACCCACCAACTTCAAGAGGGTAATACCTAGACCTCATGCTGGCCTAAACTCTAAGGGCTTCACTTGTGTGACTTGGGTGCCTTCATACTTGAACTACTTGCATGCCTATTATCCGACCCTTGAGTTTCTTGCAGGTTTTGTTTATAGTCCTTGATTGGGACTCATAACAAGGTTTACCGAGTTTCTTGCAGGTTTTGTTTATAGTCCTTAATAGGGACTCATAACAGGGTTACTAAGTCTTGCAGGTTTTGTTTATAGTCCTTGATAGGGACTCATAACAGGGTTACTAAGTCTTGCAGGTTTTGTTTATAGTCCTTAACTGGGACTCATAACAGGGTTTACTAGATCTCTTGCAGGTTTTGTTTATAGCCCTTAATTGGGACTCATAACAAAGTATACTGAATTTCTTGCAGGGTCTGTTTATAGTCCTTAATTGGGACTCATAACAGGGTTTACCTACATCATCCCATGCATAGCATGAC
This sequence comes from Vicia faba, assembly GCA_948472305.1. Taxonomy (NCBI): domain Eukaryota; kingdom Viridiplantae; phylum Streptophyta; class Magnoliopsida; order Fabales; family Fabaceae; genus Vicia; species Vicia faba. The sequence continues at coordinate 283,194 of CATIWC010001360.1, forward strand.
ATCATACCATTGCATACCATTGCATACATCCTAACCCATTTCAAGGATCTCAAGGGCTTGTGATGCAGGTCATGGTGAATCAACCATCTAGCAAGGGGCAAAGAGGATTTATTTTCCTCTAGCCAAGGTTGTCAGGGGCTATGACCCACTGGATATGGTGAGCCTTTGACCCTTGAGGAAGGACCCTCAACAACATGAAGTTCCTTCAATCAAGTTACCAGTTTCCAACTCTAACAAGTTTCTCTGTTTACCCTGCGAGGTCCTTGAAATCATTGCATGCATGTCATACATCTCATTGCATTGCAGGTGTCCCTTTGACAGGTTGCTTACCCTTCTTCGCTGTTTATTTCAGCCGATCGTCATGAATCCTGAATCATCAGCTGAGCAGTTCATCAAGGCCCTCCAGGCTCAGAATGCCCAGTTCCAAGGGTTGATCATGAACTTGACCCAGGGGCAACAAGATCTGAAAGCTCTGCTCTTGAAGAAAGAAAAGAAGAAAAGGAGGACTGTTTTGTTCAGCCCTAGACGCAGATCTGGGAATGCACCGCAGATTGAAACTGAGAGGACAACTCCATCTGTGAGGGAAGGTAGTCATCAGGGGGAAAGGGTTCCCAGTCCAGTGGTCTCCGACAACGAGACAGATTTCAACGACGAACAATACCCTCCTGCCGAAGACAAGTACAAACAGTTGAAGGATAGGCTGAATGCTATGGAGATCCAACAGGTACCTGGGCTGGATCTTGGAGATTTGGGTTTGTCAACTGGTGTGGTTATTCCTCGGAAGTTCAAAGCACCATCCTTTACTAAATATGACGGGGCGTCTTGCCCCAAGCTGCATCTAAGGTCCTATGTTCGGAAGATTCAACCATATACGGTGGACAAGAATTTATGGATCCACTTCTTCCAGGAGAGTCTTTCAGGGACTCATCTCGAATGGTTCTATCAGCTAGATGGGACCAAAGTTCGTAACTGGGAGGAGTTGGCTACTGCTTTCTACAAGCAGTATCAATATAATGCCAACCTTGCCCCTACGCGTACCCAACTCCAGGGTATGTCATTAGGATCAAGTGAAGGTTTTAAAGAATATGCGCTGAAATGGAGGGATCTTGCTGGAAGAGTACAACCACCTCTGACTGATCGGGAACTTGTCGATATGTTCTTGGGGACCCTGTCTGGTCCATTCTACAACCACATAATTGGGAATTCGTCTGCTGGATTCACAGATCTTATCTTGACTGGAGAGCGAATAGAAGCTGGTATCCGGTCTGGGAAGATTCAAGAGGCTGCACCTTCTGATAAAAAGCCTCATCAGGGAAAGAAAGAATCCAATGCTGTGCACGGTAAAAAGAGCCGTCATGAGGTAGGGGCAATCCAGATCTCCAATCCTGGACCTGCTCAACAAGGACAGGGGCAATAGCGAAAGGAGAAACGACAGTATACCAAACTCAACATGTCGCTGGATCAAGCACTGCAACAAATGTTGAAGGCAGGGCTGATCACCTTAAGGGCTCCTCTCCGGAATCCGAACACTTCTGCTCCCAACTATCATCCTAATGATAGGTGCGCGTATCATTCTGATAGCCCGGGGCATACTACAGACAACTGCTGGCCTCTCAAGAACAAGATCCAAGATATGATTGACGCCGGAGAGATTCAGTTTGAAGTGCCAGAGACTCCGAACATAATCACTGCTCCGTTACCCAATCGTTGAAGCCTTTGTTTATTTGATATTTTGAGTTGTATTTTTCTTTGCTTATACAAACAATTACTGTCATAGCAAACTCTTTTATTCTATTAATGCATCGCATACGTCTGTTTTGGGAATTAATACAATTGTTTTCATTATATTCAAAATTCTTTTCATATTTTTTCTGATGATCAACTCTTGGTTAATAATTCTGAGCCTCTTGAGGGAGGATGACGAAAACGATACCACGATCGCTACAATATGCTTTTGAACAGACCCCGCTGGTGAGGTACAGGCATTGTTTCAATCCCTAAACACTGGAGTTATAAGGATGATAATCCCTCGTCAACCCCTCTGAGCCAAAGAAGTAGGAGTTTTTATTTTCGAAAATCAAAACCCTCAATCATAACCTGGGGCAGGGTAGTCTCTCAGTTGATCCGAGTGCATAACGAATGGCACCAAAAAGAGATCCTTACAAAACGAAGAAAGACAGTGATGGTTCCGAATAATCATAAGGACAGGCAGTCATTATCAACAAAAAATCATAAATGAAAAGCCCAAAAAGTCAAAGCCAACGAAGAAGACTTACAAAACTGGGGCATCCCGCTGACTGTAATTCCAAAAAAGGAAACAGTTCAGGCAAAAAATAGGGATAACAAAATCAAAAATAAAGAGGTCCCACAAACCCTCGACAAAAAATGATGACTGCCTATTCAGAATAAATCATCAATATCCGAACCATCACTGGAAAATCAGAACAAAGACTCAAACTAGGTCTAACGTATGATCAACTGAGTTTAGGTTTGGAGAACATCACGAAGAGCGGGTGGGTACAAATAATTTGAGCCTTTATCCTTTGTTTCTTAAACCGTGAACCAGGCCACGTTATAACCCTTAAAAGTCCTAGCTGAAGCATGGGTTAGTTTGAAAGCATACTGTTACGAAAGGTATCCTGACTCCTTAAGGCCTACGGTAAATACGGAGTTGACATCATGTTTTTACAAACATTTACTTGTTTTATGAAAAAGAATGCATTTTCAAAATCTTCGAGACAGACATAAGCTTTGCATTTTTAACATAACTTTGTTTGCATATGACTTTTTGTTTGAACAGCATAGAAATTCGCATGACGAAAGTCTAATGAACAAGAGTATCTCCAATCAAGGGGCACGGCATGATCATGGTCTACCATCTGGGGCAGTTAAGTCAAGATCCAGAGAATCTCTCAAAAGGCCAAAAAGCCTGGGGCAAATCTCTGCCTGAGTCACTTGGGGCACTCCAGCAACGAATCTTGCACGATCAGACACCTTCTGGTAATATGGCAACACAAGCAGCCAGGGGCACCTACCTGCATTCTAAGAGCGTGGACATAGTCGAAAAATACTATGCAAAATCAAAGACCCGCTAGGTTGACACACCTAGGCAAAAATAAGGGCTTCCCGGCGAACCAAAAGGGTTCGGGCAAAATGAAGGGATGAAATGAAAAAAATCTGTACACCCGGCAAGTCGAAAACCTGAAAAGGCGGCTTGAGCAAAAATGGGTATCCCGGTGGACTGAAAACCCGAAAGGGCGGTCCAAGCAAAAAATTAGGGATCAAAGCGTACGACTATGTCCTGCCATCTTGTCACCTGCCTACCAGAAGAAGGTTCGCCCGTCAACAACAATCAGCACCTCATAGGTCTTCCTCCCCCATAGAAACAGGGGCAATGAAGAGTGGTCTAAGCAGTCTGATTGTTCTATCCTTCAAGGCATCAGGGTAAGTTCCGTTGAAGAACATAACCAATACAGTTCAATACTCCCCCGAGAGAGTCCAATCCAGTTTCCCCAAGAAAAATTGGAATCCATATCCCCAAGCAATAAGCTTATCCCCAGTAAGATTCTGGAAGCTTATCCCCTCGCAGAACACGAACGCGTCTCCCGGCTTTATTCAAAGAGTTATTTCCTTAACAGGATATAACTGGGTTATCCTCAGCCAAAAGCCACGGAAAGAGCGTCGTCGACAAAGTCTTCCTATCCCCAGCGAAGTCTATCGACACTTCCAACAACAAGGATATCCTCAGCAGGTTACTATTAACACTCAGCAAGGCATCTCTCTTCCCACAGAGTATTACTTCTCAGCATGGTCACTAGAGTATCTTTTCTCCCCGCAGAATCCGTCATTTGCCAAGTTTATTCCCCAACAGAGTTATCTTCTCCCACCGGTATACTTGCAACTATCATCCCCAGCGGAGGAAAAAAAACTATTCTTCAACATCAACCCAGGATACGACTTCCCGGCACCCGTCAAGGATTTATTTTCTTAGACAAAAATACAGTCATAAACATCATATCTTCGTACATTGTAGCATGTATATGCATCATATGGCACGAATCTCATTAATTTTGAAGACATACAGTTCATGCATCATGATTTTGCATACAATTATGTTTTGCCTTTTCAGGAAAAAGATCAATACAAAAATGATTACTATCAACTAACGCAATTCTTTCTAGATATAGTTTCAGATATGACCCAGATGATGGTGACGTTCTGATACTGCTTCCAGATATCCTTCTAGATATAGTTTCAGATATGACCCAGATATGGTGACGTTCTGATGCTGCTTCCAGAGTTCCTTCTAGATATAGTTTCAGATATGACCCAGAGATGGCGACGTTCTGATGCTGCTTCCAGATATCCTTCTAGATATAGTTTCAGATATGACCCAGATGATGGTGACGTTCTGATACTGCTTCCAGATATCCTTCTAGATATAGTTTCAGATATGACCCAGATGATGGTGACGTTCTGATACTGCTTCCAGATATCCTTCTAGATATAGTTTCAGATATGACCCAGATATGGTGACGTTCTGATGCTGCTTCCAGAGTTCCTTCTAGATATAGTTTCAGATATGACCTAGAGATGGCGACGTTCTGATGCTGCTTCCAGATATCCTTCTAGATATAGTTTCAGATATGACCCAGATGATGGTGACGTTCTGATACTGCTTCCAGATATCCTTCTAGATATAGTTTCAGATATGACCCAGATATGGTGACGTTCTGATGCTGCTTCCAGAGTTCCTTCTAGATATAGTTTCAGATATGACCCAGAGATGGCGACGTTCTGATGCTGCTTCCAGATATCCTTCTAGATATAGTTTCAGATGTAAACCAGATATGGTGACATTCTGATACTGCTTCCAGATTTCCTTCCAGATATAGTCCAGATGTAAACCAGATATGGCGACGTTCTGGCACTTATTCCAGTTGAAGATATTCCAAGACCTTCTCTGGTTCAGTCAGATCGACCCTAAGATCTCCCTGATGCTTATCCAGTTGAAGATATTCCAAGACCTTGTCCGGTTCAGTTAAATCGACCCTAAGATTTTCCTGATGCTTATCCAGTCAAAAACCTTCTCTGGTTCAATCAGATCGACCCTAAGATCTCCCTGATGCTTATCCAGTTGAAGATATTTCAAGACCTAGACCGGTTCAGTTAAATCGACCCTAAGATTTTCCTGATGCTTATCCAGTCAAAGGCCTTCTCTGGTTCAGTCAGATCGACCCTAAGATCTCCCTGATGCTTATCTAGTTGAAGATATTTCAAGACCTAGACCGGTTCAGTTAAATCGACCCTAAGATTTTCCTGATGCTTATCCAGTCAAAGGCCTTCTCTGGTTCAGTCAGATCAACCCTAAGATCTCCCTGATGCTTATCCAGTTGAAGATATTTCAAGACCTAGACCGGTTCAGTTAAATCGACCCTAAGATTTTCCTGATGCTTATCCAGTCAAAGGCCTTCTCTGGTTCAGTCAGATCGACCCTAAGATCTCCCTGATGCTTATCCAGTTGAAGATATTTCAAGACCTTGTCCGGTTCAGTTAAGTCGACCCTAAGATTTTCCTGATTCTTACCCGGTCAAAGGCCTCTCTGGTTCAGTCAGATCGACCCTAAGATCTCCCTGATTCTTATCCCAGTAAAAGACATCCAAGATTTTTTCTCAACGAGCGTTGTTGAAGTAGAAATCACCCAGATTTTTTTCTCAACGAGCGTTGTTGAAGTTAAAGTCACCCAAGATTTTTTCTCAACGAGCGTTGTTGAAGTTAAAGTCACCCAAGGTTTTTCTCAACAAGCGTTGTTGAAGTTAAAGACACCCAAGATTTTTCTCAACGAGCGTTGTTGAAGTTAAAGTCGCCCAAGGTTCTCTTACCATTCATGCTAAGGTAGTAACCATCCCTGGTTCTTTCATCGCCGTTTGAAGCTCCAGACTCAGCTCCTGTAACCAGTCAGGACACATCTATACCAGGCATCTAAAAATCAGCTCCTGCAACGTGTCAGGTACTCATTTTCTGTTTTGCAGGTATGCAGGTTCTCGCCAAGGAATCTCTTACGCAATCAAACATCCAGATGGCATCTATAAGCTCATCATCCTATCCAGCGACCTCCAAATGGCATCTATAAGCCCATTCCCCCATCATTGCTAACATGTGAGCGCAAATTTCTGGGCACTCTAGTGTCCAATCATCTTCTACCCTCGGATTACGAAAGGCACGTCCGCCAATCTGCATCCTCAGGTCTAAGAAGATTGAACAGGGGCAACTGTTGTACCCCAAAATTTGCCCTCCCATATTCTTCAAGAAATTGCCAAGCCAAGTCACAAAATTCCCCAAGGGTTGCACAGTGCAAGGGCCTCCTAAACAGTCAAAATTAGGGTTTTGAGTCTGATCAAGAAAAGGAAGTGTTCAAAGGCCCAATCAAGTCTCATATGCTTACAAACATGGTCAAGCATCCTCATATCAAGTTTCAAGGCATTCAGCTCAAGATTGCACAGTCAAAACCCTAAATTGCACTACAGTCAACTGTAGGGGCAAAATGGTCATTTGACAGTCAAAAGTTCAAATTTTTGGTCAACATATCATTTTGAAGCCACAAACATCATTTGATCAATGCTTGATCATGATTCTCAAAATTTGGCTCAGAAAATCATCAAGATGCAAAAGTTTCCTTATTTGGACAGCTGAAAAAGTCAACTGAAATTGACCAGGGCATAACTTTCACATGGATTATCAGAAAAATTCCATCCAAAGCTCATTTTGAAGAGAAAGACATTTCCTACAACTCATCTTCATACTTCAAGTCCAAGAAATGCTCTCACAAAAAGTTATCAATGTCAACATTATAGGTCATTTTCAAAAGTCAACAAAAAGGGACTTTAAGTCAAAGGCCATAACTTGAGATTGGAAAATCAAAATGACATGGGACCAAAGGCATTGGTTAAAGGACTCAAAGACCTTTCCGAAATGTCCAAGAACATGAGAAAAGCTTAAAAATTGAGCAAGTTATGCATTGGAGAAGTTGGGAAATTTTTGTGAAATGGCAAAAGTCAACTATCCTTGAAACTTCAATTTTTGACAAAAGGGCCCACTTTCTTCCACTCGATTCAGCCTTGTCATGCCACACACGTGTCCCATGATTAATTTCAAGATCAAACATTGATTTTTCTATTTTATTTAATTTTTATTAATTTAATTCATTTTAAATCTTTAATAATTCAAATAAAATTTAAAAATCAATGGAATAGTGTCATTTGAATTGGAATAGCTTCCATATATCATGTGCCAGCTCACAAACTCATGCTAGGGTTAGGTTATACACCAAGTCTTGGTTTTGCTTAAAAAAGGGAAAGTTTGTTAATGGTGAAAGACCTAAGACTAATTCTCTCATGGGCATGGATCAAGGCCAGCTAATGACCTAATTCCCTTCCCTCATAAGTGCTGAGTCAAAACCTAATGCCCAGACACTCTAAACTGCGCAGAAAAGCTCCCTAGAAACTTGAAAAATTCTCCAAAAAACTCAAAACTGAAATCAGTGTTCTAGGTGGATTCAAGGCACGAAATCCATTCCAAAAGCTTCCTTGTGGTCTCCTGAACGCATTCCAATCATTAACATCCATCAAAACGCCCAGAATTGGTACCATGGATTCAAGCTGTGTCAAACAAAATGCATAATCGTATCTTCACATTCAGACATTTTCATTATGTTTTTTCTATGCATTCATGTTAACTAACGTATTCTGAAGCTAATCATGTAGTTTAATTTCGTTTTCATGCCATATTTGGAGATTTGCCATTGACAACTGTTAGGGTTTACAGAAGCTTGAAATTGGGGTTTCTCAAATTAGGAAAAATCAGGACCCCAGACCACCACCATTGCAATCAGCAGACTTAGACGAAGAAGAAGCCATGGTCGCGATTAATTTATGAGTCGTATAGCGCTAGTCGCTATTTTCTCTAAAGCAACCTTGAACCACGCTTAAGAAACCGTTGCCATATGGTTTTGTTTTCAGGGAAGGTGGAGAAGACGATTACATGTCACACGCTGACTGGCTCATTTAAAATCTCGCGCGTTTTCCAGCACTAATCTTGTTTTTCTTTTATAATATTTCTTTGCTTATTATATAACAAAGTGGTTAAGTGGCACAGATGGCAAGCGAACGTATGGGCAATGCACAAGACCTGGGTTCGATCCCCAGGTCTTCAATAATTTCAATATTATTTTCTTGTTCACATTCACATGCAGGTTCATCATTGGAGTGCACCATACATCCCCCTAATCTAAGCATACACGCGTCTCATGAAGTCAAATCAAGGGCAGAGATTCCAAGGGCACAATAAACCCTAGTCAACGTTGCCACATGATGTCTGGGAGGGTCAACGACTCTGGATGCCATTGGGCCAGATTTGCCAAGTCCACACCTCCACTTTGGGGACTTCCACCCCCCCTGGTTTGCAATTCTTTTTATTTTTTATTTTATTTTTTAATTGCTATTTTATTTTCCTGATTTGTTTTAATTTAATTAATTATTTTTTTTCACAAATATAAAAAACATCATAAAAAAATCAGAAAAGACAAAAATGTGATAAATAATTTTTATTTTAATTATTTCCTTATACATAAATTAGCATGTAAATAAATTCAATTTAAATTAGGGTTTGCAATATTAATTCTTTTTTTCATAAAAAATTCAAAAATATAGCATTAGGTTTAATAACTTTTTATTCCTTTTAATTTTCCTTTTTTTTTTTTTGCCATAATTCATAAAAAATCCAAAAATATAGCATTAGGTTTAATAACTTTTTATTCCTTTTAATTTTCCTTTTTTTTTGCCATAATATTAGTGATTTATTTATTTTCATAATTAAACTTGTAAACTAATTAGGGTTGCATTTAGGTTAAATTTTAATACTTTCATAATAAACTTAAAAATAATTAGAACTAGGTTTAACATTTCATTTTGGTTTTTAATTAATTCTTTTTTATTAAATCTCAAAAAACACAAAAATACTAAAAAACATTTTCTTTTAATTCTTAATTTTAATTCCTTATTAATAATATTTTGCAAAAGGGTCCAACGCCCTCGTTCGTAATTTATTTTATTCGCACATTTGTTTTATTTCGCTTAATTCATTATGTATCTCTCCCAAAGCGTTGTAACTTAAACTTCTCGCACTTTTATTTCTTTTGCTCTATTTACTTTCCGTCAAATCGGGTCCGGTTTAATTTTGGCGATGTGGACCCGCGCCATTTGTAATAGTCTTAGATTTACTTTTCCCGCAAATATTAACTGTTAACAAAGCATGCAAGAATGAATGGATAAAATAAAATCAAGCGTAGATCACAATGAACATGACAAGACAAATATCAATGAAAACGATACACGAATCGCACACACCACCCCTAGGGTACGCCTCACTGTCACTGTTGCCTTTCGAAAGGTGATCGTCGAGTAGAGGATGTCTTAGTAAGTCCTCATGATCCGGGAACCTGGCATGAGGGTAGCTTCTAAGGTGTCTTCCCATTGCTCTGGTGGTCACCATGTCCCTATAAACTCGAATTGACCCGAACACCTCCAACGGTGGTGCTACCTACCTCTCAATGGTGGGATGGCACTACTTTAAAGGACATTTACACAGACGAATTCCTTAGGGTAGGTAGACGACTCATGGATACTTGCTCTCTTCAAAACAAAACAAATAATACTTTTCACCAACACATTTTCAAAAGCTTTCAAAACAAACTTTTCAAACACTCTGACGTACGAGTCGAACTGAAATTTTTCAAAGAAACTTTTTAAAACCCACAATTGAAAAGCAAGCAAACATTTCTGAAAACACAATGAGCAAGTATCTAAGAGCCCATGGATAACCATGGATAGAAAGGGTGCTAACACCTTCCCTTTCTATAATCTACCTCCCGAACCGAGAGCAATCTCTTTAAGGAATTTTTCTGTGCTTTTGTCCTTTCCATTTGGAGAAAATAAAAGACGGTGGCGACTCTTGCTTCCGCGACATTTCGCGAACCAGCGTTAAACAGTCAGTTCCAGATCCACCAATCACAACCTTATTATGTCAAGTGTTGGCTTCTTGTTTGGTCAGACCTTCCTTACTTTAGCTTTTATTTTATGTTTTAAGATAGTCAATTCATCTTCTCCCATACTTTAATTTTCAAAAGCTTCTCATCTTTTTCAAAATCTTCTTGCTTCTCTTTGTTGATTGTTTATGTTCACATGAATCCTTAGGAGTTTGATTTCATCTTGTTCAAGGTGAGAATTAAATAGAATTTAGGTTCTAAACCAAGCATGATAACATTAGGTAAGAGTTCCCTTAATCCTAACTCTGGGACCATTGTATATGACAACATTAGGACTTGAGTTTCCCCTTAGATTTTCTTTTCCCTTTTGCATTGCATTTAAAACTAAAACTCTTTTCTTTATCAAATCTCAAAAACACTTAGCAATAAAGAGGCGAACTATGTGTCATGAGCCTTAAATATTGGGAGAAGTGTGAGGTGGTGCATTCCTAACCTTGTGCTTCCTTTCAGTCATAGCCTTTAATGCAGTTCAAATCACTAAATCCTTTTTTCAAAGACTAAAAAAAACATTCAACCTCATTCAAACCTTTTTGTGCCCTCGTGCACATTTTCTCCTTTAAATCCTTTTTCAAGATTAGACATGATTCATTTATTATCGAGATGTCATTCATATATCCCCATGGTTGTAAAGAGTTCAACTTTTTCACTTGAGTACTAGAGGTGTGTCCAAACCCCCTCGTGTTGGTGTTTGTCCCTCTTTCTCATACTTTGTTGGCGATTGGTCGAGTCTTCTCCTTAAAAATGATGACTTGTATCTTCATTTAAAATCAACCAACAAATAAACATTTTAGAGAAGAACTACGGTACTCTGATTCCCTATTGTACAACGGGGATACGTAGACACGAGGTTTCAAAACCAAGGCGAGCACATTAATAAAAACTTTTCTGAAATTCTGGTAGTATGATCTCAGATGTCCTAAGAAATGTAGAGACACTAATATCTGAACAAAACACAATGACAAGGTATAACAGATAAACAATACTGAAAAAATAAAGGAACACACAAAATTGTTAATCCAGTTCAGTGTACAACAACACCTACTATGGGGGCTACCAAGCCAGGGAGAAAATCCACTATAATAGTATTAATTCGAAGCTAAAATACATTGTTTACAACTTCTCGCTTAATCACTACCCATGCTTACTTCTACCTAAAACTCACCTAGTTATGAGACCCTACTCACTTCCTTTCCTATCACTATAGTGAATAAAAACAGTTCTTGAATTTAGAAGACACTATTCAAAGACACATAACCATTCTATGCTTAAAAGCTTAAGAATAATTAACAATACTTACAACTCAATAAGAGGCAGTCCTACTCTTCTATCAAAGTGATATTAGATAGGCTCACAATTAACAAAATAGTCTTAATATATTCACTAAGACTTAATGTTCAATCAACACATAAGACCACCTAAAATCACGTTCTACAATGCTACAAAATACACTACAGTTCCACCCTTGTATTAGGGTTGAAGCCTTCCTTTTATAACCTTGAATGAAGTGGATTTAGGCTTCTAAAACACAGTAAATTAGCCGCTAAAAATATGCAGAAACTTCTGCATAAAAATAGGACTTCAATCATTATTTTCCTAAATTATCTCCATAATTAGAAACTAAGAATACTCCTTGAATTAAGCTTGAATCTCTTAATCCTTAAACTGAGTGCCACATAGGATATCATAATATTCTTAGAATATTCTACATTTGTAATAAACTTAAAACATCAAACTATCCATCTGTACACATGCACCATGTCTAATGATTCTGCATAGGACATCTTGTTCAACATGTTTCTCCAGTTGATAGAACATCTTATTTCAACATGTTGCAGTCAAACATAATCTCTGATTCCTTCATCTTGGACACCAAATTGGATTACTTAATATTCATAGAATATTTAGTAATTTAAATCAATTCTACTCATACTGTAAAAATTATAACAAACCATATGTCCTACTCTTCTGGTTAGGACATCGCATTCGACATGTTTAAACTACAAGTTGAAACATCTTGTTCAACATGTTTCTGCCAAGTTAGTTTTACCAAAATTAATGCTAATCACAAAAACAGAGAATTAACAATCTCCCCTCTTGACAAATTTTAGCTAAAATAACTTAATAACCCTTGCACATAAGAATCTAAAATCCAGATGACAACAAAATCACATAGGTTTTAAAATAAATCTAACACACACAAATCAGAAGCACAACAGCAGAAAAATATTAGAGGCATCAACACCAAAAGATAAATAAAAGCTTCACAAATAAACCACACAGAAAAATTTATGTTTTTTTCAATCACATCAATGGCCAGTCATCTTGTCTGGCATTTTCACAATCTCAAGTATCACAATACTCTCCATTAAGTCATGCTTAGGTCAACATACTTCAAGAGCTCCAAGACAATAGTTAGAATATGGTCCACATATATAATCACTCTCCCTTTTTAACCATAATATGACAAAGGAAAGCTAACCACAAAACAAATTAGCACAGAAGATAGACCACATAACAACAGAAACACATCAAGTGCACAAATATCCTGGAGAAAAAAACTGCAAAAATAATGATATGTCAATGATAATATGCAGTTACAAAAGCAGGACCATTACTCTCCATGTTTTATACAATCATTTCTCCCCCACAAGAGGAAAAACCAAGACATAAGAAGATCCAAAAACATCAAACCAATATGAACTACCCAAGTTTACAAATCAGGAAAGATGTCATAACATTTGGTAAGACAACATGCACACACACACATACTACCACCAGCAGGAGCAGCAGAAACACACTATAATATTGGGAACAAAACCATCTTGATCATCTTCAGGTGGTCTTCCACCTCTTGCCCCTCTCAAATAACCTCCTACACTCCTTGAATTTGTCACAAGTTTTAGGAGTGTTACCAGAGACCTCCCTTATCATCACCTCAGAAAATCTCTTCTTAAAATCAACCCTTTGTAAAGATCTTTTGTTCCACCTTTTGATAGTTTTAACCATAGTATCATGGAGAAAAAATAGAGAATCTTTTGCATTCATCCCCATCTGTAATTGCTATAAATCCTTAAATACTTCAATGCCATTTGATTTTTCTTTGATAAATTTCATCCAAGCAATTTTTGAAAACTCATCAACAACCACACCGACATATCTATTTCTACCAAAATTGTCAACATGCATAGTTTCCATTAACTTCATATGAAGAATTTCTAATCCCTTGGAAGTAATTTGATGATGCAACTTTGGATGTGTCATATTGGTTTGCTTCACTATTTGACACTCACCACAGATTTTTCCTTCCTCAATTTTCAGCTTGGGAATACCTCTGACTGCTTCCTTTGACAAAACTTTCTTGATACCTATCATGTGTAAATGGCCAATTTTTTGATGCCATAGCTTCACTTCAACTTTTTCTGACATCAAGCATGTGAAAGAGAAATTTTTTTCTTGAGGAATCCATAACTAACATTTATCTTTTGATTTGGATCCCTTCATGATAACTTAATTCTTCTCATTTATTACCAGACATTCAGATTTAGTAAAGTTAACTTTGAGACCTTGGTAACATAGTTGACTAATACTTATAAAATTAACAGTCAGCCCCTTAAAAAATAGCACATCATCAAGATAGGTTCTCCTGTATAGTCCAACTTTCCAACACCCTTTATTTCTCCTTTTGATCCATCTCCAAAAGTGACATAGTTAGTGGAATATGTTTTAATATCCACCAAAAATTTCTTGACACCAGTCATGTTTCTAGAACAACCACTATCAAAATACCACACCTCTTTATCAGAATATCTGAGGGAGGTATGAGCTATAAGTTATGACGTACCAACTTTAGGACTCCACTTCTTCTTGTTCTTTAGTGCAACATGTTTGGGTTTGGGCTGAACAAAAAGCTTAGGGTATCCATACAACTTGTAATACTAAGGTTTTATGTGACTAAATTTTCCATAATAATGACATCTCCATCATTGGGTCTTGCTTCCCGAGTAATCATTCTGATGTCTTTGCTGATGTCGGGACATTTGATTTGATATCTTATGTTCCAGTTTTTTCTTCTGTTCTAGTTTCTTCTTGGGATGAACAAACTTCACTTTAGGACCTTTTCCATTGTTGTTCACAACTTTATTATCATACCCAAGACCTTTAACATTTCCAGCATTCTTCTTAGATTGAAGAATCTCGTCCAACACATCAGAACTATTGTTAAGAATTCTTATAGACTTAGTCATATTTTCAAGTTTTGGATTGAGTAATCCAACTTTATCCTTCAGATATGAGATGATATACAAATGATCCACCTTTTCAGCCTATATTTGAGCAATGACTTTCTTTTGATCCTCTACCTGTTGACACACTTCTTCACTTCTGAGGCACAACTTCTTGTATGAAGCAGCAAGTTCATCAAAAGTGAGTTCTCAATCTGATTCTTTATCAGAATCAAAAAGTCTAGTCAAGGTAGTTGTTGTACCCCAAAATTTTCCCTCTCTTTTCTCAAGATATTTCTCACAAGATCTTCAATAGCTCAAGTTTTTACAAGTGTTGACTAGATCAAGCCATCTACTAAACACAGATGCCTCAAATTAGGGTTTTGATTTGCACAAGGACAATTGAACTTTTAATGCATAAAATTAGTTTAATAGATCATAATGGACCTCCAAGATTACTTATGTCAAGTTTCAAGTCTTGGATCATAAGTTTACTCTGGTCAATTGATCAGATGACTCAAAATTAGTTGTATTGGGTAAAAGGTCAAATATGGTCAGCCTACAGTCAAACTTCGAAATTTTTGGTCAATATCAACATTTTGAAGTCATAAGCATCAATTTATCAAGTTTGGATCATAATTCCTCAATAAAAATGTTCAAATCATCAAAAGGGCAAAATGGTCAAAATTAGGGTTTTGACTGAGAATGGCTAATCTTTGACTTTTGACCTAATACATGGCTCATTGGTTTGAAACACAGTCACAAGGATTCAAGTACATCATTTTGAACTAATTTCATGTCTCAATTCATTTCTCAAGATCAATTGATTGATAGTTGAAATTCAGTCAACTAATGAAAAGTCAACGGATACACTAAAAGTTAAACTTTGACTTTTTGATCAAAATTGAGTTTCAAAGATTACAATTCATCAAGACATTAAAAATTTTGAAGCATGATCATCAAGAAATCAAGAAATTCAAAAGTTAATTTGAAAAGTCAAACTTTTCAAGACTTAGAAAAATTTCTAAGTGTTTTAAGCATGATAATTCCATAACTTCATGACATTTTTCACCAAGATTCAAGATGATTCAAAGAAAACTTTAAACATGAAATTTGTATATGTTGATGATATCTACAACTTTGCTTTACTGATCAAGTCCTAGAAGTGATTGGATTTTGAGTTATAAATTTATGATGTCATGCACTTTTTCTAAACACTTAGTGAAATTTTCAACAAGTTTAGGCAGATTTTTGACCTAACTTCATGGTAAATTTTCACCAAGCTCCAAGATGATTTTGTTAAAATGGAAAACATGAAAGTTCTAGAGGATATTTCAATATTTCCAAAATGTCCAAGAACTTGAAGAGATCATTTTTTATCTAGGAGATTCGAAGACTTGAAGTTGGCATGTTAAACTTGAATTATAAGTCATTTTTGTGATGAACTCATACTCAAATCTCATAACCTTATCATTTAATCTCACTTTTCAGGCCATGTTGCTTCTAAATCTCTCCATAATTAAGTAATTACACATGCCCTAAGTGTATTTCACAAGGATTTGATGCTTTGTCCAAGTCTTGATACCATTTATGGTTGAAATTGCAAAAAGTAACATATCCACTTTGATAAAGCAAGTTTTATGCTAACCACTCTATTCGTTCAAGCTTGTGACTTGTTCCAAAGAGTATAAACAATATCGGTGATCAGAGGCAATCTTATAGCAGCTATTAAAGCATGACAAAGTCCCTTGAATCACTCCTTTCATCATCATGAAGCAAACTTGTATTTTGTGCATTTTCAAACCAAATTCAAAACTATAACTTATTATCTCAAGATTCTGGTTACTTCAAGATGTCAAACCTCTTGTCTATAAATAGAGGGATCATTTGCAAGCCATACCGAGAACTTACAAGCCCTTAAGCCCTCTCATACACTCTCAAATTCGAATTGGCCATAAAACTCATTTCTTGAGTTTTCAAAATCCATTTCTTTGAAACTCATCACTCTTGCAACTTTTGTCCAAACAAATCACTCAAACACTTTATTTACATCACATAGAATTGATCCAATCACCTGTTTCACTTCTGTAATCACTCTATCATCATATACCATTTTCAAAATCCACCATTTCAACTTGACTTGTGTAGACCAATCCAGACACTCTCAAGGCAAAGTAAGAGTTGCAACATACTCACCAAGGTCTAAGGAAGCTAAAGCAAACACCACATTACTTCTGGAAGTCGTGTAGAGGACATTGAATTCTTGCATCAATATGTAAGTTTTTCCAACTTTGAAATCTTGATACAAGCATCATTTACACTTACTTTTAAAAGATAAAATGTAGATATCATGTCTATGAAGCTAACCATATCCTTAAATTTCATTTTTATTGACCGTGGGATGAGAATTTTGAAACTGAATTTTTTGGACATTTAGGTTTTCAGTTTGGTACAAGTAGAAATTTGTGAGTTATAGTGGGAATAAATAAAAACTAATTACATATTTGAAATCCTTGCAAAATTCTAAGCAAGTTTCACTTTTACATTTTTGAATTTGGTTGAGAAATGAGAAAGTTAGAGTTTTTTAAAAATGGAAATCATATATTGTTACAGTAACCGTAACCATGAATGCAAGGAAGAAGAAGAAGAAGAGAAAAATCCAATTTTTTTAAAAAGAGTTTATTTTATATTTAATAGAATATGTTTTATAAAAAGATGAAACAGCCACCCCAGTGGTAAACAATGCGTGCGCTAAGTCACTTGTCTATAGGGATCTGGGTTTGAGTCCTAGTGGTACCCTTTTGCATTTTATTTGTTATTTTTCAAACTAACATGCAGGTTTATTATATTTTGTATGATATCTGTATCTAAAACACAAGTAGGCGCATGACCCGATGGTAAGGGTGCGCGCTGGATCCTTAGGGGGCGTGGGTTTAACACTCACCCTATGTAACTTTTGTTTGTTCTTTTCTTTTAATTTCTTTTGTTATCATTTATTTTCATCATTTTCAACTAATTCTTTTTGCATCCAAATTTAATCATTTCAAGCTGATTTTTTGTACACTATTAAATTATCACCTTTTCTTTACAAATATTAAAAAATATCACAAAAATATTTTTTACTTCCTTATTTTTTTAAAATCAAAACCTTTTCCATAAATTAACCTTTTCTTTTTATAATTAAAACTAAATTAGACTTAACTTTTTTATTTTGTTTTCTTTTTAATTAACTTAGACTTTAGGTTTTATTAAATAATTCATTAACTTCTCTTGTAACTTAATTAGTTCAATTTACTTCAATTAAAACCTTTTTCATACAAAAAACTATAAAAAACAATTTCCTTTTCTTTTACATTATTTTTATCTTCTAGTGCATTCTATTATTCAATATGATTATAATAGTAATTAGGTTTTAATAGCTTTCTTCCCCCATTTATAAATTATATCCCCATCCTCAAATGATGTAATAGCGTAGAATTTTACATTTCCACAATTTATCGCTTTCAATATAAATGCTAGTAATTAGGGTTTGTATGGAAATACATAAAATCAACTAATAGAAAACCCTAATTCAAGAAAAAAATGCATGGAAAACAAACACTTTGCACACTTGTACCTCTAGGGTTAACCTACACTTGTTTCCTCGGATAAAACAGTCATGTCCCTCGAACGTGGGATACTTTAGCAATGACCCTCGAATACAATATTGTAGTCCCTCGACGACCCTTCAATGTTGCCTTCGGTAAACGATCTTAGACCCTTACAAAAATTGCTAATGTATCCTACAACGTTGCTTTCTATGACTATACGACGATCCACGCCCGTCCCTTCATATCCAATGATAGGGCTTCTTACCAATCAATGGTAAGATAGCAATATCTAAAGGAGGAGAAAATGAACAAATACTTTTTTGAGTAGGTAGAACGCTCATAGTTGATTGCTCACAACCATTTTCAAAACATATTTCAAACACACCAACACTTTCAAAATGAAATATTTTCAAAAGTTAACACTGTGTATGCATTCTTATAGAGATGAGAATCATTACAAAATTCTCCTAAACAAAGGCACTTTTCAAAAATACTTTCGAAACTATCACAAACACATTTCAAATAAAGAATTTTCAAAGTAAGCTAGCAACTAAGATCCCATAGATAACTACAGATGAAAAGAGTGCTAACACCTTCCCTTTTCATAACCTACCCCTGAACTCAAGAAAATATCTCAAAACTTATTTCCTGTTCTTTTTACCCTTTCCTTTATTGGATAAAAGAAAAGTCAGTGGCGACTCTTGCTATCCGCAACAATTACGATGAAATGCAAAACACTCAAGTCAGTTCTCCCACCGTATTACAGAACTGGAAACTTTGCTGGGGACATTGTACTTAAAAGTGGGGTTACCTTAGAGACTAGATCACCTTTAAATTCTTTCATTGTTTGACTTGTTTGCTTTACATTTTTTGGGTCCTTATTTGGGTTTTGTATTAATCCTCTACCAGGATCTGGGAACATTATTAGGTAAGTAGCAAAGATTGTGAAGACTATACGACATAGATCGATATGGTTCAAGCAATAACTACATTAGTGTGACACGTTTGTGAATACCGGTATCCCTTATGGAAAATTAAGGAGAATACGGGGCTGCTGTGTGGTGTCATGAAGTACTAACTGACCTTAGAACCTTTTGTTGAACAACTTGGCCATTAGGAAGTAGTGAGATAGTCGGCTTTGGTGCAGTCTAAAGTTGGTTGATACTCGATACTACGCTCATTAAGATTGGAATTTTGGGATATTTTGGTCGCCAATAAAGAGGCTTGCGCTGAAAAAATGCCTAATGAAGAAAGATCAATGATATTGAGATCCCCTAGAACCCGTTTACTTTCTAGGATAGGTTGAACCAACTAAACTTCAAGAGGGTACTTACCTATGAAGTCCATGCAAGCCTAAACCTAAGGATTTGTTTGCTTTGCTTATATATGTTTATTTGTACATAACATCATGACATCATGCCATGGCATTTTGCACTAACCATTTCAAGGACTTTTGGGATTTACCTTTGTGTTGTTTTGTAGGACACGACTTTCATGCGAAGAAATACCATCCAAATAAACCTTGTGAAAGTGCCTACTCGACTCAAGGAGTTAGCGTCAAGGGTTCCAAATGA
Organism: Vicia faba; assembly: GCA_948472305.1. Taxonomy (NCBI): domain Eukaryota; kingdom Viridiplantae; phylum Streptophyta; class Magnoliopsida; order Fabales; family Fabaceae; genus Vicia; species Vicia faba. Next base: position 302,680 of record CATIWC010001360.1, read on the forward strand.
TTCTCCATTCACCAAGAAGTATGGTCGTCTCATCAACTTGGTTACCTCAAACTTTGAAGAGAACATGGTACATGTGCTTTTCTAATTATTTGAACCTAAATACCATTACTTTACATTTCCTGATTACCAATTGGTGCCTACCATGGAGGAGTTTTCTCAACTCTTGGGAGTTTTCTCCATTCACCAAGAGCTTTGGGTCGGATTATTTCCCCACTGTCTGTAAAGAAAATTGGAGTTTTCTTCCCCCATGAAGTTTGAGTTACTCATCAACCGAGAATTATTGGTTTTTCATGATAAAGCTATTTTGGTTATACATATGTCCACACTCATTTCTCAAAAGTTTCTTCAAGGAAATATTTTGATTTTGATTATCAAGTCATGGAACAAAAAGTGAAGTGGTAATCAAGACATTCATTTGTTACGAGTAACTTGATTTTATGGATTGAACTAGGGTGTCTTTTAAAAATGAAAACTAATTTGAATTCTTCGATTATATCTTCAAGTTAATTGGATCAAAGTTTCTAAAGATGGGATGTTCACGTATTTGATTTTGCTTAGAAGTTAAGTGACAAGTTCATTCAACAACATTCAAGGAAATTTACAAAATTCCTTATGGATAATTCTCGAAGTTTTAGAATAAATTTGTATTCCATTCAAATGTTATTCTAAGTGCATTCATGTCCAAAATTCTATCAAAGATATTCAAGATTTCCAACAAGTCACATCATAATTTAAGAACTCATTCCATATGACTTTATTCTATTAACTTGCAAATTCATCAACCAAAGTTTCAAACGAGATCATTCCAAATATCATTCACAAAACTCAAGATTCATTCAAGTTTTCAAATTAGAAGAGATCAAAACCAAGGAGGAAAGATTCGACCTAAAGCTCATTATAAATTTACATTCATCATTATTACAAAGTTACAAGAGGAATTACAAGTGTGTACATCAAAACTCTAATCCTAATCTCCTAAAGCTTCATGCTTTAAAACTTGCAGTCCACTTTATGCCAAATCTGCACCATATGCCCAATTTCCAACCATGCTACAACACACAAATTTTTCCAAAATGTTATTGTCCACTCTGCATATCAGCACTACAAAAGACAGATCAGAATATGCTATACACCAGTCTAAAAGCAGCCTCTATGTTGCCCCCAATCATGTCCAAACCTGCACCATATCAAGCCAAGAGTTACAGGAAATTAGTTATACAAAAGCTCCGTCAGGAAAGCTAGAACAAAGCATAGTACTTTTGTTTAAAGTTACCAAAAACATTCCCTCCAAAGTCACTCCAACATGCTTATAAGAAGGCTTCCTGCAACAGAAAAAACCTATCACATAAATCCTCATGAATATCTAATACATAAGAAGTTCTACAAAAAAAGTGAAACTCAGTCAAAGTTTTGCAGAACTTTCCTATATCCTCAAATCCATCTGCAAAACCGTAAAAAATCATCACCATAACACTCCTTTAAACCTTCGTTTCATCACTTTTTGAATCTCTATGTAAATCCACTCACCTTCAAAAACCCTTCCATCTCCAACATAACACAATTTGCAATCAACAAAAACAAAATAGACACTCTCCTCAAATATTCGAGCACCAACATAGCACGACACAACAATACGCTGAAGCGCGACGAATCGGTAGAAGAAGAACTTGAGTAGAAGGGAAGAGGAACATACTCAAAGATATAAAGTGAGAGATTTGAGAACTTACTTGGAAAGTCACCATCGAAGCTCAAGTTTGTTCCAGACGCCTCTGACGGGACTGCAATACCGCTAAAAAGTAAACTGAAACTCAGCGACTCCGCCTCCATGCTACACCTCAACCTCGCTCACTGGAAACGAGTTCAGATCGTGACTGAAACAAAATCACCACTCCAGCGCAGGCGATCCCACCACCACACCATCGTGCTTACACCGAAATCTCAGACCGCCACCGCACTCACAAGTCGTATCACCGGTCAATTTTTATGCCTCTTTACTTTCGTGTTGCTTGGCTTTATTTTGCTCATGTTGTTGTTTGTGTATTTGAGTTTTTCAATTGCATTTGTTGTGGTGAACTTGATTTGAGATGGAAAGAAAATTTGAAGGGAAGAAAAAGAATATGATATGATGAAAATAGAGAGTTTTTTTATATAGTTTTTTTTACAGTAAACATATGAAATAGGTTTTATTGGGAATCAATGATTAATATGACATTTTCCTCTTCCCAGTAACAATGAATCTGGCGCCTCTATGCTTTAGGGTTTCAAAACCTTTCTTTGTTCTCTTTCTAAAACTGGGTCGGTCCCAATGGACCTGTTGGGCCAATCCATTATAAATATTTACCTTATTTATTAATTAAAACATAGTCATAATAGATAAATAGCAATAGTTCAGTGGTATGGCATGTTTGTTGCAACCTAAGAGACCTGAGTTCTACTCCTTGTTGGGATATTTTATTTTGTTTTTCTTGATTATTTTAGCCTTATTTCCAAATTTTATTATATATATGATAACAAAATATTAGTTTATTTTATTTTATATTTCTTTCCATTATAAAATACAAAAAATACATGCTATTATAATTTAGTCTTTATTTAATTTTTGTTATTTATATTGTTTAAAAATACATGCTTATAAATTAATCTCTTATTTAATTTTTGTTATTTACTTAACTATTCAATTGTCATTCTAATTAAATTTGTTTAATCTTTATATCTTTCGTCCATTTAAATTCCATGGGAAATGTTTTAACTTTGTTGACTTCATGTCACCAAATACACCTTATACGATTGAGCGAATTCCTTCATTCATTTTTGTTTTACTATTTTGTTAATCTTAAGTTAATTTTCTTAAAAGACTCAATTTTAAAACTCACACCTTTTAAGTCAAAACTTCGACACTAGGTCGTCATATCTTCAAAATCTCATTCACACCCATTTTGACCAAACAAACCATTTTAACCAAACAAACCATTTTTAACCAAAAAACAGATATTTCAAAAGGTTCCTGCGGAGTACCACAGATGCATTGGGTTCTAGTATCTTCTCATTGTATAACTAACCCCCGAACCTTCGATCTCTTTCAAAAAATGCATTGTATTTTCATTACTTTTAGGTATTACTTTACATTACATATTTAAGGGTTTTATTTCGCTCTTTTCCCTTGGAAATAATAAAGCGCGGTGGCGACTCTTGATTATTTGCAAGTCAAGTTAATTAATAGCTTGATCTCCAATTTTCACCCCTATAGAAATGGCGACTTTGTTGGGGAAAGATTAACCTCTTGCTGGTCCATCCCTAAGTGGGTTAAGCCATAATTTGTGATATATGTTTTTATTATTATTCGTTTGTTTGATTATATGTTATATGTTGTGGTTATTTGGGTGTTGATGTTACTTACAAAGGACAAGTCCTATACATGGACTAAGTTACACTTAAGAATAGGACGTGCGATATAATCATGTTAACTTTGAGGGAGTAATCCCGAAGAAGGAGACATGAAATACCCCACTCATTGGAAGCCCCTTTGACCATAGTATTCGTTTACTGAGTAATCGGGAAGATGTTACTACTTTAGACCTGGGAGCCATAGAAGCTAAGAATCGTAGAACCCTTAACCCATCTTGGCCTCTTAGGTGTAGCGCGAATACTATAACAGAGTAATTCAGAAGTAGTTATCACGTGATGCTGCACTCAGACGAGTTTCTCTTGAGAATATTGCTAATTACCGAGTAATCACGACGTTGGTAATATCCGAAGGAGGAACGTAGACTCTGGGAACTTTTAGAACCTTGTTTTACAGGTGTGATTAAATATTTATTACATACCTTGAGGGTGGTCCTTACCTTTGACTCCATGCTCGTTACATTGAACCTTTCGACTCTGTTTGTAACCTTGCTTGTGGTTGTTGCATAGCCATGCCTTCATTCATCCAGGAAACCCTTTTCACTTTATTTTCAAGGAATTTGGAAGTCTTTCTTTGTAAACATCACAAGTTTCGTCAAGCTCAATGGATATTAGGTGTTGATGGGGTGAAAACCCTAATCCACCAAAATGGATGATTGATCTTATTGATAACTTGATCAATGCTTTGGTCATATTTAAAATTCATCTTCTATCGTCATACTTTTATGTTTACAACTCAATATCTTGAGTTCCTTGAAAATTAAATAAAAACTCTCTTTTGCATATCATACATCATTCTACATTTTTTTGTTTCACTTTTAAAAGTCATTTCCGAGCCTTATTTTTCCTTTGGTAACGCCGTACAACACTCGTGCTAAGAGAATAATAGAAAATATCAAGAAAGAGATTTTTGAACTCCGCAAAGAGGTAATACTTTGAAGGCCAATATGGAGTATCTAACTGCTTTGGTTGAAACTTTAGTTGTTGCCCAAGTCAATCCTTCTAGGAAGGAAGAAGAGATGGAAAAGGTATTCACAAACATTCTAAAATCATTCTTTCATGAGAAGGTGATAGTCAATGCACTCAGTGATTTCCCTGAAAAAATGAATGTGGGAGTGCTTCTAGAAGAGTATGTAAGAAGGGAATGTTTATCTGAAGATGGTGGCTCAGCTAGTGGTGTGAAGAAGTTTGATAATAATGTTTCCAAGAAGAAAACTAGAGGAAGAAATAATCATCTCCAGAATCATTATGTTTCTCCTATCATCCATGTGTTCAATTTACCTTATGCAGCTCCAGTTCATCAACAGAATCATCAAGTTCCTAATCAGGGGAAAACTCAATTTGATCCAATTCCAACGACCTATACGAAGTTGTTTCCTATCCCGATGCAGAGGAATTTGGTTCAGACTCAACTTCCACCAAAGACTCCTGGGAAGATGTCGTGGTACTACAAAGCTGATTTGACTTGTGCCTTCCATCAGGATACTCCTGGGCACGATTTGGAAGATTGCTTTTCTTCGAAGGTCGAAGTTCAGAGATTGGTCAGAAGTGGTATCTTGTCATTTAAAGATATTGATTGAGGTTCAAGTCAAGTCATTACCAAAGGATAAACATGATTGAAGGATACCTTGGAGTTTAAAGAAGAGACTCTTCTCAGTTTATCTAGCATTTTACTGCTTTTTCATTTGTAATCTTTCTTGTTTATCATTGCACTGTTTGCATGTAGAACTTGTTTGCATTTGAATGATTATCTTAATAAAATTAGTATATTTATTTTGAAGAAACCCATTCGTTTCACTCATATTTGTTTCAATTTTAAATTACTTTTTTCATTATGATACCAACTTGTTACCAATTATCTTGCCTAGGCAGAGATTGGAGGGAGGATGATGATATTAAGACGCAAAATTTCTGGTTGTATGCTTTTGGATAAAACCCCATTGACGATGTACAAGCATTGTTTCAAATTCGCAAACACCGGAGATATAAGGGAGTGAAACCCTCGTTAACCCCTTTGAGCCTTGAAGTAAGAGTTTCTTTTTTAATTCAGAAAAAAACCCTCATTTTTTAACCTCGGGAAGGCTAGTGTTCAGTTAATATTATTGATTATTCAAATCTCATCAAGAGTGCACGTCTAAAGATATAACAATGGTTATCCTTAAAAGGATGAGAAAAGTAAAAATCACAATGGTCAATCTTCGCCTATCAGTAGTGTGCATCAAAACAAGACGATATCCCAATGGGTATCTCTCGCACATCAGGAAATCAACGAGATGACGATACCATAACGGTTATCCCTCATTCATCAAGAAACAAGGTATTCACAATCCTCTGAACAAGTAAAGACAAGCTAAAGTCACACGTTTTGTTCAAAAATCATCACAAAAAAAATAAAAAGCCCGCTAAGTCGAAAACTAGAAAACGAGCGACTTAGGCAAAAACTAGGGTATCCCGCTGGACTATCAATTCAAAAGAATTAGTTCAGGAAAAAGATAGGGAAGATAAAATTGCAAAGAAATGATTACAAATAAAAATCCCCAGCAAAGAACAAAGTTGTATGATAAAAGTGAGCGATTGCCGTGTCCAAAGAATGTCAGTGGTTCACCGACCATCAACTACTTCCTCTTGAGAGATGAGTGCTCACATCAAATTAACTGAATATAGGACTGAAGAACATCATGAAGGGGGTGGGCACCAAATAAACTTGGAGCCTTAAAATCTTTTTTTCTGAAAAAACCGTGAACCAGGCTGCGTTACAACCTTCAAAAGTCCTAATTGAAGTAAAGTTATTTCGAAATCATACTCCAATAAGATTGCGTTCCTGACTCACATAAATTTTGTTAAATATTTGTGTTGGTATCATATGATTTTTCTATACAAAAATAAATGCTTGTCTAACTCGCAAAGTTTGTGTGATATCTTTTCAAAATCTTCAAGACTTACATAACTGTTGCATTAGAATTTTCATTCTCACAATAAACTTTTCCTGCTTGTAAAGCATTTGTTTGATATCAAGGAAGCTTACATATAAGCATCAATGATGAGTTTAATCTTTTAAGGTCTGAAACTTTGTTAAGTAATTGGCGAATCATTTTCAAGAATGATCATATCCAGGGGCATGAAGACCTTCAACATGAACAGGTTGCTACCTTCATAGTTCGTTTACCCTCATAGGGAAAATTTGAAAGCTCTGTTGTGCCAAATATAGTTAATATGGGGTAGTCACGTCAAGATTCGGCGAATCTTTCTAAGAGTTTGAAGACACTAGAGCATTTTGGATGCCATGTATTTTATAAAATCCTCTTGAGACAATTTCTTCTCATCAATCATATAACTTGGGGCATTTTAGAAGTCAAGTTATTCGTAAGAATTGTCGTGCGTCACGTAGCTTATCAGCAATAAACTTGGGGCATCCAAAATTAGTTCCAGGGGCAATCCAGATTTGTCAAGATATGTGATCTGCTTTGCACACATTATCAGATGGTGGAGTTCCCCAGTATCTCCAACTAAGCAAGATTTTTCTCCAGCTGAACCGGAGTTCGTGTTGTTATCCTTTCAATGGATTATTGATTTTAGAATATTGGACTTTGGGTTTTCTCCCGAAAAATATCTTCCTCCCTAGAAAGATTAGAGCCTTATAGCAGAAATATGCTCCATCAATGGCTTTTATTCTATCTCCAGTAATGTTCTCATCTTGTTGAGGTTAGTCGAGTATCTGGTTGTACTGTGTTGTCTTATCATCTCCAAGTTATCTCTTCTATATGTTTTTTCAAACATATACATGATATTCATTTATTCATCCACACTTGCATCATGCATGCACGTTCGTATTTGTCGGTGTTATTGGGTTCATATACTTTGGTTATGTCTATTCAAACAACGTATTTGCTCTTTCCAAATAAAGTGTCAACTTAAGCAGAAAGTATGCCTCCTTTCTAATTCCCCACTGAGTTAACGCTCATGGAATAACCTTGCTTTAGCTTTCCTTTTCCATCTCTGTATAGGATAAATCCCCAATTGAGTTGTTTCCTCATTGGGTGGAGTCTTGTTTGACTGTTTTCTCTCCAGTTTATTCCTGGATTGAGCTTTGTCTCTTGCAGACGCTACCCCGTGGATCTCTCTAGGCTGTCAAACCTAGATGGAGAGTGCATTTATTTTGCACATTTAAACACCTGGTCTCCTCAGGAAGAATCTATTCATGGTTTCCCATTAAAGATGAACTTTGTTTCCCAGTAGTATTATTGCAACACTCTTTTGGAATCTCAACATGACAACAAGTGGTGGCCTCTTCATGAACAGCTTGTGTATTATTGATATCTTTGGAATATAGGAAGTGGCGGACTCTTCATGAGCAGCTTGTGTATTATTGATATCTTTGGAAGATAGAATGTGGCGGACTCTTCATGAGCAGCTTGTGTATTATTGATATCTTTAGAAAGTAGCAAGTGGCGGAATCTTCATGAGCAGCTTGTGCATTATTGACATCTTTGGAAGACAGCAAGTGGTGGACTCTTCATGAGCAGATTATGCATTATTGATATATTTGGAAGATAGGAAGTGGCGAACTCTTCATGAGCAGCTTGTGTATTATTGATATCTTTGGAAAGTAGTAAGTGAAGGACTCTTCATGAGCAGCTTGTGTATTATTGATATCTTTGGAAGATAGCAAGTGGCGGACTCTTTATGAGCAGCTTGTGCATTATTGATATCTTTGGAATATAGCAAGTGGTGGACTCTTCATGATCAGCTTGTGCATTATTGATATCTTTGGAAGATGGAAAGTGGCGGACTCTTCATGAGTAACTTGTGTATTATTGATATCTTTGGAAGACAACAAGTGCGGCCTCTTTATTTGAGCAACTTGTGTATCCCCAACAATATGTTATTTCAACAGCAAATGTTGTCTCTTTTGAGAAGTTTTCTCATCAACAACAAATGGCATCTCTTTTGAGAAGTTTGCTCATCGACAACAAATGGCATCTCTCCGAAAAAGTCCCGCAGAGAAGTTTGTATATTACCTTTTCCGATTGATATCTTGGATAAAGAAGAAACGATTCTCCATTCTAGGAGAAATCCAGAAGTCATAGAAGTTTATTATCCTTTCCGAGTGATATCTTGATCAAAGAAGAAGTTGAGACCCGTCCTAGGTGGAATTCCGAAATTTTGGGGAACTTATTATTGTTTTATGAGCTGGTAGTTCACTCGTTTGTTAGTCAGTATCCTTTTATTTCTCCTCATTAGACTTTCCCCTAATAGAGTTGAGCTTTTAAAAATCTCAATACTGATTCAAATCATTTACTGTAACGCCCGTAATTTAATTAATTATTTAATTAAATTATTTTTAGAATATTTGTGAAGAAGTGTTATTAAATTGGACTTATTTTATTAAATGGAGAAATAATAATATATTTGAGGTATTATATTATTATGTGAAATAATGTTAGAAGCTAATATTATTTAATGTGGGCCTTATGGTGTGAGTGGAAGTAATAAGGGGGTGTAGGTTTTGAGCCCAATAAGGAATAATATAATAAAATTATGTTATTTTATTATTTGTTGAAAGAATAGAAGGAGGCAGTAGTAAGAAGAGAAATAAGGATTTGTGAAGAACGTGAAACTGCTAGAAAATAGAAGGAGACGACAAGAACAAAGATTCAACCCGGAAATTGTAGAGCGACCTTCGATCCAAGGTAAGGATGGGGTTCTGGCTTTATAATTGGGTTCATGATGTTTGATATATGGGGTTAGGTGTAATTGTTGTTTGTTCTTGCATAAATTGCATTATAAATGATGTATGATGAAGATTTGATGAATTTTTGATGAATAAGAATGTTATTATGTTGTTTGATCAATGGAGAAATAGAGTGTAATATTAGGTGATGAATTATCATGATCATAATAAGGTTTTTAGGATTGTAGTATGATTCCCGTAGCAAAATACAGTAGAAAACACAGAAAATTATGCAGAAAATCGCAGGATGCGTCGACCTCAAACTGGATGAGTCGATACATGATGAGTACAAGACTCAGGATGAGTCGGTGTATGGAGGGTTTGCGTCGATACATGATGAGTACAAGACTCAGGATCAGTCGACACGAAGAGTGCATGTGTCGATACATGCTGTTTTGAAAACTAGAATGAGTCGATCCATAAGGAGGATGTGTGGACTCATAGTGTGAAGGAGAAGCAGGATGAGTCGACCCATAGTGTTTTGTGTCGATACATAAGGTCTGATTTTTTTTGACAGAATTGACTTTTAATTGCTGTAACTGGAGTTGTAGGATGCTGTTTGAGATGTCGTTCAAAGCGTTGATTAGCTAATGCGATGAACTTTATTCTAGATGATTAAAATGATGGATAAGAAGTGTAATCCCAGTAACCAATTTAGGATTTAGAATTAATTCCCGTAGATGACAGTTATGCTGGATTTTGGACAGAATGATAAATATGAGATGTTAGAGACTGCTGTTAGAAATATGACAGTAGGATTGATGACAGAAACGAAGTAGAACTGCAGAATAACAGTATGGCTTACTGTATTATTAATACACAACTGAGTTATTAGTAAGATGTGGTTATTAAAGTTGTGTTTGATAGTTATGATGAACAAATGACGTTTGATAAATAAATGATGTTTAATAAATTATTTTGAGATGATTATGAGATGCTGTAATTGAGATGTTTTGAGATGTTTATGAGATGTTGTTATTTTGAGATGAAGGCTATGCCTTGTTGATGCCTCTATTAATTGGCACATTAGATTGATGTTGTTGTTTTGAGATGTTTATGAGATGTTGTTATTTTGAGATGATTGAGATGTTGTTGTTCTAAGATGTTTATGAGATGTTGTTGTTCTGAGATGTTTATGAGATGTTGTGTTTTGAGATGATTGAGATGTTGATATTACATTCATGGCATACATTGCATTTTTGAGATGGAGCTTATGCTCGTTGAGATGGCCTGGATTGGCAAATTTTGAGATGAAGGCTATGCCTTGTTGATGCCTCTATTAATTGGCAGATTGGATTTTTGAGATGGGAGTTCTGCTCCAATGGTACCACGTGCATTTGCATAGTTTTGAGTCGCAACATATGAATGAATAATGAGATGTATTTGATGTTGATGAATGAGTATATATGCTGTAATTGTTGTTGATTATGAGATGAGAAGTGGTGACATTATTGATCTGATTTAATATATTAATTATCATGCACTTTATTATATTGTTAGATATCTCACCCCTTCTGTTTGAATGTTTCCCCTATGTTGGTAACGTGCAGGTAATCGAGAGTGAAGGATGTATACCTTCAATAGATCGAGTCAGTGTCATTGCTCTGATATGTAACACTCGGGGGGATGAACGCTTGCTGATTTTTGATTGCTGATTTTTAGTTGTTGAACTTTAAATTGTTTATTTACTAAATATGAGATGTTTCGAAGTTGCTGTTTTATTTAAAGATGTTATTGAAGAATTCCGTTGCGTAGTTGTTGAATTATTTTATTAAAGATTCTATATTGATGGTTCATCCGATGTTTTATTAAAAGTGTTATATATCCATGATGAATGCAATGAATTTGTTAGAAGAATTTGTGACATCCCGATTCGTTTGTATGGATGAAATTTTATAACTCTGATTGAATTTGCATAATTTGCTTGGGGTAGAATTGGGGTGTTACAAAGTTGGTATCAGAGCAAAAGGTTGGTCCGACCTTGTCGTCGAGTCGTAGTTGTCTAACAATCGAGTATTGTTATTTTGAGTTCTAACAGTTGTTTGTGTTGTAGTGATAAGTTGAGATGGCTGGAAGGAATGATGTTGCTCTTGCTGCTGCTCTAGAAGCAATGGCTCATGCGATGGAAAATCAGCCGAATGCTGACGAGAATGCTGGATCTCGTAGCTTGGCGACTTTCCAGAGAGAGAATCCACCTACGTTTAAGGGAAAATATGACCCTGGCGGAGCATTGGAATGGTTGAAAGAGATAGAGAGGATCTTTCGTATGATGGATTGCACTCCAGCGCAGAAGGTTTGTTATGGGACTCATATGCTAGCAGTCGAGGCTGATGACTGGTGGCTAGAGACTTGCCAGAAGTTAGAAGCTGCAGGTGAGAATGTCACTTGGGCTGTGTTCCGTAGGGAATTCCTGAGAAAGTATTTTCCTGAAGATGTCTGTAGAAAGAAGGAAATTGAGTTCCTTGAGCTGAAGCAAGGAAGTGTGTCTATTGTTGAGTATGCTGCCAAGTTTGCTGAGTTGGCCAAGTTTTATCCGCATTACACTGAGGAAAATGCTGAATTTTCAAAGTGTATTAAGTTTGAGAATGGGTTGCGCTCGGAGATTAAGAAGGCAGTTGGATACCAGAAGATCCGTGTCTTTGCTGATTTGGTTGATAGCTGTAGGATTTTTGAGGAAGATAATAGTGCTCATTACAAGATTATTAGTGAGAAGAGGGGTAAGCACCCGCAGAGCCATGGTAAGCCTTATGATGCCCCAGCTGGTAAGGGTAAGCAGAGGGTTGCTCATGGTCAGAGGACTAGTGGGGGGAGATGCTCCTGCTGGTGTGATTTGTTTTAAGTGTGGGAAACCTGGACATAAGAGTAATGTGTGCACTGCTGAAGTGAAGAGATGTCACTGTTATGGTAAGAACGGACATATTGTATCTGAGTGCGAGCACAAGAATATGGTTTGTTTCAATTGTAAGGAAGAAGGGCACATTAGTAGCCAGTGTCCGAAGCCGAAGAAGGCTCAGTCTAGTGGTAAAGTGTTTGCTTTGGTGGAGGATCAGACAACTTCCGAGGATAGACTTATTAGAGGTACATGTTTCATTAATAGTACTCCTTTAATTACTATTATTGATATTGGTGCTACGCATTATTTTATTGTTGCTGATTGTGTTGAAAGATTGGGTCTTGTGTTGTCTTCTTTGAGTGGAGAAATGGTCGTCGATACTCCAGCCAAGGGATCGGTGACTACTTCTTTTGTGTGTGCTAGGTGTCTCTTATCGATCTTCGACAGAGACTTTGTTGTTGATTTGGTTTGTTTACCGTTAAGAGGGTTGGATGTGATTCTTGGTATGAACTGGTTAGAGCATAACTGTGTTCATATTAACTGTTATGACAAGTCGGTGAAGTTTTCTACTCATGAAGAAGAGGAAGATGGTCTGTTGTCTGCTAGACAGTTGAGAAAGTTGATGCAAGAGGAAGTACATATGTTTTCGTTGATGGCATCGCTATCTATAGAGACTCAAGCTATAATTGAGGAATTGCCGGTGGTATGTGAATTTCCTGAACTTTTCCCTGATGAGATTCCTGATGTACCGCCAGAGAGGGAAGTTGAATTTGCAATTGATCTTGTGCCTGGTACCAGACCTATGTCTATTGCACCATATAGGGTGTCTGCATCTGAATTGTCAGAGTTGAAGAAGAAATTGGAAGAGTTACTTGAGAAGAGGTTTGTAAGACCAAGTGTATCGCTGTGGGGAGCTCCAGTGTTGTTAGTGAAGAATAAAGATGGAAGTATGAGGCTTTGTGTTGATTATAGGTAGTTGAACAAGGTGAAAATTAAGAACAAGTATCCGCTTCCAAGAATAGATGACTTGATGGACCAATTGGTGGATGCCCATGTGTTTAGCAAGATTGATTTGAGGTCGGGTTACCATCAGATTAAAGTGAAGAATAAAGATATTCAGAAGACGGATTTCAGAACGCGTTATGGACATTACGAGTATTCGGTGATGCCTTTCGGTGTTACTAATGCGCCGGGAGTATTCATGGAATATATGAATCGTATCTTTCATACTTATTTGGATCGGTTTGTAGTGGTGTTCATTGATGATATTTTGATTTACTCTAAGTCGGAAGAAGAGCATGCTGAACATTTAAGAGTAGTATTGCAAGTTTTGAAAGAAAATAAGTTGTATGCAAAGTTGTCCAAGTGTGAATTTTGGTTAAAAGAGGTTAGTTTTCTTGGTCATGTGATTTCAGGTAGTGGCATTGTTGTAGATCCATCGAAGGTTGATGATGTGTTGCAATGGGAAACTCCAAAGTCAGCTACTGAGATTAGGAGCTTCTTGGGATTAGCTGGTTATTATAGAAGGTTTATCGAAGGGTTTTCTAAGTTGTCACTTCCATTGACTAAGTTGACTTGTAAAGGTAGAGCATTTGTTTGGGATGTTCAATGCGAAGAAAGTTTTACGGAATTGAAGAAGAGGTTGACGTCGGCTCCAATTTTGACGTTGCCTAATCTAGGAGAGCCTTTTGTGGTGTATTGTGATGCTTCCAAGATGGGTTTAGGAGGTGTGCTTATGTAGAGTGGTAAGGTAGTTTCTTATGCGTCGAGGCAGTTGAGGACTCATAAGAAGACCTATCCTACGCATGATTTAGAACTTGTTGCTGTTGTTTTTGTGTTGAAGATTTGGAGGCATTATCTTTATGGTTATATATTTGAAGTGTTTAATAACCATAAGAGCTTAAAGTATTTGTTTGATCAGAAAGAGTTGAATATGAGGCAACGAAGATGGTTGGAATTTTTAAAGGATTATGATTTCAGTTTGAATTATCATCCAAGAAAGGCGAATGTGGTAGCTGATGCGTTGAGTCGAAAGACTTTACATGTGTCAGCAATGATGATTAAAGAGTTGGAATTGATTGATCAGTTCAGAGATATGAGCTTAGTTTGCGAGGATACTCCGAAGAGTGTTATGTTGGGTATGTTGAAAATTAATAATGAATTTCTAGACAGTATCAGAGAAGCTCAGATGTTGGATGTGAAACTGGTAGATTTGATGGTTGGGACTGATCAATCTGAGAATAGTGATTTCAAGTTAGATGAGCAAGGTGTGTTGAGGTTTCGTAATCGAATTTGTATTCCTGATGATGCTGAGATGAAGAAAGTGATACTTGAAGAGAGTCATAGAAGTATGTTGAGTATTCATCCAGGAGCTACAAAGATGTATCAAGATTTGAAAGGTTTATTTTGGTGGCCTGGGATGAAGATTGATGTGGCTCGGTTTGTGTATGCATGTTTGACTTGTCAGAAGTCGAAAGTTGAACATCAGAAGCCTGCAGGATTGATGCAACCGTTGGAAGTTCCTGAATGGAAATGGGATAGCATTTCAATGGACTTTGTGACGGGGTTGCCTAGTACTTCGAGAGGACATGATTCGATTTGGGTGATTGTTGATAGGCTTACAAAGTCAGCTCATTTTATTCCTATTAACATCAGTTTTCCAGTGTCAAAGTTGGCTGAGATTTATGTTAGTGTGATTGTGAAACTGCATGGTGTTCCTTTGTGCATTGTGTTAGATAGAGATCCAAGATTTACTTCTGATTTTTGGAAGAATTTGTAGAAGCGTTGGGTTCTAAGTTGAGGTTGAGTTCAGCGTATCATCCTCAGACAGATGGTTAGACTGAACGGACGATTCAATCGTTAGAAGACTTGTTAAGGGCATGTGTTCTTGAGTAGGGAGGTTCGTGGGATACTTATCTTCCTTTGATAGAGTTCACTTATAATAACATTTACCATTCTAGTATTGGGATGGCACCTTTTGAAGCGTTGTATGGTCGAAGATGTAGAACTCTGTGATGTTGGCATGAATCTGGTGAGAGAGTAGTACTTGGACCTGAACTTGTTCGTGAAACTACTGAGAAGGTGAAGTTGATTCGAGAAAAGATGAAAGCTTCACAAAGTAGACAGAAGAGTTATCATGATGAGCGAAGGAAGGATTTAGAATTTCAAGCTGGTGATCATGTGTTTTTGAGAGTTACACCTGCGACTGGTGTTGGGCGAGCGTTGAAGTCTAAGAAGCTTACTTCTCATTTTATTGGACCGTATCAGATTTCAGAGAGAGTGGGGAATGTTGCTTATAGAGTGGCTTTACTGCCTAATCTTTCGAATTTTCATGATGTGTTTCATGTGTCGCAACTTCAGAAGTATATTTCAGATCCATCTCATGTGATTCATATGGACGATGTGCAAGTACGGGATAATCTTACGGTGGAGACGATGCCTGTACGGATCGCAGATCGTGAAATGAAGACTCTGAGAGGCAAGGAGATTTCCTTGGTTAAAGTGTTTTGGCTAGGAGCTGCTGGTGAAAGCATGACTTGGGAATTAGAGAGCAAGATGCGAGACTCCTATCCTGAATTGTTTGATTGAGGTAAATTTTCGAGGACGAAAATATTCTAAGTGGGGGAGAGTTGTAACGCCCGTAATTTAATTAATTATTTAATTAAATTATTTTTAGAATATTTGTGAAGAAGTGTTATTAAATTGGACTTATTTTATTAAATGGAGAAATAATAATATATTTGAGGTATTATATTATTATGTGAAATAATGTTAGAAGCTAATATTATTTAATGTGGGCCTTATGGTGTGAGTGGAAGTAATAAGAGGGTGTAGGTTTTGAGCCCAATAAGGAATAATATAATAATATTAGGTTATTTTATTATTTGTTGAAAGAATAGAAGGAGGCAGTAGTAAGAAGAGAAATAAGGATTTGTGAAGAACGTGAAGCTGCTGGAAAATAGAAGGAGGCGACAAGAACAAAGATTCAACCCGGAAATTGTAGAGAGACCTTCGATCCAAGGTAAGGGTGGGGTTTTGGCTTTATAATTGGGTTCATGATGTTTGATATATGGGGTTAGGTGTAATTGCTGTTTGTTCTTGCATAAATTGCATTATGAATGATGTATGATGAAGATTTGATGAATTTTTGATGAATAAGAATGTTATTATGTTGTTTGATCAATGGAGTAATAGAGTGTAATATTAGGTGATGAATTATCATGATCATAATAAGGTTTTTAGGACTGTAGTATGATTCCCGTAGCAAAATACAGTAGAAAATGCAGAAAATTATGCAGAAAATCGCAGGATGCGTCGACCTCAAACCGGATGAGTCGATACATGATGAGTACAAGACTCAGGATGAGTCGATGCATGAAGGGTTTGCGTCGATACATGATGAGTACAAGACTTAGGATGAGTCGACACGAAGAATGCATGTGTCGATACATGCTATTTTGAAAACCAGAATGAGTCGATCCATAAGGAGGATGTGTCGACTCATAGTGTGAAGGAGAAGCAGGATGAGTCGACCCATAGTGTTTTGTGTCGATACATAAGGTATGATTTTTTTGACAGAATTGACTTTTAATTGCTGTAATTGGAGTTGTAGGATGCTGTTTGAGATGTCGTTCAAAGCGTTGATTAGCTAACACGATGAACTTTATTCTAGATGATTAAAATGAATGATAAGAAGTGTAATCCCAGTAACCAATTTAGGATTTAGAATTAATTCCCGTAGATGACAATTATGCTGGATTTTGGACAGAATGATAAATATGAGATGTTAGAGACTGCTGTTAGAAATATGACAGTAGGATTAATGATAGAAACAAAGTAGAACTGCAGAATAACAGTATGGCTTACTGTATTATTAATACACAGCTGAGTTATTAGTAAGATGTGGTTATTAAAGTTGTGTTTGATAGTTATGGTGAACAAATGACGTTTGATAAATAAATGATGTTTAATAAATTATTTTGAGATGATTATGAGATCCTGTAATTGAGATGTTTTGAGATGTTTATGAGATGTTATTATTTTGAGATGAAGGCTATGCCTTGTTGATGCCTCTATTAATTGGCAGATTAGATTGATGTTGTTGTTTTGAGATGTTTATGAGATGTTGTTATTTTGAGATGATTGAGATGTTGTTATTTTGAGATGATTGAGATGTTGTTGTTCTGAGATGTTTATGAGATGTTGTTGTTCTGAGATGTTTATGAGATGTTGTGTTTTGAGATGATTGAGATGTTGATATTACATTCATGGCATACATTGCATTTTTGAGATGGAGCTTATGTTCGTTGAGATGGCCTGGATTGACAAATTTTGAGATGAAGGCCATGCCTTGTTGATGCCTCTATTAATTGGCAGATTAGATTTTTGAGATGGGAGTTCTGCTCCAATGGTACCATGTGCATTTGCATAGTTTTGAGTCGCAGCATATGAATGAATAATGAGATGTATTTGATGTTGATGAATGAGTATATATGCTGTAATTGTTGTTGATTATGAGATGAGAAGTGGTGACATTATTGATCTGATTTAGTATATTAATTATCATGCGCTTTATTATATTGTTAGATATCTCACCCCTTCTGTTTAAATGTTGCCCCTATGTTGGTAACGTGCAGGTAATCAAGAGTGAAAGATGTATACGTTCAATAGATCGAGTCGGTGTCATTGCTCTGATATGTAACACTCGGGGGGATGAACGCTTGCTGATTTTTAGTTGTTGAACTTTAAATTGTTTATTTACTAAATATGAGATGTTTCGAAGTTGCTGTTTTATTTAAAGATGTTATTGAAGAATTCCGTTGCGTAGTTGTTGAATCGTTTTATTAAAGATGCTATATTGATGGTTCATCCGATGTTTTATTAAAAGTGTTATATATCCATGATGAATGCAATGATTTGTTAGAAGAATTTGTGACATCCCGATTCGTTTGTATGAATGAAATTTTATAACTCCGATTGAATTTGCATAATTTGCTTGGGGTAGAATTGGGGTGTTACATTTACCAGTCTCAATACTGATGTAAATCATTTATTTTCCAGTCTCAGTACGGACGATAATCAGTTACCAGTTTCAATACTTATGCAAATCATTTCTTTCTCCAGTTGCAGTACTGATGTAAATCATTTCATCCCCAATTGTAGTGATGATGTCAGTTATTCGCTTATCAGTCTCAAGGTTGACATTCATTGTCGTTTCTGAGTCAGTATTATGCTATTTGTTCTACCATCAACCCTGAGTTGGTATTTCACCTTCAGTAAAAGTCGGTGGATCTTTGTTTCACCTTCAGTAAAGTTCGGTAGTTCACCTTCGGTAAAAGTCGATGCATCTTTTATTTATTCTACCTTTGACCCTGAGTTTTAAACTCACCATCATCTTGAGTCAGTAGCCATTTATCTTTTCACAGCCTATGCAAGGCGTCTTCACTGATAAAGTCTGTAACTTCTCTTCTCTCGAAGTTATTCCCCAATAAGAGTCTCCCATTCAAAGTCTATGACTTTGTTTCTCCAGTGGAGTTATAAATCTCTTCCCCTATGGATTATTTTATCATGTGCTTGTTTTCTCAAGCAGTAGTTTGCCTCATGCGGCATCATTCCCCATAAAATTAAATTACATTCATATCATATCATAAACACAATTGTGGTATGTTAAGGCCAAAAATTGTGTATTCTTTATTTAAATCTCTCCAATCTCGTCGAGACGAAGATTTGAATCTTCATATCTCCTAATAGAAGAAAATTAAACAGGGGCAACTGTCATACCCCAATTTTTAACCTAAGATCCCATCTTCATTTGCATTTTTATTCAAAAAATCAAGGTCACGAAATACGGCCGGTTTTAACCTCTTACCTTCGAGCATTGCCTACACAGAGATTGTCAAGTATTTTTAACATTTTTTAGCCTATGTGTGATCGGTGGATTTTGAACTGACTGTTTAACGCTGGTTTCGCGAAATGTCGCGGTAATCAAGAGTCGCCACCGTCTTTTATTTTCTTCGACATGGACAAGACAAAAGCACAACAAAATTCCTTATGAGATAGTTTCTCGGTTCGGGAGGTAGATTTATAGAAAGGGAAGGTGTTAGCACCCTTTCTATCCATGGTTATCCATGGGCTCTTAGATACTTGCTCTTATGTTTTCAAAGTGTTTGCTTTTCAAAATGTGAGTGGGTTTTGAAAAAGTTTCATTTAAATATTTCTGAATAACTCTTGTATCTGTCCTCTAGAGTGTTTGAAAAATTGTTTTGAAAGCTTTTTGAAAGTGTCGGTGTGAAAAGGTTTTTTTTTTGTTTTGTTTTTGAAAAGAGCAAGTATCTATGAGTCATCTACCTACCCTAAGGAATTAAGCTGTGTAAATGTCCTTAAGGTAGTGCCATCCCACCATTGAGAGGTAGGTAGCACCACCGTTGGAGGTGTTCGGGTCAATTTGATTTTAGGGACATTGTGGTCACCGAAGCAACAGTTAGGACACCTTAGAAGCTACCCTTATGTCCTTGATCCTTTTTTAATCCGAGGCAACCGTTTCGAGGCAACTGTTCCGAGGAAACTGTTTCGAGGCAACTGGATCATGGACATAAGGACCGCTAAGACGTCCTATACTTGACAACCACGTTTCGAAGGCAATAAGTGAAGCGTACCCTAGAAGTGGTGTGTGTATTTGTGTGTTGTATTCAGTAATGTTTGTCTTGTTAATTAGTGAGCTACGAGTTGTTTTTATTTACATACATTCTTTCATGCAAGTTAACAGTTAAGGGGTGCAGAAAGTAAATTGCGGAAACGTAAATATTACGCTATTACAAGGCGCGGGTCTATACATCGCCAAAAATTACAAAGACTCGTTTTTTAGTAAATGAGTACGGAAATTAAATAAAGCGATAAACCTATTTAACTATTACATTGTTGAAGGCAATTACATAATAATCAAATAAAGTAAATGCGCGCGAATAAATTAATCGGGAATGTCTAAGGGTGTTGACCCTTTTAAGAAAAGAAATTGATTTTTTGGTCTTTTTTGTAATTAAAATGAAATTAAAGCTAATTAATGACTAATTAATTAATTTAATTAAAAGAAAATACCTTTTTTGTGTTTTATGTTTTTATGAAATAAAATGAAAAGAAATAAAACTAAAAGTTAATTCTTCCTAATTCTAAATCCATTTTAATTATTAAGAAAAGAAATTGAAATTGCCTAATTAAACTATTTATTTGTTAATATTTATTTACAAAATAAAATAGTAATAATGTTAATTCTATTTTTTTTGATTTTTTTATGAAAATATTAGTTGGTTAATTATGTTAATAAAAAAAATAAGGCAAATAAATAAAAGAAAAGAAAATGACAAAACAAAATAAAATAAGAAAAAGGTAAGAAAACCCAAGGGGGGTGAGATGGCCTTTATGGAGGTTTTTTGAAGTAATTCTGGTCCAACAACAAGAAGCCTTATTTGACTTTTTTCGGTTGCCTACGCATGCGCTGACTCCAGAGCATAGTACTCTTGCGTTCTGGGCCTTTAGATCTGCCTCCAATGACACTTGGCTTGTTGGATGGGTGAGGCTTATGGTGGAAACTACTTGAGAAAATGCACAAGAACGCGTTAACAAAAATGATATGAGAATTATGGGGGACCTGGGAAGAACTTACAGCGCGGTATGAGCCTCAGGACTTGGCAAAGGTTGCTTTAGCTTCAGGGTGTGGCAAGGAATAGAACCACGTGCTTGTTTTGATCTGAAGATGCTCGCAACTATGTTTTAGAACTCTCACTTTTTCAATAATTTTTGGTTTTGCTCTTGGCCGTTTCTGCACACACCCTTTTTTTTGAATGAGGTTGGGAAGGCTTGTATATATAGTAATGAATGAGAATCAGTCACATGATGAGCCTTTAACCATTGCAATTATGCTTGAGATTTTGCCATAACCTCCATTAAAGCAACTTGCCATTCTTGTCAAAATTTGAATTTCTTGCTTGGAATAGGCCTTGCACGAATTTGGAAGGTGAATGATGGTGTATTAAAGCTATTCAAACTTAAAGATATCCCTCCATTAACTTTCTTGATTTTTATTTGAATTTTAAAGATTTAAAATGAATTAAATCAAATAAAATCAAATAAAAATGGAAAAATTAATTTTTAATCTTGAAATAAATTGTGGGACACGTGGGAGGCATGGCCAAGCTGAATCAAGTGGAAAAAGTGGGCCCTTTTTGTCAATAAAATGAAATTTCAAGGATAATTGACTTTGGCCATTTCACAAAAATTTCCCAACTTCTCTAATGCATATCTTGCACAATTTTGAAGCTATGAACATGTTCTTGGACATTTTGGAAAGGTCTTGAAGTCCTCTAACCAATTTCTTTGGTCCCATGTCATTTTGATTTACCAATCTCAAGTTATGGTCTTTGACTTAAAGTGCCTTTTTGTTGACTTTTGAAAATGACCTATAATGTTGAAATTGATAACTTTTTGTGAGAGCATTTCTTGGACTTGGAATGTGAAGATGAATTGTAGGAAATGTCTTCCCCTTCAAGATGAGCATTGGATGGGATTTTTCTGATGAACCATGAAAAAGTTATGTCTTGGTCAAGTTACAGTTGACTTTTCAACTGTCCAAAAATAGAAACTTTTGCATCTTGAGACTTTTTGAGCCAGGCTTGTGGAATCATGATCAAGACTTGATCAAATGATGATTGTGGCTTCAAAATAAGATGTTGACCAAAATTTTTGACTTTTGACTGCCAAATAACCATTTTGCCCCTGCAGTTGATTGTGAGGCAATTAGGGTTTTTGACTGTGCAACTTGACCTTGTGAGCCTTGAAACTTGACATGTAGGTGCTTGACAATGTGTATAAGCATGTGTGACTTGATTGATCCCTTGAAAACCTCAACTTCCTTGCAAGAACCAAAACCCTAATTTGACTGGCTTTGGAGGATGGTTGACTGTGTAGCCCTTGAGTAGACTTTGAACAATTTAGGGTGATGCTTGTCAAAACTTTGAAGAATATGAGAGGGAAAATTTTGGGGTACAACAGTTGCCCCTGTTCAATCTTCTTAGACCTGAGGATGTAGATTGGCGTGTGTGCCTTTCGTAATCCGAAGGTGGAAGATGATTGAACACTAGAGTGCCCATAAATTTACACTCACATAGCAGAGTATCAGCAGTGTGATAGCGGGAATGGGCTTACAGATGCCATTTGGAAGTGTGACAGAACCTTGTCGGGAATGGGCTTATAGATGCCATTTGGAAAGACGGTGGATAGGTGAATCTGAATAAGAAATAGAATAGCTTCCGTGTCTGGAGCATATCTAGTCTGTGCCTAATTACTGACGTCTGAATATATGGTAGAATGACCGCCATGTCTGGGGTATATCCATACTGCATGAGTAACAGAATGTCATCCGAATCTGGATCGTATCTGGACTGAAAAATAGAATAGCATCCGGGATGGAGCATCTCTAAGTTGTCTTTAGAAGTTTGAATCTGAATAAGCAATATAATAGCGTCCGGATCTGGAGCATCTCTAGGCTATATCTGAAAGGAAATCTGAATAAGTATCAGAATGTCGCCATGCCTGGGTCACATCTGAACTATCTCTAGAAGGAGTCTTAAATAAGCAAAAGAACAGCATCCATATCTGGAGCATTTCCAAGCTATCTCTGAAAGGAAATCTGGAATGAGTATCAGAACGTCGCCATGCCTGGGTCACATCTGAACTATATCTAGAAGGAGTCTTGAATAAGCAAAAGAACAGCATCCATATCTGGAGCATTTCCAAGCTATCTCTGAAAGGAAATCTGGAATGAGTATCAGAACGTCGCCATGCCTGGGTCACATCTGAACTATATCTAGAAGGAGTCTTGAATAAGCAAAAGAACAGCATCCATATCTGGAGCATTTCCAAGCTATCTCTGAAAGGAAATCTGGAATAAGTATCAGAACATCGCCATGCCTGGGTCACATCTGAACTATATCTAGAAGGAGTTTTGAATAAGCAAAAGAACAGCATCCATATCTGGAGCATTTCCAAGTTATCTCTGAAGGAAATCTGGAATGAGCATCAGAACGTCGCCATGCCTGGGTCACATCTGAACTATATCTAGAAGGAGTCTTGAATAAGAAAAAGAACAGCATCCATATCTGGAGCATTTCCAAGCTATCTCTGAAAGGAAATCTGGAATAAGTATCAGAACGTCGCCATGCCTGGGTCACATCTGAACTATATCTAGAAGGAGTTTTGAATAAGCAAAAGAACAGCATCCATATCTGGAGCATTTCCAAGCTATCTCTGAAAGGAAATCTGGAATAAGTATCAGAACATCGCCATGCCTGGGTCACATCTGAACTATATCTAGAAGGAGTCTCGAATAAGCAAAAGAACAGCATCCATATCTGGAGCATTTCCAAGCTATCTCTGAAAGGAAATCTGGAATAAGTATCAGAACGTCGCCATGCCTGGGTCACATCTGAACTATATCTAGAAGGAGTCTTGAATAAGCAAAAGAACAGCATCCATATCTGGAGCATGTCTAAGCTATATCTGAAAGGAAATCTAGAATAAGTATCAGAACGTCGCCATGCCTGGGTCACATCTGAACTATATCTAGAAGGAATCTCTGAATAAGCAAAAGAACAGCATCCATATCTGGAGCATTTCCAAGCTATCTCTGAAAGGAAATCTGGAATAAGTATCAGAACGTCGCCATGCCTGGGTCACATCTGAACTATATCTAGAAGGAATCTCTGAATAAGCAAAAGAACAGCATCCATATCTGGAGCATTTACAAGCTATCTCTGAAAGGAAATCTGGAATAAGTATCAGAACGTCGCCATGCCTGGGTCACATCTGAACTATATCTAGAAGGAATCTCTGAATAAACAATAGAATAGCATCCGTGGTTGGAGCATCTCTAAGTTATCTCTGAAAAGAAGCCCTGGATAAGCAACAGAATAGCGTCCATCTGGAGCATCTCTGAACTATTTCTGAACAAGTAACTCTGAATAAGCAAAAGAACAGCATACATATCTGGAGCATTTCCAAGCTATCTCTGAAAGGAAATCTGGAATAAGTATCAGAACGTCGCCATGCCTGGGTCACATCTGATCTAGAAGGAATCTCTGAATAAGCAAAAGAACATCATCCATATCTGGAGCATTTCCAAGCTATCTCTGAAAGGAAATCTGGAATAAGTATCAGAACGTCGCCATGCCTGGGTCACATCTGAACTATATCTAGATGGAATCTCTGAATAAGCAAAAGAACAGCATCCATATCTGGAGCATTTCCAAGCTATCTCTGAAAGGAAATCTGGAATAAGTATCAGAACGTCGCCATGCCTGAGTCACATCTGAACTATATCTAGAAGGAATCTCTGAATAAACAATAGAATAGCACCCGTGGTTGGAGCATCTCTAAGTTATCTCTGAAAAGAAGCCCTGAATAAGCAACAGAATAGCGTCCATCTGGAGCATCTCTGAACTATTTCTGAACAAGTAACTCTGAATAAGCAAAAGAACAGCATCCATATCTGGAGCATTTCCCAGCTATCTCTTTAACCTCTTTAATGTAGATATGCCTTGGCTAGATACAGGTATCGAATCCACAACCAATCGCTCACAGATATGCCCTGGCTAAATGCAGGTATCGAATCTGGAATTGCAACGGTTGATAGTAATCGTCTTTGGATTGACCTTTTTCCTGAAAAAGGCAAAACATCAGTTGTGCAATGCATGATGTCATGATGTTCTCAGGGAGAAATGAGATTGTGTGATATGATGCGTATGTGCATGCATTGTGTATGTAAGCAAGATGTATGAAAGGTGATATGTTTATGAATGTATTTTCGTCTAGGAAAATAAATCCTTGACGAATACCGGGGAGTTGAATCCTGGGCTGATGTTGAAGAACAGAGTTCTTCGTTTCCGCTGGGGATGATGGTTGCAAGAATAAACCGGTAGGAGAAGATGACTCCGTTGGGGAATAAACTTGTTGGAGAGATTACTCTGCGGGGAATTACTCTGCGGGGAAGAGATACTTCGCTGAGGTTTTGATGAGAACTCCGCTGGGAATTCCGTTGTTATGTTGGAAGTTTTGATGAACTCCGCTGGGGGGTAGGAAGAACTTCGCTGAGGACGATCTCTCCGTAGCAATTAGCTGAGGATAACTCAGTTATAAGCTCTGGTGAGGAATAACCTTTGAATAATGCCGGGGGGACGCGTTCGTGCTCTGCGGGGGATAAACTTCCAGAATCTACTAGGGATAAGCTTCCTACTGGGGAGATTGATTCAACTCTCCTGGGGAGACTTTTTTTTGGACTGTATTGGGGAATATCTCCACTGGGGTGTCTGGTATTCCACCGGGGAACAATCTTATATTAAGACTGCCGGGGATGCTTGCTTAGGAACATCTGTATACTCCATTGGGGAATGTTGAGATCTTCTGGGAATACCCATCTTCCTTATGGCCGACAGTAGATTAACTCTGCTTGGGGAGAGTGTTGCTGACTTGCTGGAGAATGTTGTGCCTTTTCAGGGCTGATTGGGAGACCAAACTCTGTTCGGGGAAGAGTATTGCTGACTCCTGTCTTATTCTGCGTGGAGTGGAGGTAACTTGGTCATGTTCTTCAGCTGAACTTGCCTTGGTACCTCGGTGGACAGAGCAACCAGATCGCTTAGACAATTCTGATTGCCCCAGTTTCTGCGGGAGAAGAAGATACCTTGTGGAGGTGCTTGAGGACTGCCGATTTGAAAAATTTTCTTCTGGTAGGCAAGTGACAAGATGAGGGGACATAGTCGTACGCTTTGATCCCTAACTTTTGCCTGGACCGCCCTTTCGGGTTTTCAGTCCACCGGGATACCCTTTTTTGCCCAAGCCGCCTTTTCAGGTTTTTGACTTGCCGGGTGTACAGATTTTTTCATCTCATCCCTTATTTTTGCCCGAACCCTTTTGGTTCGCCGGGAAGCCCTTATTTTTGCCTATGTGTGTCAACCTTGAAATTCTGGCTGCAGATACTCAATGTCACGTTCAATGTTATGACACCGTATCTGACTTTCTATAAGACAGTAAATACAAAAATAGTAAAGAACACAGTCAATTATTTACCCAGTTCAGTGTGCAACAACACCTACTCTGGGGGCTACCAAGCCAGGGAGGAAATCCACTATAAGAGATATTAATTCAGGAATAAACCAACCAGTTTATCTCCTTCACTTAAGACCTACCCAATGCAACTTCAATCTAAGTACAACTTAAACCTGAGTTCCTACTCACTCCCCCTCAATCACAGGAGTGATACTTAAAACAATTGACTAATGAATTAATGAAGACACTCTTCAAAACATACACTTGATTATGCTTCACAGCTTTTTAATCAAGCAACACAAACACTCTTGCTTCACAGCTTTGAGTGATACACAAACCTAACTTGACTTTGCTTCAAAGCTTTAGTCAAGAGACACAAAAACACTCTTGCTTCAAAGCTTTGAGTGATACAAAACCCTTATAATTAAAACCTATTCCAAGTCACTTATCACAATGATACTTGCTTGGATTACAATAGTTAAAACTATACAGCTCCTAAATGATCTTCTGTCAAAGGGATAAATTCCAAACAGCAGCCCTGTTGAATATATAGCAGCTGCTTCTTCAGTTAGGGTTTCCACAAAAATCTAGAGTTAAATCTGATTGACCTTAAGACTTGGTTACAAGACTTTATCAACCATGTTAGGGTTGAGCTAGGTTAAACCCAAAGTCCACGAGAGATTCTGTTCTGGAAAGACTGAGTCATCTTCCTGAAAAATCTCAGAATTAACCAAAATGTACTACTGTTAGATCAGTACAGGATGTCTTAACATTTGTTATGACATCTGAATTCCTGTTTACTGATTTTGGTAAATGTGATCATTTTACAAAATGCTCAGATACACATTCATAAACAGCAGTACCTGTATGCCACTATTTTTCTGCAAAGGTACCTAATAAACCAGTACCTAATAAATCAGAATGTTATGACATTAGTCATGACATTCACACACCTGGTTTTACCAAAAATGCATGCCAATAACTAAACACCTACAAACTCCCCCTTTGGCAGATTTTTGGCTAAAGCCCCTAAGCAATCAGAGAATAGATAGCAGCAGAATAAATATGACTGCAGAAAAATAGAGTCTAATAATGTCTACCAAAATATATCTCCCCCTCTTTAGCCACAAATAGGCCAAAGAGACAAGTACTTAAATGTTTATACAGTCATCCAGAAAAGTAATAGAAACAACAACTAAAATCTGAACACACTTGCAAACTCCACCAGGAACCAGCATCAACTCCACCAACCTTTAGGCACTGTCCCCTTCAGAGGAGCTACTTTCTTCAGTATTGAGTTGATCTTCAGCAGCACCCTCTTCCCTTCTGTTTCCTTCAGCCTCCTCCTGTTCTAACCTGGCACTTAGGTTTTCTAGAGTCTTTTTCCTAGTCTCCAGCTCTTTGCAGGTCTCTTTCAATATAGCTACAACATCAGATGTTTTGGACTGAGTTTTTACAGATGATGTCTCAGCTGATGTTATGACAATATCAGGAACATGAGATCCCTGAAAAAGCTTGTAGTCTAACCCAAAAACAGGAGCTCTTTTGCAAGCAGTATCTTTTGCCACCGGGATATCAGGGTACTGTGCAAGGATAATTCCACAAAGGAGGGAGGGAAAGGCAATAGGGCCTTTGACAGCATAACTACCAGCATGTTTTAAAGTTTGTTCAAAAATATACCTGCCATAGTCAAAATCAGTCTTGGTTCCCACAACATAAATAAATCTCCCCAATCCTGTGGAGATAGTTGATTTATGGTTTGTAGGGACCCAGTTGGCTGCACCAATCTTGTGCAGGATGGCAAATTTCATGCTTAGTTTGCTGGCATTCAGCTTTCCTTTCAAGGGCCAGCACTTGACTTGTCTTGCTGTGATGGTTTGACATACTTCATTGTCAGTGACTTCCAGTTCAGGGCAATCCTCATTTGATCTTCCAAGAAATTTGTTAATTTCTGATGGAGAGAAATTAACCCTTCTTCCTCTAACATAAACACATTCAAAGTCAGCTGACCTTCCATCAGCACATTCATCAAACAAGTTCATTATAAATTCCTTGACCAGATTTTCATAGGACTTGGTAAATTTTACCACAGTCTTCATCAGTCCAGCAGTTTTAATCAGGTCCATGATTTCCTTGCAATCCATGGCACCATTGTTTAGCTCTCTTTCTAAAGCTATTCTCTTCAAGCAAACATACTTCCATCTGTTGGCATTGTCAGGATGGTGAAAAGAGATGTTGTTTGTAGGGACTTCAGGGACTCTAGCCATTTTGCTGGAAGGGAGTTTCCTTCTGATAGGAATCTCTTCATCATTAATTTCAAACTCCGATTCCTCATCAGAATCAGAAGTCTCAGGTTCTTTTCTCTTCTTTGTAATTGGTTGTCTAGCAGGTTTTGAGAGACTCCCAGTGTGCACTTGAGCTTTCACCTTCCCTTTGGACATTCTAGTCTTCACAGTACCAGTCTTCCTTTCAGACCTGGTTTTCTTGTCAGCAGGTTTTTCTTTGTTCAGACATTTTGCAGCATCTTGATTTCCCTTCCTGTTCATCATTCTCCTAGCTATGCTAGGGTTGATATTTGCAATCAGGTCATTGTCTGAGTATTCCTCATCCACGTCAATAACAGGTGGTTCAACATTCTTCTCTGAAGGGTTCTGAATGTCATCCAGGTTTTCAGATGGTTTTTGAATGTTGTCATCTGGTGTCTCAACATTCTCAGAGACATCTGGATTTGCTTCAACATTTGGGCTTGCTGATTCTTGATTTAATGGAACAGAAATCCCCGGTACTGAGTGGTTCTCACTAAGGATTCTTGTAACAAGCCTAGCTATTGCTTGGTGTACATGAGCTGATCCTTCCCTATTAGGTACAAAAGATGAAGGTTGAGAGGGATTACCGGAAGCAGTAGCTTGAGACCTTCCTGCATACCTTGTTCTCAGCTTTTTGACCTTGGAGGGGTTAGTTGCCATTTCTCTAAGAGGGGTAATCTCCAGGACTTCAGAATCTATGCATGAGGTGATTGCTCGAGAATCTTGATCAGATGATGAAGATGAAACGGTTGTCTTGGATGAGGATGAAGTTTGAGACATTTTGATTGACTTGGAAAACCAGTAGTGTGATCGGTGGATCTGGAACTGACTGTTTAACGCTGGTTCGCGAAATGTCGCGGAAGCAAGAGTCGCCACCGTCTTTTATTTTCTCCAAATGGAAAGGACAAAAGCACAGAAAAATTCCTTAAAGAGATTGCTCTCGGTTCGGGAGGTAGGTTATAGAAAGGGAAGGTGTTAGCACCCTTTCTATCCATGGTTATCCATGGGCTCTTAGATACTTGCTCACTTGTGTTTTCAAAATTGGTTTGTTTGCTTTTCAACTGTGGGTTTTAAAAAGTTTCTTTGAAAATTTCAGTTCGACTCTTGTATCAGTCCTCAAGAGTGTTTGAAAAATTGCTTTCGAAAGCTTTTTGAAAAGGTGTCGGTGTGAAAAGTATTTTTTGATTTGTTTTGAAATTTAGAGCAAGTATCTAGAGTCGTCTACCTACCCTAAGGAATTCGTCTGTGTAAATGTCCTTTAAAGTAGTGCCATCCCACCATTGAGAGGTAGGTAGCACCACCGTTGGAGGTGTTCGGGTCAATTCGAGGTTCGGGACATGGTGATCACCAGAGCAATAGGAAGACACCTTAGAAGCTACCCTCATGCCAGGTTCCCGGATCATGAGGACTTACTAAAACATCCTCTACTCGACGATCACCTTTCGAGGCAAGGCAACAGTGAGGCGTACCCTAGGGGTGGTGTGTGATTTGTGTGTCGTTTTCAGATATTTTGTCTTGTTCATGTTATTGGTGATCTACGCTTTTGTTTTTATTTTAGGCCATTCATTCTTGCATGCATTTATTTAACAGTTAAAAAAAAGTGCGGAAATTAAAGTTCCTAAACTATTACAAAGGCGCGGGTCCACATCGCCAAATTAAAATCCAGGACCCGATTTGACAAAAAATAAAGAACTAAAGTGCGAGAAATATAAAATGTCCGAGTTACATGGCTTTGGGAGAATTACATAAATATTTAAAAGAAGGAATAAAGATGCGCGAATTGAATTGAAATTGAAAGCGAGGGCGTTGGACCCTTTTTAATGAAATTAAATTATATTGAGCAAATTAATTAAATTAAAAAAAAAAAAAATTATTTTTGAGGTTTTTTTGTATTTATGGTTTTTTATGAGAATTAAATGAAATTAAAATATTAATTAACCCTAATTCTAGTTTTTTTTTATTTATTAAGAAAAGCATTAAACTTTAACCTAAAATTAACCCTAATTAATTAATTGCAAGTATTTACAAAAATAATAATTAATAATTAATAATTAAAAGAAAAAGAATGAAAAATACTTAAAACCCTAATTCTACACTTTTTAAGATTATTATGAAAAATATTTGAATTGAACCTAATTTTAAAAAGCTAAACCAATTAATGATATTTATTTACAAAAAAAATAACATTTAAATAAAAATATTTATTTTTGTCTTTTTCTGATTTTTGTATTGTTTTTATATTTTATGAAAATTAATTTATGAAATTAAAGAAAACAATTGAAAACAATTAAAAGAATAAAAAGGAAAATCAAATAAAAAAATAAAAATGTGCAAACCATGGGGGTATTCAGACCCAAAGGGAGGTTTTTTTGAGGTATTGACTCCTGAGTACCGTGGTCTGCATTCTTTGGCCATTGGATTGAGTTTCATGCATAAGTTGTTCTACTTTGGCCATTTGGCTTTTGGCTTTTGGCCATTTGTGTTCTGGCCTCAACGTTCCTTAATCTTCTCAGGATGTCTGTCTCGCCACGTATTGGGGTCATGTGTAAAATGTTCTGTTTTGGCCATTTAGCTTTTGGCTTTTGGCCATTTGGCTTTTGGCCTCAACGTTCCTTAATGAACCTGCATGGGATTCTGTCTAAATCTGCAGTGTTGAATCTCACGAACACATTAAATAAAATCATAAAATGCAAATAAAGCCAATATATGAAGAAATTTAATGTTTAGGCACAATATGACATGTATGAATGATTATACCCTTTTGATCATGGAGATCAAATCAACCTTACCCTTACTGGAAAAGTAGTGACATGAATGCTTTTATGCCCTTTGGATCATGGAGATCAAGCCAGCCTTACCCTTACTGAAGAAGTAATAAGATGTTGGTTTGTAACTGTGATGGCTTGTTTGTAGTGAGAGAGGGATTTGTAATAAGGATTTCAAGGTTTTAGGGTTCTTGAAAGAGTTTGATATTCTAACAGTGTTGTGGCAAGGTTTTTTCTCTCTTTTTCTCTTCTCCTTTTTTCCTCTTCCCTGGTTTGTGTGAAAAGAAGGTGATTATATAATGGAAATTAGGGTAAAGCAAATGGGCTTTGAATGTGCAATTGGGCCTCCAATATTCACTTGAATTCGTCACTTTCCAGGCTAAATCGCAGGGACTTAAGTGCATTTTTTGAAGTTGAAATGTGAAAACAAAATGTAGCTGACATCGAGAACTAACTCCTGTCCGAAAATCGACTCAATCGGATAAACGGTGAATTAGTTATGAATTTTTGAAGTTTCAGCTCAGACAAACTTATTTTGGGCTTTAGTGTCGACTCTGACACGTTCTTCAATAAAAAACTGGTATTGATCGGTGCATAATTTGGTCTCGACTTTTAAAGCAAAGTTGTAGATCTATGAGTAAGGGACCTTGTGTAAAAGTATGAGCCCAATCCGATAAAAATTGACCGAGTTATGAATTTTCGAAGTTTCGACCCACA
The DNA here is from genome assembly GCA_948472305.1 of Vicia faba. NCBI lineage: Eukaryota > Viridiplantae > Streptophyta > Magnoliopsida > Fabales > Fabaceae > Vicia > Vicia faba. The sequence goes on from CATIWC010001360.1 coordinate 334,525, forward strand.
TGAAATAATATTCAGCATTCAGGATTTTCAGCGTGTCATGCACTCTGAGCAAAAAACGAAGGCCTTTTGAATACCATTTGAACTCAATACCTTCTGTGAAAATGTAGCCAACTCAATTTGTGAAATTTTGGCGCCAGAACCAGCTCGATACGATGAAAATCGACCAAGTTATGATTTTCTGAACATGACGCAAATAAACTTCTGTCACAAATTTTCTGCACGTAAATACTTGATAAATCCACATTTTTGAAGACCTTCTGATCGAAATTGGCTTCCAGCCGTGAGAGATGAAAACGTAGATAATGTCAAGACGGAATTTTGGCCACAGGAACGGGTTCAAAACGAGTCACGATCTTCAAGTTATGAATTTTTTAGCGCGTAAAAACTGCACTTTCAGCACACTTTTTCACTATATTTCTTCAAGAAAACTCACACATTCGGATACCTTCTTTAAAGAATTGACTCTTGAGCCGAACCTGAATTTGAGAATATGTTATCAGAGATATCTTGGCGAAAGAACACCTGAATATAACGCGCCGGGTTGGACTTGTGAATTTTCTTGAAATGTTTTGAGAAATATGGGAGGACAAATTTTGGGGTACAACAGTTGCCCCTGTTCAATCTTCTTAGACCTGAGGATGCAGATTGGCTGACGTGCCTTTCGTAATCCGAGGGTGGAAGATGATTGAACACTAGAGTGCCCAGAAATTTGCGCTCACATAGTAGTATGATGGTGGAATGGACTTATAGATGCCGTTTAGAGATTGCTGGATAGGATGATGGGCTTATAGATGCCATCTGGATGTTGATCGCGTAAGAGATTCCTTAGCGAGAACTTGCGTACCTGCAAAGGAAAAATGAGTACCTGACATGTTGCAGGAGCTGGTCTTCAGATGCTTTGTATAGATGTGTCCTGACTGGTTACAGGAGCTGAATTTTTAAACTCTTCAGACGTGCCCTGGCGAGATACAGGAATCGAGTCTGGTGATGTTAGTCTTCAACGGATACACCCTGGCAAGATTCAGGTATCGGATCCTCGAACTCTTCAGACACGCCCTGGCAAGATACAGGAATCGGATCTGGTAATGCTAGTCTTCGACGGATACACCCTGGCAAGATTCAGGTATCGGATCCTCGAACTCTTCAGACACACCCTGGCGAGATACAGGAATCGGATCTGGAATTCAGAAAGGTTGGTGAGTTGTCTCTACTGACAGGTTATTTCCATGGACGAGTGGTCTATAACGACGAGTGTCTATAACGACGAGTGTCTATAACGACGAGTGTCTATAACGACGAGTGTCTATAACGACGAGTGTCTATAACGACGAGTGTCTATAACGACGAGTGTCTATAACGACGAGTGTCTATAACGACGAGTGTCTATAACGACGAGTGTCTATAACGACGAGTGTCTATAACGACGAGTGTCTATAACGACGGGTGTCTATAACGACGCGTGTCTATAACGACGCGTGTCTATAACGACGAGTGTCTATAACGACGAGTGTCTATAACGACGAGTGTCTATAACGACGAGTGTCTATAACGACGAGTGTCTATAACGACGAGTGTATATAACGACGAGTGTCTATAACGACGAGTGTCTATAACGACGAGTGTCTATAACGACGGGTGTCTATAACGACGGGTGTCTATAACGACGGGTGTCTATAACGACGAGTGTCTATAACGACGAGTGTCTATAACGACGTGTGTCTATAACGACGTGTGTCTATGACGACGAGTGTCTATGACGACGGGTGTCTATGACGACGGGTGTCTATGACGACGGGTGTCTATCACGACGGGTGTCTATAACGACGGGTGTCTATAACGACGAGTGTCTATAACGACGAGTGTCTATAACGACGAGTGTCTATAACGACGAGTGTCTATAACGACGAGTGTCTATAACGACGTGTGTCTATAACGACGTGTGTCTATGACGACGAGTGTCTATGACGACGAGTGTCTATGACGACGGGTGTCTATAACGACGGGTGTCTATAACGACGAGTGTCTATAACGACGAGTGTCTATAACGACGAGTGTCTATAACGACGAGTGTCTATAACGACGAGTGTCTATAACGACGAGTGTCTATAACGACGAGTGTCTATAACGACGAGTGTCTATGACGACGAGTGTCTATGACGACGGGTGTCTATGACGACGGGTGTCTATGACGACGGGTGTCTATAACGACGAGTGTCTATAACGACGAGTGTCTATAACGACGAGTGTCTATAACGACGAGTGTCTATAACGACGAGTGTCTATGATGACGAGTGTCTATGACGACGGGTGTCTATGACGACGGGTGTCTATGACGACGAGTGTCTATAACGACGAGTGTCTATAATGACGGGTGTCTATGACGACGAGTGTCTATAACGACGAGTTGTATCAGAGAAATCTTTAGGCATTGATTTAACTGGATTTGTATTCTTTGACTGGGTTGGTCTCTTTTGACTATATTCGTCTACATAGCTGATCTTTTAACTGTATCCTTCCTGAAAGGTAAAGGTCAGTCATATGCAATGCATGATATGGATCAAGCAGTAATATTTTTCAACACATGAGATTGTATGATATGATGCGTATATGCATGTATCATGATGTATAACAATGTGATGTTTATGAATGTATCTTCGTCTAGGAAAATAGATCCTTGACGGATGCCGTGAAGTCAAATCCTGGGCTGATGTTGAAGAGTGAGATTCTTCGTTTCCGTTGGGGATGATGATTGCAAGAATACCGGTAGGAGAAGATAACTCCGTTGGGAAATAAACTTGGCGAATAGATTACTCTGCGGGGAGTGAACTTTGTGGGGAAAGAGAAGTACTTTGCTGAGGTGATAATAACTTGTTGGGGATACCTTTGTTGTATTGGAAGTGTGAACAGACTTCGCTGGGGATAAGAAGACTGTGTCGACGACGATCTTTCCGTGGCTCTTGGCTGAGGATAACCCAGTTATATCCTGGTAAGGAAATAACTCTTTGAATAAAGCCGGGCGACGTGTTCGCGCTCTGCGAGGATAAGCTTCCAGAATCTACTGGGGATAGGCTTACTGCTTGTGGAGGTGGATTCCAACTTTCCTGGGGAAATCTTGATTGGACTCTCCTAGGGAAGTTTTGGACTGTATTGGGAAAAGGCTCCGCTGAATGTTTGATATACCGCCGGGGAACAATCTTTAGACCAAGACTGTCGGGGATGCTTGTTAAGAATATATATGCTGCTGGGGAAGGTTGAGATCTGCTAGAGGATACTCAACTTCCTTAAGTTTGATTGTAACTTTGCTTGAGGAGAGTGTATTTCCTTGCTGGCTCACTCTCTGGGGAATTAAGGTGTATTGGCTGCCTTCTTCAGCTGAACCTATCTTAGTACCTTGGTGGGCAGAGCCATTAGATCGTTTGGACAACTCATCATTGCCCCTGTTTCTGATGTGGGAGAGGAAGATTCATGTGGAGGTGCTTGAGGACTGCTTATTTGACCAATCTTCTTCTGGTAGGCAGGTGACAAGATGACAGGACATAGTCGTACACTTTGATCCCTAACTTTTGCCTGGACCGCCCTTTCGGGTTTTCAGTCCACCGGGATACCCATTTTTGCCCAAGCCGCCTTTTCAGGTTTTCGACTTGCCGGGTGTACAGATCTTTTCATTTTCATCCCTTATTTTTTTCCGAACCCTTTTGGTTTGCCGGGAAGCCCTAATTTTTGCCTAGGTATGTCAACCTAGCGGGTCTTTGATTTTGCGTAGTATTTTTTCGACTATGTCCACGTTCAGGGAATGTAAGGAGTTGCCCCTGTTGGAAGTATTTTGCCACGCCACCAGAAGGTGTTTGATCAGGCAAGATTCGTTGCTGGAGTGCCCCGAGTGACTCAGACGGAGATTTGCCCCAGGCTATTTGGCCTTTTGAGAGATTCCCCGAATCTTGATTGGACTGCCCCAGATAATGGACCATGGTCATGTCTGCCCCTTGATTGGAAGTACTTCTGTTCATTAGGTATTCGTCGTGCGAATTTTCCTGCTGTTCAAACAAAAAGTCATATGCAAACAGAGTTATATTAAAAATGCAAAGCCTATGTCTGTCTTGAAGATTTTGAAAATGCATTCTTTTTTTTTCATAAAACAAGTGATTGTTTGTAAAACGTGATGTCAACTCCTTCTTTTGTAGTAAGCCTTAAGGAGTCAGGATACCTTTCGTAACAGTATGCTTTCGAACTAACCCATGCTTCAGCTATGACTTTTTAGGGTTATAACGTGGCCTGGTTCACGGTTTAAGAAACAAAGGATAAAGGCTCAAATTTTATTTGTACCCACCCGCTCTTCGTGATGTTCTCCAAACCTAAACTCAGTTGATCATACGTTAGACCTTGTTTGAGTCTTTGCTCTGATTTTCCGGTGACGATTCCGATGTTGATAACTTATTTTGAATAGGCAGTCATTCCTTTTTTGTTGAGGGTTTGTAAGACCTCTTTCTTGATTTTTGTTATCCCTTTCTTTTTTTGCCTGAACTGTTTCCTTTTTTGGAATTACAGTCAGCGGGATGCCCCAGTTTTGTAAGTCTCCTTCATGGGTTTTGACTTAATGGGTTTTTATTTTTGAGATATAATGACTGCCTTTCTTTATTGATTATTCGGAACCATCACTGTCTTTCTTTGTTTTGTAAGGACCTTTTTGGTGCCGTTCGTTGCGTACTTAGATCAACTGAGAGACTACCCTGCCCCAGGTTATGATTAAGGGTTTTAAATTTCGAAAAGAAAAACTCCTACTTCTTTGGCTCAGAGGGGTTGACGAGGGATTATCTTCCTTATAACTCCAGTGTTTAGGGATTGAAACAATGCCTGTACCTCATCAGCGGGGTCTGTTCAAAAGCATACTGTAGATTATGGTATCGTTTTCGTCATCCTCCCTCAAGAGGCTTAGAATTTTAGATCAAGAGTTGACATCAGAAAAAATATGAAAATAATTTGCATTTAGTGAATACGAATATATTGTTTCAGAACAGACATATGCGATGCATTAATGAAATAACAATGTTTAACATGAGTAAATGTTTGAACAAAAGAAAATTGCAACTTGAACATTCGAATGAACAAAAATTTCTCAATCCTAGCCATGATTTGGCAAGGGAGCAGTGATTATGTTCGGAGTCTCAGGTACTTCAAACTGAATCTCTCCGGCGTCGATCATGTCTTGAATCTTGTTTTTGAGAGGCCAGCAGTTGTCCGTAGTATGCCCCGGGCTATCAGAATGGTATGCGCACCTATCGTTGGGATGATAGTTAGGAGCAGAAGTGTTTGGATTCCGGAGAGGAGCCCTTAAGGTGATCAGCCCTGCCTCCAACATTTGTTGTAGTGCTTGATCCAGCGACATGTTGATCTTGGTGAACTGCCTTTTAGGCTTGTCTGGTTTGCTCTGATCAGCCCGTTATTCTGGGCGAGGTCGTTGTCGGACCTGTGAAGTAATAGCAGCTTGGAGAAGCCCAAACCTTTGACTTCTTGGAAGTTGATTAATGACTGGGTCCCTGACTTGGGCTGGTTGCTTCATGTCTTGATGAAGCTGACTGATCATGGCCCTCAGCTCTCCTTACTCCTGAGCTAAACCTTGAATGAGTGCCCTTTGCCCCAGCATCTGGGTTTTCAGTGTGTCTACCTCAGCTTGTAGACGTTTCAGCTGTTCGTCCTTGTCATCTTCAGGACTTTTTCTGATCAGATTCCCCATGAGGAGTGTCCTCAACTTTTCCTGCCCCTTGGATAGGCTTAGGAAGATCTCTTTGAACTGAGTCTCTTGAGTGTGAAGGTCCTGGTTATCTTGTTGGGAAGCCATGGCTGAAATAAACAGCAGGGAGGGTAAGTGACCTGCAACAAGGATACCTGTTATGCAATGATGAATATGACATGCATGTAATGTTTTCAAGGACCTCGCGGGGTAAACAAGAAAATTTGTTAGCATTTGGATCCGGTAGCTTGATTGAAAGAAACTTCATATTTGTTGAGAGTCTTTCTTCCAAGGGTCAAAGGCTCACCATATCAAGTGGGTCATAGCCTCTGACACAAGTCATCAACCTTATTTTGCTTTCCAAATATCCTTGGCTAGGGGAACCTTCTTCAGGAGTCAAAGCTCACCATATCAAGTGGGTCATAGCCTCTGACAACCTTGGCTCGGGGAACTTTCTTCAAGTGTCAAAGCTCACCATATCAAGTGGGTCATAGCCCCTGACCACTTAGGCTAGAGGAAAATAAATCCTCTTTGCCCCTTGCTAGATGTTTGATTTATCATGACCTGCATCACAAGCCCTTGAGGTCCTTGAAATGGGTTAGGATGTATGCAATGGTATGATGTTATGGTATGCATGGGGTAATATGAGTAAACCCTGTTATGAGTCCCTAACTAAGGACTACAAACCAAAACCTGCAAGAAACTTAGGATACCCTGTTATGAGTCCCAATTAAGGACTATAAACAAAAGCTGTAAGAAATTTAGTACACCCTGTTATGAGTCCCAATTAAGGACTATACACAAAACCTGCAAGAAACATAGTAAGCCCTGTCATGGGTCCCAATGAAGGACTAAAACAAAACCTGCAAGTAGTTCATGTGTCAGATAAAGCATGCAAATAGTCAAGTACGAAGGCACACAAGTCACACAAAAGAGCCCTTAGAGTTTAGGCCAGCATGGGGTCTGGGTATTACCCTCTTGAAGTTGGTGGGCTCAACCTGTCCTATTAGAAGTAACCGGGTTCTAAGGATCCCAATATCACTGGATTGCTTTCATTGTTCATCGTTTCGATTTAGCCACTGAACTGGCGACCGAAATATTCCAGGAAAGCAACCCTCAATTGAGTGTAGTATCGAGTATCAACCAACCTCGGACTGCACCAAAGTCAGTTATCTCACTACCCTAAAGAGGCCAAGATAGTTCAATTAAGGTTCCTAAGGTCTGTTGATGCTTCACGACACCACGCGGAGGCCCCGTACTCTCCTTGACTGAACTCAAGGGTTACCGGTACACACCAAAGTGCCACATCAACGTAGCAGACTGTTTCAACCATGTCGGTATACCCCGCACAGTTCCCTCACAGCCTTGTTGCTACTTTCTAAGAAGGTATCCCCCAGATCCGAGTTAGGATCTATAGAACTCCCAAGCAACCCACAATTTAAAGCACACAAGGAAAACAATTGAAAACACAGTTATGAACTAGCCCTAAGGTAACACCTTCCCTTTCTATAACCTACCTCCCGAACCGAGAGCAATCTCTTTAAGGAATTTTTCTGTGCTTTTGTCCTTTCCATTTGGAGAAAATAAAAGACGATGGCGACTCTTGCTTCCGCGACATTTCGCGAACCAGCGTTAAACAGTCAGTTCCAGATCCACCGATCACAGAACTGGCGACTCTGCTGGGGATAAGCTTACTACTTGGGGAGATGGATTCCAACTTTCCTGGGGAATTAGATTGGACTCTCTTGGGGAAGTTTTATGCTGCTGGGGAATGTTGCTATCTGCTAGAGGATTCCCAATTTCCTTAAGATTTGATAACTTTGCTTGAGGAAGAGTGCACTGACTGCTGACTTATTCTCTGGGGAATTAAGGTATACTGGTTATGTTCTTCAGCTGAACCTACCTTGATACCTTGATGGACAGAGCAATTAGATCGTTTAGACCACTCATCATTGCCCCTGTTTCTGAGGTATGAGAGGAAGACCTGTGAGGTGCTGATAGTTGTTGATGGACAAACCTTCTTCTGGTAGGCAGATGATAAGATGACAGGACATAGTCGTACGCTTTGATCCCTAGCTTTTGCCTGGACCGCCCTTTCGGGTTTTCAGTCCACCGGGATACCCTTTTTTGCCCAAGCCTCCTTTTCAGGTTTTCGACTTGCCGGGTGTACAGATTTTTTTTATTATTTCATCCCTTCATTTTGCCCGAACCCTTTTGGTTCGCCGGGAAGCCCTTATTTTTGCCTAGGTGTGTCAACCTAGCGGGTCTTTGATGATGCGTAGTGTTTTTCCGACTATGTCCGCGCTCTCAGGATGTAGGGAGTTGCCCCTGTTAGAAGTGTTTCGTCATGCTACCAGAAGATGTTTGATCAGGCAAGATTCATTGCTGCAGTGCCCCAAGTGATTCAAGCAGAGATTTGCCCCAGGCTATTTGGCATCTTGAGAGATTCCTTGAATCTTGATTGGACTGCCCCAGATAATGGACCATGGTCATGTCTGCCCCTTGATTGGAGGTACTTCTGTTCATTAGGTATTCGTCGTGCGAACTTCTATGTTGTTCAAACAAAAAGTCATATGCAAACAAAGTTATGTTAAAAATGCAAAGCCTATGTCTGTCTTGAAGATTTTGAAAATGCATTCTTTTTCATAAAACCAGTGAATGTTTGCAAAACGTGATGTCAAATCCGTATTTATTGCAAGCCTTAAGGAGTCAGGATACCTTTCGTCACAGTATGCTTTCGAACTAACCCATGCTTCAGCTAGGACTTTTAAGGGTTATAACGTGGCCAGTTCTGTGATCGGTGGATCTGGAACTGACTGTTTAACGCTGGTTCGCGAAATGTCGCGGAAGCAAGAGTCGCCACCGTCTTTTATTTTCTCCAAATGGAAAGGACAAAAGCACAGAAAAATTCCTTAAAGAGATTGCTCTCGGTTCGGGAGGTAGGTTATAGAAAGGGAAGGTGTTAGCACCCTTTCTATCCATGGTTATCCATGGGCTCTTAGATACTTGCTCACTTGTGTTTTCAAAATTGGTTTGTTTGCTTTTCAATTGTGGGTTTTAAAAAGTTTCTTTGAAAATTTCAGTTCGACTCTTGTATCAGTCCTCAAGAGTGTTTGAAAAATTGCTTTCAAAAGCTTTTTGAAAAGGTGTCGGTGTGAAAAGTATTTTTTGATTTGTTTTGAAATTTAGAGCAAGTATCTAGAGTCGTCTACCTACCCTAAGGAATTCGTCTGTGTAAATGTCCTTTAAAGTAGTGCCATCCCACCATTGAGAGGTAGGTAGCACCACCGTTGGAGGTGTTCGGGTCAATTCGAGGTTCGGGACATGGTGATCACCAGAGCAATAGGAAGACACCTTAGAAGCTACCCTCATGCCAGGTTCCCGGATCATGAGGACTTACTAAAATATCCTCTACTCGACGATCACCTTTCGAGGCAAGGCAACAGTGAGGCGTACCCTAGGGGTGGTGTGTGATTTGTGTGTCGTTTTCAGATATTTTGTCTTGTTCATGTTATTGGTGATCTACGCTTTTGTTTTTATTTTAGGCCATTCATTCTTGCATGCATTTATTTAACAGTTAAAAAAAAGTGCGGAAATTAAAGTTCCTAAACTATTACAAAGGCGCGGGTCCACATCGCCAAATTAAAATCCAGGACCCGATTTGACAAAAAATAAAGAACTAAAGTGCGAGAAATATAAAATGTCCGAGTTACATGGCTTTGGGAGAATTACATAAATATTTAAAAGAAGGAATAAAGATGCGCGAATTGAATTGAAATTGAAAGCGAGGGCGTTGGACCCTTTTTAATGAAATTAAATTATATTGAGCAAATTAATTAAATTAAAAAAAAAAGAAATTATTTTTGAGGTTTTTTTGTATTTATGGTTTTTTATGAGAATTAAATGAAATTAAAATATTAATTAACCCTAATTCTAGTTTTTTTTTATTTATTAAGAAAAGCATTAAACTTTAACCTAAAATTAACCCTAATTAATTAATTGCAAGTATTTATAAAAATAATAATTAATAATTAATAATTAAAAGAAAAAGAATGAAAAATACTTAAAACCCTAATTCTACACTTTTTAAGATTATTATGAAAAATATTTGAATTGAACCTAATTTTAAAAAGCTAAACCAATTAATGATATTTATTTACAAAAAAAATAACATTTAAATAAAAATATTTATTTTTGTCTTTTTCTGATTTTTGTATTGTTTTTATATTTTATGAAAATTAATTTATGAAATTAAAGAAAACAATTGAAAACAATTAAAAGAATAAAAAGGAAAATTAAATAAAAAAATAAAAATGTGCAAACCATGTGGGTATTCAGACCCAAAGGGAGGTTTTTTTGAGGTATTGACTCCTGAGTACCGTGGTCTGCATTCTTTGGCCATTGGATTGAGTTTCATGCATAAGTTGTTCTACTTTGGCCATTTGGCTTTTGACTTTTGACCATTTGTGTTCTGGCCTTAACGTTCCTTAATCTTCTCAGGATGTCTGTCTCGCCACGTATTGGGGTCATGTGTAAAATGTTCTGTTTTGGCCATTTAGCTTTTGGCTTTTGGCCATTTGGCTTTTGGCCTCAACGTTCCTTAATGAACCTGCATGGGATCCTGTCTAAATCTGCAGTGTTGAATCTCACGAACACATTAAATAAAATCATAAAATGCAAATAAAGCCAATATATGAAGAAATTTAATGTTTAGGCACAATATGACATGTATGAATGATTATACCCTTTTGATCATGGAGATCAAATCAACCTTACCCTTACTGGAAAAGTAGTGACATGAATGCTTTTATGCCCTTTGGATCATGGAGATCAAGCCAGCCTTACCCTTACTGAAGAAGTAATAAGATGTTGGTTTGTAACTGTGATGGCTTGTTTGTAGTGAGAGAGGGTTTTAGGGTTCTTGAAAGAGTTTGATATTCTAACAGTGTTGTGGCAAGGTTTTTTCTCTCTTTTTCTCTTCTCCTTTTTTCCTCTTCCCTGATTTGTGTGAAAAGAAGGTGATTATATAATGGAAATTAGGGTAAAGCAAATGGGCTTTGAATGTGCAATTGGGCCTCCAATATTCACTTGAATTCGTCACTTTCCAGGCTAAATCGCAGGGACTTAATTGCATTTTTTGAAGTTGAAATGTGAAAACAAAATGTAGCTGACATCGAGAACTAACTCCTGTCCGAAAATCGACTCAATCGGATAAACGGTGAATTAGTTATGAATTTTTGAAGTTTCAGCTCAGACAAACTTATTTTGGGCTTAAGTGTCGACTCTGACACGTTCTTCAATAAAAAACTGGTATTGATCGGTGCATAATTTGGTCTCGACTTTTGAAGCAAAGTTGTAGATCTATGAGTCAGGGACCTTGTGTAAAAGTATGAGCCAAATCCGATAAAAATTGACCGAGTTATGAATTTTCGAAGTTTCGGCCCACATGAAATATTATTCAGCATTCAGGATTTTCAGCGTGTCACGCACTCTGAGCAAAAAACGAAGGCCTTTTGAATACCATTTGAACTCAATACCTTCTGTGAAAATGTAGCCAACTCAATTTATGAAATTTTGGCGCCAGAACCAGCTCGATACGATGAAAATCGACCAAGTTATGATTTTCTGAACATGACGCAAATAAACTTCTGTCACAAATTTTCTGCACGAAAATACTTGATAAATCCACATTTTTGAAGACCTTCTGATCGAAATTGGCTTCCAGCCGTGAGAGATGAAAACGTAGATAATGTCAAGACGGAATTTTGGCCACCGGAACGGGTTCAAAACGAGTCACGATCTTCAAGTTATGAATTTTTTAGCGCGTAAAAACTGCATTTTCAGCACACTTTTTCACTATATTTCTTCAAGAAAACTCACACATTCGGATACCTTCTTTAAAGAATTGACTCTTGAGCCGAACCTGAATTTGAGAATATGTTATCAGAGATATCTTGGCGAAAGAACACCTGAATATAACGCGCCGGGTTGGACTTGTGAATTTTCTTGACATGTTTTGAGAAATATGGGAGGACAAATTTTGGGGTACAACAAGTAGCAACTAGGGAGAAAACTTTGAATGAGAGAAAAAGAGATGTTGCAAAGTCGAGAGTGGAAGGAGGAAAATGTGTGTCTATTCAACTTCTTAGTAATTTTGAAAGAATTTGGGAAATATATGATTAACCCACTTAAAATAGACTTAACAAAAATAACTCCTTCAACCCTTGTTTTGAGCAAAATTAATTGCTATAATTTCTCATGTTGACAAATACCCATCTTGCCCCTCAAGTTTTCAAGTTGATTTGCATCAAGAGCCTTGGTAAAAATGTCAGCCAGCTGTAGCTTAATGACACCATGTTCCAATTTAATTGTCTTCTCCTCTACAAGGTCTCTGATAAAGTGATTTTTAAGGTCAGTGTGCTTGGTCCTGCTATGCTGAATAGGGTTCTTGGAAATATTGATTGTATTCAGATTGTCACAGTACAATGTCATAACATCTTGTGTGACATTATACTCAGAGAGCATCTGTGTCATCTAGATAATTTGAGAACAGCTACTACTATCTGTAATGTATTCAGCTTCAGCACAAAAATGAAAAGGAAGTCTTTTGGCATGGATCATAGCTCTGGCAGATTCCTGTATGGTCCTATTTTTCTTCTTTTCAACTCTATTTTGTTGAGGAGTTATAGGAGAAGAGGATTCATGACTATTTCCTTCTGAGGAACAGAACTCATTAAACTTGCTATTTTCAAATTCCTTGTCATGATCACTTCTGATTCTGACAATACAACCTTCTTTTTCTCTTTGAGTTCTTTTGCACAGTTCTTTAAAAACTTCAAACACCTCAGATTTTTCCCTAAAGAAGATAGTCCAGGAGAATCTGGAATAGTCATCCATAATAGCATAGGCATATCCCTTTCCACCAGGTCTTTCCACTGGCATTGGTCCCATCAGATTCATGTGAAGAAGTTCTAGAACCTTAGAGGTGGTCAGATGTCTTGACATTGGATGTGACATCCTAGTCTGCTTACCAATCAGCCATTCACCACAAACTCTCCCTTCATTAATTTGCAGTCTTGGAATCCCTCTGACTGCCTCCATGGAGATAATCCTTTTCATTCCTCTTAGATGAAGATGGCCAAGTTTCTGGTGCCACAGTTTCACCTCTTTTTCTTCTTTGGCAATGGAACACACAGTGGAGAAATCAGTGTTCTCAGGCTCCCACAAGTAACAGTTGTCTTTATATCTGACTCCTTTCATTACAACTTCTTGTTTTTCATTAATTACAAGACATTCAGATTTTGAGAAATTGACCTTGAATCCTAGATCACACAATTGACTGATACTAATGAGATTAGCAGTCAGGCCTTTTACCAGTAGTACTTCATTCAGGTTTGGAACTCCAGGGCAGTCCAAATTACCAACTCCTTTGATTTCACCTTTAGCACCATCTCCAAAGGTCACAAAACTAGTGGTGTGAGGTTTAACATTATTGAGGAGGTTCTTGATTCCAGTCATGTGCCTAGAACACCCACTGTCAAAGTACCAGTCTTCCTTTGCAGAGACCCTCAGGGAAGTGTGGGCTATCAGGGCAGTAGCCTTTTTCTTCCATTTAGGAGTATGTGGTACCTTTTTAGACTTAGGTTTGACACCTGAGTTCTGATTAGGGTATCCATGCAATCTGAAGCAGAAAGGCTTTACGTGGCCATACCTCCCACAATGATGACATCTCCATCTTTGGTACCTTTTCTTCATATGTCTCTGTTCCTGATGTTGAGAGTTATGTTGAGACATCTGCTTTGAAATTTGTTTATTAGACCTGATCTTCTTGTCTGCACCAGATTTCTTTGCTGCCACAAATCCTAGACCGGACTTGTTTCCCACAGTTTGTCCAACCTGAAGGATTACTTCCAATTTGTCTGTTCCATTTGTCAGCATCTTGACAGATTTGGTCATCTGGTTTAGTTTTGAGTTCAGCATTTGAACTTCCCCTTCTAGATGACTTATAGTTTCAAGGTCTGCCCTTTTTTCAGCCTCCAGCTTTATGATGAGTTTTGATTGTTTCTCATTTTGCACACAGACTTTAGTACTTCTGATACACAATTTCTTGTAAGTATCAGCCAGTTCTTCAAATGTTACTTCCTCATCACTAGTGTCACTTTCAGAGGTACAAACACCAGTTAGTGCAGTAACTGGTTTGGCAGATTCTTCTTCAGAATTACTTTCTGAATCACAGTCAGACCAGGTAACAGTCATTCCTTTCTTTTGTTTCTTAAGAAAGGTAGGACATTCAGCTCAAATATGCCCATATCCTTCACAACCATGGCATTGAATTCCTCTGCCTTGATTTCCCTTCTCTTCTGACCTTGGTCTTCTGCTGGAACTGTCAATGTCAGAGGGGATGTTATGAACATTAGACCTTGACTTTGGATCTATTCTTTTGATAAGTTTGTTGAATTGTCTTCCAAGCATGGCTATAGCTTCTGAGATATTTTCTTCTTCATCCTCCTTGTTTTCAACATCAGTGTTGGATACAAGTGCTATGCTCTTGTTCTTCTTGTCACCATTTTCAGTGATCCCCATCTCAAAAGTCTGAAGAGACCCAATGAGTTCATCCACTTTCAACTTGCTGATGTCCTGGGCTTCCTCTATGGCAGTTACCTTCATTGCAAATCTTTTAGGCAAGGATCTGAGAATCTTTCTCACCAATTTTTCTTCTGACATCTTTTCTCCCAATGCTCCTGAGGTGTTGGCAATCTCCAAGATGTTCATGTGAAATTCATGAATGGTTTCATCTTCCATCATTTTTAGATTCTCAAACTTGGTAGTCAACATCTGAAGCCTTGACATTTTTACTTTGGAAGTGCCCTCATGGGTAGTTTTGAGAGTGTCCCAAGCTTCCTTGGCCAGTTCATATTGATGTACTAGTCTGAATATGTTTCTATCAATTCCATTGAACAAGGCATTTAAAGCTTTGGAATTACCCAGGGCTAACTCATCTTCTTCTTTGCTCCATTCTTCCTCAGGCTTCAGACTGATTGTCCCATCTTTCTCAGTTATGGTGGGATGGTTCCATCCTTTGTCAGCAGCTCTCCAGGCCTTTTTGTCCAGTGATTTTAAGAAGGCAATCATATGAGGTTTCCAGTAGTCATAATTTGATCCATACAGAATGGGTGGTCTGTTTCCAAAAACTCCTTCTTTGTCCATAGTGCCAGAAAGTGATATCCCTAGATCTCACCCAGTAATACAGGCAGGGTGCCTGCTCTGATACCAATTGAAATTCTGGCTGCAGATACTCAATGTCACGTTCAATGTTATGACACCGTATCTGACTTTCTATAAGACAGTAAATACAAAAACAGTAAAGAACACAGTCAATTGTTTACCCAGTTCAGTGTGCAACAACACCTACTCTGGGGGCTACCAAGCCAGGGAGGAAATCCACTATAAGAGATATTAATTCAGGAATAAACCAACCAGTTTATCTCCTTCACTTAAGACCTACCCAATGCAACTTCAATCTAAGTACAACTTAAACCTGAGTTCCTACTCACTCCCCCTCAATCACAGCAGTGATACTTAAAACAATTGACTAATGAATTAATGAAGACACTCTTCAAAACATACACTTGATTATGCTTCACAGCTTTTTAATCAAGCAACACAAACACTCTTGCTTCACAGCTTTGAGTGATACACAAACCTAACTTGACTTTGCTTCAAAGCTTTAGTCAAGAGACACAAAAACACTCTTGCTTCAAAGCTTTGAGTGATACAAAACCCTTACAATTAAAACCTATTCCAATTCACTTATCACAATGATACTTGCTTGGATTACAATAGTTAAAACTATACAGCTCCTAAATGATCTTCTGTCAAAGGGATAAATTCCAAACAGCAGCCCTGTTGAATATATAGCAGCTGCTTCTTCAGTTAGGGTTTCCACAAAAAGCTAGGGTTAATTCCGATTGACCTTAAGACTTGGTCACAAGACTTTATCAACCAGGTTAGGGTTGAGCTAGGTTAAACCCAAAGTCCACGAGAGATTCTGTTCTGGAAAGACTGAGTCATCTTCCTGAAAAATCTCAGAATTAACCAAACTATACTACTGTTAGATCAGTACAGGATGTCTTAACATTTGTTATGACATCTGAATTCCTGTTTACTGATTTTGGTAAATGTGATCATTTTGCAAAATGCTCAGATACACATTCATAAACAGCAGTACCTGTATGCCACTATTTTTCTGCAAAGGTACCTAATAAACCAGTACCTAATAAATCAGAATGTTATGACATTAGTCATGACATTCACACACCTGGTTTTACCAAAAATGCATGCCAATAACTAAACACCTACAAACCTAGCGGGTCTTTGATTGTGCGTAGTATTTTTTCGACTATGTCCGTGCTCTCAGGATGCAGGGAGTTGTCACTGTCAGTAGTGCAGTGTTACCATGCCACCAAAAGATCTTCGTTTGATCGTCCAATGCCCCAAGTGATCCAGAGGGAGATTTGCCCCAAGCTGGTTGGCCTTTTGAGAGATTCTCCAAATCTTGACTTAACTGCCCCAGATAATGGACAATGATCATGCCATGCCCCTTGCTTGGAGGTGCTTTTGTTCATTAGACATTCGTTGTGCGAACTTCTATATTGTTCAAACAAATAGTCATATGCAAACAATGTTATATCAGGAATGCAAAGCTTATGTCTGTCTTGAAGTTTTTGAAAATGCATTTTTTTAGTAAAACCAGTGAATTTTGTAAAACGTGATGTCAACTCAGTATTTTACCACAAGCCTTAAGGAGTCGGGGTACCTTTGGTAACAGTATGCTTTCGAACTAACCCATGCTTCAGCTAGGACTTTTTAAGGGTTATAACGTTGCCTGGTTCACGGTTTAAGAACAAAGGATAAAGGCTCACACTTTATTTGTACCCACCCGTTCTTCGTGATGTTCTTCGATCCTAAACTCAGCTGATCGTTCGTTAGACCTTGTTTGAGTCTTTGTCCTGATATTTCGGTGATGGTTCGGATTTTGACACTTTATTTTGAATAGGAAGTCTTTCTTTTTGGTTGAGGGTTTGCAGGTCCTCTTTTCTTTTTGATTTCGTTATCCCTGTTTTTTTCCTGGACTGTTTCTTTTGTGATTACAGTCAGCGAGATGCCCTAGTTTTGTAAGTCTCCTTCATAGGTTTTGACTTATTGGGTTTTTATTTCTGAGGGATAATGACTGCCTGTCTTTATGATTATTCGGAGCCATCATCGTCTTTTGTTTTGGAAGGACTTCTTCGTTGTGTACTTGGATCAACTGAGAGAACTACCCTGCCCCAGGTTATGATTAAGGGTTTTAATTTTCGAAAAGAAAAACTCCTACTTCTTTGGCTCAAAGGGGTTGACGAGGGATTATCTTCCTTATAACTCCAGTGTTTAGGAATTGAAACAATGCATGTACCTCATCAGTGGGGTTCGTTCAAAAGCATATTGTAGATTGTGGTATCGTTTTCGTCATCCTCCCTCAAGAGGCTTAGAATTATTAATTGAGAGTTGATCATCAAAGAATGAAAGCAATTTGAATATAATGAAAATAATTGGATTAATTCAAAAACAGACATATGCAGTGCATTAGTGAAATAAAAGAGTTTGCTATAACATTAATTGTTTGTATAAGTAAAAAAAATTACAACTCGGAAATTCAAACAAACAAAAGCCTTCAATGATTGGGCAAAGGAGCATTGATTATGTTTGGAGTCTCTGACGCTTCAAACTGTATCTCTCCGGCGTCGATCATGTCTTGAATCTTGTTCTTCAAAGGCCAGCAGTTGTCCGTAGTATGACCCGGGCTATCAGAGTGGTATGCGCACCTCTCATTAGGATGGTAGTTCGGAGCAGAGGTGTTTGGATTCCGGAGAGGAGCCCTCAAGGTAATCAGCCATGCCTTCAACATTTGTTGTAGCGCTTGATCTAGTGACATGTTGATTTTAGTGAATTGTCTCTTGGGTGCGACCTCCTTACGTTGATGCCCCTGTCCTTGTTGAGCAGGCCTAGGATTAGAGATCTGGACTGCCCCTACATGTTGATCATGGCGACCCTTTTGGCTGTACGCAGCATTGGCCTCTTTCTTCCCAGTGTAAGGCTTTTTGTGAGTATCAGAAGGTGCAGCTTCTTGAATCTTTCCAGCCTTGATGCCAGCTTCGATCCTCTCCCCGGTCAGGATCAAATCTGTAAACCCAGCAGAAGAATTTCCAATCAGATGGTTGAAGAAGGGACCAGACAGGGTCCCCAAGAACATGTCAACGAGCTCACGGTCAGTCAAGGGCGGCTGCACCCTTCCAGCCAGATCTCTCCACATTTGCGCATACTCCTTAAAACCTTCACTCGTCCCAAGTGACATACCCTGGAGTTGGGTACGCGTGGGAGCGAGGTCAGAATTATATTGGTACTGCTTGTAAAAAGCAGCTGCCAAGTCCTCCCAGTTACGAATACTGGTTCCATCCAACTGATAGAACCAATCGAGCTGAGTCCCTGAAAGACTCTCCTAGAAGAAATGGATCCATAGATTCTTGTCTGCCGTATAGGGCTGGATCTTCCTTGCGTATGAATGGAGGTGCAACTTAGGACAAGAGGCCCCGTCGTATTTTGAAAAGGCAGGTGCCTTGAACTTGTGAGGGATCACCACCCCAGAAGATAAGCCTAGGTCTCCGAAGTCCAACTCGGGCACCTGTTGAATCTCCATGGCATTTAGACGGTCCTCTAGTTGCTTATACATGTCCTCAGCTTAAGGGTACTGCTCATCATTGTAATCCGTCTCGGTGTCGGAGACCACTGGACTATGAACCCTTCCCTCTTGGTGACTGCCTTCCCCAACATATGGAGTAGTTCGCTCAGCTTCATTCTGCAGTGTATTCCCAGATCTGCATCTAGGGTTGAACAGAACAGTCCTCTTCTTCTTTTTCTTCAAAAGCAGAGTCTTCAATTCCTGTTGTCCTTGGGCTAAGCTCATGACCAGCTCCTGGAACTGGGCATTCTGGGCCTGGAGGGCCTTGATAGCTTGTCTGTTGGATGATTCAGGATTCATGATGACATTTCTGAAATGAACAGCGAAGAAGATTAAGCAACCTGTAGAACAGAGTACCTGTAATGCAATGATATGTATGTATGCATGCAATGTTTTCAAGGATCTTGTGGGGGAAACAGAGAAACTTGTTAGAATTTGAATTAGGGTAGCTTGATTGAAGGAACTTCATGTTGTTGAGAGTCCTTCTTCAAGAGTCAAGGCTCACCATATCGAGTGGGTCATAGCCCACGACTCAAGTCATTAACCTTGGCCAGAGAAAAATAAATCCCCTCTTGCCCCTTGCTAGACATTTTGATTCATCAAGACCTGCATCACAGACCCTTGAGATCCTTGAAATGGATTAGTCTTTATGCAGGATGTATGAAATCGTATGATGGCATGATGTTATGCTATGCGTGGAGTAATGTAGGTAAACCCTGTTATGAGTCCAGATTAAGGACTGTAAACAAAACCTGCAAGAAGCTCATGTGTTAGATAACAAGCATGCAAGTAGTCAAGTTTGAAAGCACACAAGTCACACAAGACAACCCTTAGAGTTTAGGCCAGCGTGAAGTTTGGGGTACTACCCTCTTGAAGTTGGTGGGCTCAAACCTGTCCTATCAAAGTAACTGGGTTCTAAGGAGCTCAATATCATTGGATTGTTTTCTGTGTTCATCGTTTCGAATTTAGCCACTGAACTGGCGACCGAAATATTCCAAGAAAACAACCCTCAACTGAGTGTAGTATCGAGTATCAACCAACTTCGGACTGCACCAAAGTCAGTTATCTCACTACCCTAAAGAGGCCAAGATGGTTCAATTAAGGTTCCTAAGGTCAGTTGATTCTTCACGACACCACGCAGCGGCCCCATACTCTCCTTGACTTGACTCAAGGGTTACCGGTACTCACCAAAGTGCCACATCAACGTAGCAGACTGCTTCAACCTTGTCGGTATACCCCGCACAGTTCCCTCACAGTCTTGTTGCTACTTTCTAAGAAGGTATCCCCAGATCCGGGTTAGGATCTATAGAACTCCCAAGACAGTACCCACAATAATAAAGCAAACAATTCAGACAATTTTGAAAACACAAGTATGAGCTATCCTAAGGTACACCTCACTTTAAGTGTTCCCCAGCAGAGTCACCAGTTCTGTGATCGGTGGATTTAGAACTGACTGTTTAATGCTGGTTTCGCGAAATGTCGCGGTAAGCAAGAGTCGCCACCGTCTTTTATTTTCTTCAACATGGACAGGACAAAAGCACAGCAAAATTCCTTATGAGATAGTTTCTCGGTTCGGGAGGTAGATTTATAGAAAGGGAAGGTGTTAGCACCCTTTCTATCCATGGTTATCCATGGGCTCTTAGATACTCGCTCTTATGTTTTCAAAGTGTTTGCTTTTCAAAATGTGAGTGGGTTTTGAAAAAGTTTCGTTTAAATATTTCTGAATAACTCTTGTATCTGTCCTTAAGAGTGTTTGAAAAATTGTTTTGAAAGCTTTTTGAAAGTGTCGGTGTGAAAAGGTTTTTTTTTGTTTTGTTTTTGAAAAGAGTAAGTATCTATGAGTCATCTACCTACCCTAAGGAATTAAACTGTGTAAATGTCCTTAAGGTAGTGTCATCCCACCATTGAGAGGTAGGTAGCACCACCGTTGGAGGTGTTCGGGTCAATTTGATTTTAGGGACATTGTGGTCACCGAAGCAACAGTTAGGACACCTTAGAAGCTACCCTTATGTCCTTGATCCTTTTTTAATCCGAGGCAACCGTTTCGAGGCAACTGTTCCGAGGCAACTGTTTCGAGGAAACTGTTCTGAGGCAACTGTTTCGAGGCAACTGGATCATGGACATAAGGACCGCTAAGACGTCCTATACTTGACAACCACGTTTCGAAGGCAATAAGTGAAGCGTACCCTAGAAGTGGTGTGTGTATTTGTGTGTTGTATTCAGTAATGTTTGTCTTGTTAATTAGTGAGCTACGAGTTGTTTTTATTTACATACATTCTTTCATGCAAGTTAACAGTTAAGGGGTGCGGAAAGTAAATTGCGGAAACGTAAATCCTACGCTATTACAAGGCGCGGGTCTATACATCGCCAAAAATTACAAAGACCCGTTTTTTAGTAAATGAGTACGGAAATTAAATAAAGCGATAAACCTATTTAACTATTACATTCTTGAAGGAAATTACATAATAATCAAATAAAGTAAATGCGCGCGAATAAATTAATCGGGAATGTCTAAGGGTGTTGACCCTTTTAAGAAAAGAAATTGATTTTTTGGTCTTTTTTGTAATTAAAATGAAATTAAAGCTAATTAATGACTAATTAATTAATTTAATTAAAAGAAAATACATTTTTTGTGTTTTATGTTTTTATGAAATAAAATGAAAAGAAATAAAACTAAAAGTTAATTCTTCCTAATTCTAAAGCCATTTTAATTATTAAGAAAAGAAATTGAAATTGCCTAATTAAACTATTTATTTGTTAATATTTATTTACAAAATAAAATAGTAATAATGTTAATTCTATTTTTTTTTATTTTTTTATGAAAATATTAGTTGGTTAATTATGTTAATAAAAAAAATAAGGCAAATAAATAAAAGAAAAGAAAATGACAAAACAAAATAAAATAAGAAAAAGGTAAGAAAACCCAAGGGGGGTGAGATGGCCTTCATGGAGGTTTTTTGAAGTAATTCTGGCCCAACAACAAGAAGCCTTATTTGACTTTTTTCGGTTGCCTACGCATGCGCTGACTCCAGAGCATAGTACTCTTGCGTTCTGGGCCTTTAGATCTGCCTCAAATGACACTTGGCTTGTTGGATGGGTGAGGCTTATGGTGGAAACTACTTGAGAAACTGCACAAGAACGCGTTAACAAAAATGATATGAGAATTATGGGGGACCTGGGAAGAACTTACAGCGCGGTATGAGCCTCAGGACTTGGCAAAGGTTGATTTAGCTTCAGGGTGTGGCAAGGAATAGAACCACATGCTTGTTTTGATCTGAAGATGCTCGCAACTATGTTTTAGAACTCTCACTTTTTCAATAATTTTTGGTTTTGCTCTTGGCCGTTTCTGCACACACCCTTATTTTTGAATGAGGTTGGGAAGGCTTGTATATATAGTAATGAATGAGAATCAGTCACATGATGAGCCTTTAACCATTGCAATTATGCTTGAGATTTTGCCATAACCTCCATTAAAGCAACTTGCCATTCTTGTCAAAATTTGAATTTCTTGCTTGGAATAGGCCTTGAACGAATTTGGAAGGTGAATGATGGTGTATCAAAGCTATTCAAACTCAAAGATATCCCTCCATTAACTTTCTTGATTTTTATTTGAATTTTAAAGATTTAAAATGAATTAAATCAAATAAAATCAAATAAAAATGGAAAAATTAATTTTTAATCTTGAAATAAATTGTGGGACACGTGGGAGGCATGGCCAAGCTGAATCAAGTGGAAAAAGTGGGCCCTTTTTGTCAAAAAATGAAATTTCAAGGATAATTGACTTTGGCCATTTCACAAAAATTTCCCAACTTCTCTAATGCATATCTTGCTCAATTTTGAAGCTATGAACATGTTCTTGGACATTTTGGAAAGGTCTTGAAGTCCTCTAACCAATGTCTTTGGTCCCATGTCATTTTGATTTACCAATCTCAAGTTATGGTCTTTGACTTAAAGTGCCTTTTTGTTGACTTTTGAAAATGACCTATAATATTGAAATTGATAACTTTTTGTGAGAGCATTTCTTGGACTTGGAATGTGAAGATGAATTGTAGGAAATGTCTTCCCCTTCAAGATGAGCATTGGATGGGATTTTTCTGATGAACCATGAAAAAGTTATGTCTTGGTCAAGTTACAGTTGACTTTTCAACTGTCCAAAAATAGAAACTTTTGCATCTTGAGACTTTTTGAGCCAGGCTTGTGGAATCATGATCAAGACTTGATCAAATGATGATTGTGGCTTCAAAATAAGATGTTGAACAAAATTTTTGACTGCCAAATGACCATTTTGCCCCTGCAGTTGATTGTGAGGCAATTAGGGTTTTTGACTGTGCAACTTGACCTTGTGAGCCTTGAAACTTGACATGTAGGTGCTTGACAATGTGTATGAGCATGTGTGACTTGATTGATCCCTTGAAAACCTCAACTTCCTTGCAAGAACCAAAACCCTAATTTGACTGGCTTAGGAGGATGGTTGACTGTGTAGCCCTTGAGTAGACTTTGAACAATTTGGGGTGATGCTTGTCAAAACTTTGAAGAATATGGGAGGGAAAATTTTGGGGTACAACACTATGTATCACTAACTTCTAATCACATTCAAAGGTGCATGTTCATGTTTTCTTTTGTTTCATGTGCAGAGACACGTCTGAATCATGAGCATATGGCATCACGCCTCAATTAGGGTTTTCTATGGTTGCGTTTACTTATTTACTTCAAGTTGTATCATTCATCTCCAAGATTTCTTTAATGCATTTCCATGGAGAGCACATCCAGTCGAGAATCTTCTGAGTATTGAGGGGGAGAAAGTATTGAGTTATGGTATAAAAGATGAGGGGTGGAATATTGGTATTCACAACATTGTTGCCATTCCAATTCAAATTCATCAAGAGCTTTGGGTAGGATTAGTTCCCTACTGTCTGTCAAGAGAATTGGAGTTTTCTTCCTCCATGAAGTTCGAGTTACTCATCAACCGAGACTCATTGGTTTTTCATGATAAATCTATTTTGGTTATAAGTATGTCCACATTCATTTCTCAAAAGTTTCTTCAAGGCAATATTTTGATTTTGATTATCAAGTCATGGAACAAAAAGTGAAGTGGTAATCAAGACATTCATTTGTTATGAGTAACTTGATTTTATGGGTTGAACTAGGGTGTCTTTGAGAAATGAGAACTAATTAGAATTCTTCGATTATATCTTCAAGTTAATTGGATCAAGGTTTCTAAATATGGGATGTTCATGTATTTGGTTTTTCTTGGAAGTTAAGTGACAAGTTCACTCAACAACATTCAAGGAAATTTTAAAAATTCCTTATGGATAATTCTCGATGTTTTAGAATAAATTTGTATTCTATTCAAATGTTATTCTAAGTGCATTCATGTCCAAAAATCTATCAAAGATATTCAATATTTCAAACAAGTCACATCATAATTTAAGAACTCATTCCATATGACTTTATTCTATTAACTTGCAAAATTCATCAACCAAAGTTTTCAAATGAGATCATTCCAAATATCATTCACAAAACTCAAGATTCATTCAAGTTTTCAAATTACAAGAGATCGAAACCAAGGAGGAAAGGTTCGACTTGAAGCTCATTATAAATTTACATTCATCATTATTACAAAGTTACAAGACGAATTACAAGTGTGTACATCAAAACTCTAATCCTAATCTCCTAAAGCTTCATGCTTTAAAACTTGCAGTCCACTTTATGCCAAATCTGCACCATATGCCCAATATCCAGCCATGCTACACACACAAATTTGTCCAAAATGTTGATGTCCACTCTGCATATCATCCCTGCAAAAGATAGATCAGAATCAGCTATACACCAGTCCAAAAGCAGCCTCTATACTGCCCTAAATCTTGTCCAAACCTGCACCATATCAAGCCAAGAGTTACACGAAGTTAGTTATACAAAAGTGTTGTACCCCAAAATTTGCCCTCTAAATTTTCATACAAGATGCTATCCTAGGGTTTCTGGTGCATACAATTAGCTCGAGGGCCGATCAAACAGATTCTCTTCCTAGATGGCAAATCAATGATTAGAGTTTAGGATTTCTCATGGATAATTGAGTCTTCAAAATTTTAAATGTTCTTAAACACAATTCGCTGAAGTTTGTTAATTCTACAAGACTGATGATTGTTCTTAAAACATGTTTGGTAGATGATGAAATCCCGTTTGAATCAAGAATGACATGAGAACTCATTGTGGTTACCAGTTTAGCTTTGAACAAGAATTGAAGATTATGTTTTTTTGATCATAGGCCTTTGAGGTTAAGTTAATCAAATGGAATTCTCAAAATTTCATTTTTTGTTTTAAAGGTTTGATTGGAGTGCAAAGAGTTTTGTTTTATTTGATCATCTTTGGTGATTGCTTGAAATATAAGTTACCTAGAATGAAGTTTCTTACTAAAAAAAACATAAGAATTACAAGATTCAAATATTGAATTTTGTACAATATTTTCACAATATTATTCAAAAGTATTGTATTCATTACATTAAAAATTTTGAATTTTACAAAAAAGAAATATCTACCAATGCAATAAGTTACAAAAAAAATTTAAAAGAGAAATCCTAAGTCTTCATCCTCAAGCAATCTCTCCAGCCTTTGCTTGCCATTCATTCTTCATGTTCATGAAAAGAGAAAAGGAAAAGTTTGTTAGTAGTTCAAACATTCAGGAAAAAATGAGCAAAACATACAAAGGTAATCCTAAAATCATCATTGGGGTGGTTTCTGCTGAATCAGAAAAGAAGGGTTTGTATGCTAAGGCCTCATGCATTTTTGCTTAATCATTGGCCTAAGGGTTCATAGTTTGCAAATCACAAGGGGGAAACTTGGTTCACAAATAATGCAAGCAAACTGCAATAAATAGCAGGGCAAGCATAACAGGCAGCAAGGTAACAATGCAAGCAAACTGTAACAAACAGCAGGACAAGCATAACAGGCAGCAAGGTAACAATGCAAGCAAACTGCAACAAACAACAGGGCAAGCATAACAGGCAGCAAGGTAACAATGCAAGCAAACTGCAACAAACAATAGGGCAAGCATAACAGGCAACAAGGTAACAATGCAAGCAAACTGCAACAAACAACAGGGCAAGTTGCACAATAGGCAACAAAATACCAGAAGTTCAGAAAAAGAAGGTCTTGTGTTCAAAAGCCTCATACAATTTCAGTTCTATCATAGGCCAAAATTACATTGCAAATCTCAAAAGAATTGGTTCACAATAGTGCAAATGGAGTACAAGCCCAACATATTTCAGCCCAACATGATTTAAAACAATTCAAAAAGCCTCATACAATTTCAGTTTCATCATAGGCTAAATTTATATTGCAAATCTCAAAAAATTTGGTTCACAACAAACTAAAATGTGCAAACCAGTACAACAAGCAACAGAAAATCAGGATCATACATCATTAGCTAGGGTTAATCTCTTGCAAATCTCAAATCTTGGTTCACAAGAGATAAAAAGAAAATCAGAAAATATCAAATCAACAAGCAAAAGTCTCATGTTGTTTCAAATCAGAAAATGGTCTCAACAAGAAAACCAATACAATCAACAATCAAAGAGCCTCAAAATTTGTAAAGTCATGTCATAGGCCTAAAGTACTTTACCATAAATCTCAAAGCAAAGTTTGGTTCATAGCAAAAGTCCACAAGTAACTAAATATAAAAGACTATCTGCAAATACAAGTTTGAAAGGAAGCAATGCAGAAAATCACAAAGTAAGGGAGCAAACTCAAAAGAGGGGGGGGGGGGGGGGGGGGGGGGGGGGGGCTGGCTGTACAAAATCTCAAGCATTTAAGTTTTAAATCACAAGAGAAGCCAAAGTCAGAAAATATACAACAAGTACAAAAAAAGAAAAGTCAGTACAGTAGGCATTGTACCAACTGCAAACAAGTAAAGTCAACTAGCAAAAACCAACCAATATAAAAGGTAACCATAATGTGCACAAAAGGGCAGTTTTTTGGTTTTTCAGGCAAGCAAGAAGAATATACAAAAGAGATAAAAGTCAGGCCACTACTTTCATCACAAGACCATCAATGATCACAGTCAACAAGCCACAGGATATCCCAAACACAACAACAAAGGTAATTTCTCAAACTCTTTCCAAATTCTTTTCATAGAAATATACAAACTTTGTGAAAACTGTTTCTTAGCATTCTTTTTGAAAAACATATAGTTTAGTTTCAATTAAAAAAGCCAAAGTGACTGAAAACTTGTAATAAAAATAAACACCAAGCCATCTTTCATTTACCTCAAGAAAGAATCAGCAAACAAGCATCATTTTCCTTTTACAGAAAAAATATACAGAGATTCCAATACAAACTGTCAAAAAACCTCAAAATCATTTCAAGTTCTTTTTCTACAAAATATACAAAGCCTTACAAACAAACAGAACCAAAACAGAAAAACCATTTATCCAAAACATACGAATTACTCAAATAGAAAAAAAAAAACCAAACCATTTCCCATTTTCTCCTCATCATCAGAAATATAGAAGTATCCAGAACCAAAGTCACAACAAGCCAACAAATCCTTTCATTTCTATCCAACAAAAAGTAATATACAAAATTATAGCAACCCAAACTGTCAAAACCCCTAAAAAAAATCATTCTTTCAAATTCATAAGTATACAAGATAGATACAGTAATGCATGCAACACATAAACCCTAATTTTTATCATCATTTTCAAAGGGCCAAACCCCTCAGAACTAGCGAAGAAAGGAGAGATCTCACCAATTCATGTAGAAGATGCAAATCGAAACCCCTAGGGTTCCGGTTGTCCCCTTTTAGATCTAGGCCGAATCCTTTGTTTTCTGCACAATCAAGCAATGAATTAATAATGAGGAAGAAGAAAGGAAGAGATTAATGTAAAAAAGTTGAGGTTTTGAACCCAGCCGCCACCGTCACCGCCGCAAGGAAATTTCCGGCGCGACCTATTTTTCTTCTCCGGTGCAGGGACTTCAGAGAACCAGAGAGAGAATCAGAAGTGAGAAAGAGAAGCAAAACAACAAAATGAGCCACGCCTTTGGACCCTGGTTGTTTTGTCTAAAACGACCAGGCCTGCTCATTCAGGCCCAAGACCAAAATTGCTGAGCCCAACCCCCTCTGATTCGCTACACCCCCATCCCCTTAACAAATCTGATTTTTTGTTTAACCATGTTTTTTTTTGGCTGAAAGCCCAATAGTTTTTTTTTTATAATTTCTTTCTTCAAACACCCTTTTTAATCATTAACCCCCTTAACCTATTTTATATATTTTATTTTTATTTATTTACTTTTTTAATTATTATTATTAATATTATAACAATATTTATTTTTATAAATAAAAAATCTCAAAAAAAATATTATTTACGCATATATGTATATTAAATATATTCATGTTTGTTTAATAGACTAAAATATTTTCTTGTTAAAATTCTTTTTTTAATTTAATCAAATATTTAAATTAGGTTTGTGATTATTATTCATTTAGAAATTTGTTTCTCTAAACTAGCTTCTTTTGTTATTTTAATTCTAATTTTCTGTTTAATTAATTATTTATTTTTCTCCTAAGTTAATTAAAGTCAAAACAATATCCATGGCCTTGTTCATTCATACTTGTACATTATATTCATTTCACTTCTTACACATTGTATTTACATTCGTTTCTTTGTACAGTTGATAAATTTGATATGGTTGTAATAGATAATTAGGCTTTTTACTTTCTTGCAAATCCCCATTCATAAATTGTATACCCCCTCCCATAAATTGTTGTAATAGCGTAGTAATCTTTAAATTTCGCAATTTATCGCTTTTACATAACATGTTAGTAATTAGGGTTTGTATGGCAAGATAAAACCGATCAAATAGAAAACCCTAATCCAAGACAAAATCAAGCATGAAAATAACACACTTGCACACAAGCATCCTTAGGGTTTCTCCACTTGGTTGCCTTATACAAAAATGGCCATATTATACATGCGAAGTATCTTGGCAAAACAAGCAAGTATAAGATTATAGTCCCTCGATGACGCTATTCAAAGTTGTCTTACAAAATGATCTTGGTCCCTCAAAAAATGCTAAGATACTTCACAACATTGCTAATCATGGTTATACGATGACCCGCGCCCGTCCCGTCTACATCCAAAGATAGGGTTGCTTACCAAATCAATGATAAGATAACAATATCAAAGGAAAATAAAATGAACAAGAAAGACATTTGAGTAGGTAGATTACTTCTAGTTACTTGCTCCATTTCAAACAACCATCCTTGCTATTTTCAAAAACAAACACACACACATTTCCAAACATCTTATAAACATTGAAAACATTTTCAAAAAAAGACAAACATATTTGTATACAATCTTACGAACGAGAATCATTACAAAGATTGCCTAAACAATGGCCTCTTTTACAAAATACTTTCAAAAACCACACAAAGCACATTTTCAAAGAAAAGCAAGTGATCTAGCAAGTAACTAAGAGCCCATGGAAAACCATGGATGAAAAGGGTGCTAATACCTTTGATTTTCATAATCTACCCCCCGAACTCAAGAAACAATCTCAAAGGTCTTTCCTGTGCTTTTTCACCTTTCCTTTTGGATAAAAGAAAAGTCGGTGGCGACTCTTGCTAACCACAACATTTGCAATAAAACGCAAAACTCTCAAGTCAGTTCTCCCACCGTATCACAAAAAGCTCCATCAAGAAATCTGGAATAGAGCATACTACTTTTGTTTAAAGTTACCAAAAACTTTCCCTCCAAAGTCACTCCAACAGGATTATAAGAAGGCTTCATGCAACAGAAAAAACATATCACATAAATCATCATAAAACTCCAATACATAAGAAGTTCTACAAAAAAAGTGAAACTCTATCAAAGTTTTACAGAACTTTCCTATATCCTTAAATCCATCTGCAAAACCGTAAAAAATCATCACCATAACACTCCTTTAAACCTTCATTTCATCAACTTCTGAATCTCTATGTAAATCCACTCACCTTCAAAAACCCTTCCATCTCCAACATGACACAACCTGCAATCTCAACAAAAACAAATCGACACTCTCCTCAAATATTTGAGCACCAACATAGCACGACATAACAATATGTTGAAGCATGACAAATCGGTATAAGAAGAACTTAAGTAGAAGAGAAGAAGAACATGCTCAAAGATATAAAGTGAGAGATTTGAGAACTTACTCAGAAAGTCACCATCAAAGCTTAAGTTTGTTCCAGACGCCTCCGATGGGACTACAATACTGCTGAAAAGTAAACTGCAACTCAGCAACTCTGCCTCCATGCTACACCTCAACCTCGCTTACTGGAAATGAGTTCAGATTGCGGCTGAAACAACATCACCACTCCGACGCAGGCGATCCCACCACCGTATTGTCGTACTTCCACCTAAATCTCAGACCGCCACCACACTCACAAGTCATAATCACGGATCAGTTTTTGTGTCGCCTCTTTACTTTCGTGTTGCTTGGATTTATTTTGCTCATGTTGTTGTTTGTGTATTTGAGTTTTTTCAATTGCATTTGCTGTGGTGAACTTGATTTGAGATGGAAAGAAAATGTGAAGGGAAGAAAAAGAATATAATACGATGAAGAGAGAAAGTTTTTATTTTATTTTATTTTTTTACGGTAAACATAGGAAATATGTTTTATTGGGAATCAATGACTAATTTGACCTTTTCCTCTTCCCAGTAACAACGAATTCGACGCCTTTATGCTTTAGGGTTTCAAAACCTTTCCTTGTTCTCTTTCTAAAATCGGGTCGGCCCAATGGGCCTGTTGGCCCAATCCATTATCAATATTCACCTTATTTATTAATTAAATCATAGTCATAACAGATAAATAACAATAGTTCAGTGGCATGGAATGTTTGCTGCAACCTAAGAGACCCGAGTTCTACTCCTTGCTGGGACATTTTATTTCGTTTTTCTTGATTCTTTTAGCCTTATTTCTAAATTTTATTATATATATGATAATAAAATATTAGTTTAGTTTATTTTATATTTCTTGCTATTATAAAATACAAAAAATACATGCTATTATAATTTAGTCTTTATTTAATTTTTGTTATTTATATTGTTTTAAAATACATGCTTATAAATTAATCTCTTATTTAATTTTTGTTATTTACTTAACTATTCAATTGTCATTCTAATTAACTTTGTTTAATCTTTATATCTTTCGTCCATTTAAATTTCAAGGGAAATGTTTTAACTTTGTTGACTTCATGTCATCAAATACATCTTATACGATTGAGAGAATCCCTTCATTCATATTTGTTTTACTATTTTTTTATTCTTAAGTTAGTTTTCCTAAAAGACTCAATTTTAAAACTCACACCTTTTTAGTCAAAACTTCGACACTAGGTCGTCGTATCTTCAAAATCTCATTCACACCCATTTTGACCAAACAAACCATTTTAACCAAACAAATAATTTTTAACCAAAAAACAGATATTTCAAAAGGTTCCTGCGGAGTACCGCAGATACATTGGGTGCTAGTACCTTCCCATTGTATAACCAACCCCCGAATCTTTGATCTCTTTCAAAAAACGCATTGTATTTTCATTACTTTTAGGTATTACTTTACATTGCATATTTAAGGGTTTTATTTCGCTCTTTTCCCTTTTCCCTTGGAAATAATAAAGTGTGGTGGAAACTATTGCTTATTTGCGAGTCAAGTTAATTAATAGCTTGATCTCCGATTTTCATCGCTACACGCATCTATGCCAAATCATGGCAAAGGTGTTAACACTATTGAAGATACTGATTTTGTTTCCTCTATTAATGACTTAACCACTCCATTGAATTTTGTCAAAAACAATTTGTTGAAAGCTGGGGTTTTCCCTGGTTTCCTTGAAGATTATTGTTGCTGTGCTGTGCAAATCAATGGCTGTGAATGGCTGAAAAAAGGTGTCCAACACCTATTAATTAGCCATGAGATTTTATTCGAAAGAACTCCGTCCGTAAAAAGTTTGACTAAAGTTGTGCCTCAAGAAATTGAAGACATGTCCATCATCACTATCTCCCACAAACCTATTAGGATCTCTTCAAAAGGTCCTATTAAGATTTCCAATGAACCGAAGATCGCTCCATTGATAATTACCACACCGGGGTTAGTCCCTTATTCTTTCGATAAGCCAGTACCTTAGAATTATGGCGCTGAAGTATACTACCATGGTATTAGACAAGACTCCCGGATTGATAAAGACAAGACTGTTGATATTACCAACATTACTGGCTCTAGAAGGGTGACAAGGACGGGGAGAATCTTATTTCCTAACATTTCACCTCCAACCACAACAACTACACATGTTCGCGTTACTGTTGACAAACCTAGTACTAATGCTAGGGGCAAGGAAAAGATGAGTGAGCCTTCCAGGATGGAGGCGTCGTCCAAAGACATTATTACTGAAGAACCCTCTACTCAAGAGATGGAGGAGATTTTGAAGATTATAAGGAAAAGTGATTATAAGATAGTATAGCAGTTGGGGAAACCCCCTATAAGATTTATATGCTATCTTTATTACTTTGTTCTGATGCGCATGCCCAAGCCTTGATAAAATTTCTGAAGAAAGCTCATGTTCCTCAAGAGACTATAGCTGATCAGTTCGAAAATTATGTAGCGAGTTTGACTGCCGATAATGGATTGGGATTCTCGAATACTGATTTAACTCCAGCCGGAAGAAATCAAAACAAGACTTTTCATGTCTCCATTGAATGCAAAGGAATCACTCTAGCCCATGTATTGGTGGATACTGGGTCCTCTTTAAATGTCTTACTCAAGGGTGCCGTAGATCGGTTGGATTGTGAGGGTTTAATGTTGAAGCCAAGTGACATAGTGGTAAGGGGTTTCGATGGATCAAAGAGGATGGTACATGGAGAGGTTGACCTCCCCATCAAAGTAGGTTCACAAACTTTCAACTCGACTTTTTATGTGATGGACATCCATCCTGCATACTCTTGCCTACTTGGATGCCCCTGGATACATGGGGAAGGAGCAGTGACGTCCACTTTTCATCAAAAATTGAAATATCCCATCAAAGGAAAGATCATCACTGTCTGTGGGGAAGAAGAGTTTATGGTTATCCATCTGAATTCATTTAAGTATGTTGAGATGGATGGTGAGTTCATAGAAACTCCCTGTCAAGCCTTCGAAGTGGTTTCTCCCATGGTTGCTGTTGTCAAGGCTACTCCTGATGTTCCAAAAGCTGTTAAAGATGTGCTGAGGATGACTTCCCTCAAAGATGCTCATGTTGTGATTAAAGATGGAGGTTGTACCATTTGGGGACAACTCCCTGATATCCCTTTCAAATCAGACAAAAGTGGTCTGGGTTTCATTTCCAACGCTCAAAAGGAGGTTAGCCGTGCTCGCATAGGAAAACCACATCTTCGCATCAGTAATCATGAAGTGAATGCTCTTGAAGACTTTGACAATGACTTTAATTTTGATGACTGGATCTACCCGACTGCAGTGAAGGACTCTACAACTCGCATGCCAAGGATTTCATTCCTGTATCCTTCAATAAGGAGTAATTACCTTTTATTGTTTTATCAATTTAAGAACTTTGTCTGTAATTTTATTGAAACAATGACTTTAAGCCATGTGCCATACCCGGGGCACCATGGTCCATTTATTAAGGGTTTGTTCATTTTCATATGCCATATGATCGTTTAATGAAAAACATTGGACTCTTTTGCATTCTAATTTTGTGCTCATTTTCTTTCTTTCACTTTATTGCATTTTCAAAATAGCCATGTATCTTACATGCACACACACACACACACATTCGAAAATTCACATCCAGTCTGGATCTCATTGACAACGACTCTGCTATGGCCACCTATGACTTTGAACATCCAATCTACCAAGCTGAAGACAAAGGCGAGGGAGATTGTGAAATACCTGGGGAATTAGCCAGACTTCTGATGCAAGAAGAAAAATCCATTCAACCGCATGAAGAGCCAGTTGAAGTGATCAACCTAGGTATTGAGGAAGACAAGAAAGAGGTCAAGACCGGCGTCAACTTGGAAGACAGTTTCAAAAACAGATTGATACAGATGTTGCATGACTATATTGAGGTGTTTGATTGGTCATATGAAGATATGCCAGGGCTTGATACTGACATTGTGGTTCATCATCTACCAACAAAGGAAGATTGTCCTCCAGTCAAGCAAAAAGTTCATCGTATGCGGCCAAACATGTCTGAAAAGATAAAAGTGGAGGTAATGAAGAAATTCAATGCAATTTTTCTAGCAGTGACGTCATATCCCTAGTGGGTGGAAAATGTGGTCCCCATGCCAAAGAAGGATGGAAAAGTCTGTATGTGCATAGATTATAGAGATTTGAATAGGTCAAGCCCCAAAGACGATTTCCCACTACCACATATTGACGTCTTGGTCGACAACACTGCTCAACATAAAATATTCTCCTTCATGGATGGCTTATCTGGCTATAATCAGATACAAATGGCTCCCAAATACATAGAGAAAACCACGTTTGTTACACAGTGGGGCCCTTTTTGTTACAAGGTCATGCCTTTCGGTTTGAAGAATGCGGGGGCAACCTATCAACGAGTTATGATAGCCCTATTCCATGACATGATCCATCATGAGATAGAAGTATATGTAGATGATATGATTGCAAGGTCACAGACTGAGGAAGAACACCTTGATCACTTACACAAGTTATTTGAAAGATTAAAGAAGTATAAGCTAAGACTAAATCCCAACAAGTGCAACTTTAGAGTATGGTATGGAAAACTCTTAGGGTTTGTCTTCAGTGGGAAAGGTATTGAGGTCGACCTTGCAAATGTCAAAGCTATTCAAGAAATTCCAGCTCCTTATTCTGAGAAGGAGGTTAAAGGCTTCTTGGGTCGACTTAAATACATCACCCGCTTCATATCTCACTTAACTACTACTTGTGAGCCAATCTTCAAACTCTTGAAGAAGGATCAAGTAATCAGATGGAACAACGACTGCCAAGTAGCCTTTGAAAAGATCAAGGCATATTTACAAGAACCTCCCATCCTAATGCCTCTAGTTGAAGGAAGACCTCTAATTATGTACTTGACTGTATTAAAGAATTCAATGGGGTGTGTGCTGGGCCAACATGATGAGTATGTCTGGAAAGAGAATGTAATATACTACTTGAGCAAAAAGTTTACCGACTATGAAAGCAGATATTCACTACTCGAGAAAACTTGTTGCACTCTGGCATGGGCTGCTCGCCAGCTAAGACAGTATATGTTGACTCACACCACTTTATTGATTTCCAAGATGGACCCCATCAAGTATATCTTCGAGAAGCCAACTCTCTTCGGATGAATAGCTAGATGGAAAGTGATCTTGACGGAATACGACATCCAATACACTACACAAAAGGCCATCAAAGGAAGTGTACTGGAAGATCATTTGGCCCATCAAGCTGTTGATGATTACCAGTCCATGAACTTTGAATTCCCGGACGAGAATATCATGTTGATACCTGATTGTGAAAAGCCTGGACCGTATGACGGACCTGACCAAGGATCCCGATGGACTATGGTTTTTGATGGGGCTTCCAATGCTTTGGGTAATGGAGTTGGTGGTGTGATTATTTCTCCCGAAGGTTGCCATACACCTTTCACTTCCAACCTATGCTTCAAATGTACAAATAACATGGCTGAGTATGAGGCATGCATCTTGGGTCTAAAGTCTGCTATCGACCTAAGAATCAAGTTCTTAGACATATACGGGGACTCGACCCTAGTGATCAGTCAAGTCAAAGGGGAATGGGATACCAAACGTCCTAATTGGATCCCCTATAAAGAGCTTGTGTTAACCCTGATCCCATGCTTTGAGGAGGTTACCTTCGAACACTTTCCAAGGGAAGAAAATCAGTTAGCATATGCCTTAGCAACAATGTCATCCATGTTCAAGGTCAATTGGGATAATGAGGCTCCTAGAATTACAATGGAAATATTTGACGAACTGGCACACTGTTATGAGAAGGACACTGATGAGGAGAAACCTTGGTATCATGAAGTTAGGAGATATCTTGAAGCAAAAGAGTATCCTGAAGGAGCCTCAATCAATGGCAAGAAATTTATGTGAAGGTTTTCAGCCAAATTCTTCCTAAGCAATGGGATCCTATACAAGCACAACCATGATTCGACTCTACTCCGTTGTGTGGACAAGAAAGAGGCAGAGAAGATCATGGAAGACATGCATGAAGGTGTCTTTGGAACTCACTCTAGCGGGCACACTATGGCCAATAAGATTCTGAGGGCTGGTTACTATTGGTCAACTATGGAAATTGATTGTCACCATCACTCGAGGACTTGCCATAAGTGTCAAATCTATGCCAACAAGGTTCACGTGCTTCCAATTCCTTTGAATGTCATGACTGCTCCGTGGCCATTTGCAATGTGGGGCATTGACATGATTGGAGATATCAAGCCCACTGCCTCTAATGGACATCATTTCATCCTCATTGCCATCGACTACTTTACCAAATGGGTCGAAGTTGCTTCATTTGCCTCAGTCACTAAGAATGTTGTAGCCCGATTTATCAAGCATAACCTCATTTGCCGATATGGCATCCCTAAAAGGATCATCACTGATAATAGAACCGATCTCAACAACGCTATGATTATGGAGCTTTGCACGCAGTTCAAAATCAAGCATCATAATTCTTCTTCGTACAGACATAAGATGAATGGTGCAGTGGAAGCTGCCAATAAAAACATAAAGAAGATTGTGAAAAAGATGGTGGTAACCTACAGAGACTTGCATGAGATGCTACCATTTGCTCTCCATGGCTACCGTACTTCAGCTCGAACTTCAATTGGGGCAACCCCATTTTCCTTAGTTTATGGCATGGAAGTTGTTTTGCCTGTGGAAGTTCAGATTCCTTCCTTAAGGATTATGAAAGAAGCAGATTTAGGCAAAGATGAATGAATTCAGACTAGGTTGGATCAGTTGAACTTAATTGAAGAGAAGAGATTGGCTGTTGTTTGTCATGGTCAAATGTATCAAAAGCGTATGATCAAGGCTTTCAACAAAAATATCAAACCCCGAGTATATCAGGCTGGCGACTTGGTAATAAAACGCATCATTATTCCACAAGGCGATCCCATGGGCAAATGGAATCCCACTTACGAAGGGCCATTTTTTGTTAAGAAAGTATTCTCTGGTGGTGCCATGATGCTAACTACTATGGATGGCAAAGATTTTCCACATCTTGTAAATGCAAACATAGTAAAAAAATATTATGCATAAAAATGACCCGCTAGGTTGACATACCTAGGAAAAAATAAGGGCATCTCGGCGAACCAAAAGGGTTCAGGTTAAAGATAGGGATATATACAAAAGATTATATACCCGGTGTGATACGGTGGGAGAACTGACTTGAGGTTTTGCATTTGTGTTCGCAAATGTTTTGGTTTAGCAAGAGTCACCACCGACTTTTTATTTTATCCTAAGGAAAGGTCAAAAAGCACAGGAAAGACCTTTGAGATGTTTTCTTGGGTTCGGGGAGTAGATTATAGAAAGGGAAGGTATTAGCACCATTTCTATCCATGGTTATCCATGGGCTCTTAGTTACTTGCTTAGATCACTTTCTTTGCTTTTCAATTGCTTGAAATGGTGCTCTTCAATTGTTTGAAATGGTGCTTTGTGTGTGGTTTTGAAAGATGTTTTGAAAAGAGGCCATCGTTGTGGAAACCTTTGTAATGATTCTTGTTTGAATGTATACAAAGGTGTTTTTGTCTTTTGAAAAGTTTTCAATGTTTGAAAGCAGGGTTTTGAAATTGTGTAGTGAAGTGTGTTTTGAAGATAGCAAGGATATTTTTTGCAAGTTTTGATCAAGTAACTAAGAGTTGTCTACCTTATTTTATTCAAAGATCTTTCTTATGTTTTTTTAACCCTTTTAATAGTGTTGCTTCACCATTGTATTTGGTGAACAACCTTGTGTTAGGATGTTAAACGGGACAGGCGCGGGTCATCATATAAATCATGATAGCAATTGTGTCAAGTATTTTTGGCAATTTTCTTGAGGGACTTGGTCATTTTGTTTAGGCAACTCAGATAGCGTCATCGAGGGACTATGACCTTTGTTTTGTTTTTGTTTTGCCAAAGTACTTGACATGCATACCATGGCCCATTTTTGAAGGCAACAAGTGGATTGAAACCCTAGGGGTGCAAGTGTGCATTGTGTTTGTTTTTTCATGCATTTTTGTCTTTGATTAGGTCAAACTATTTGTTGGTTTTGATTTTGCATACAAACCCTAATTCTAATCATGGCATAATTGAAAGCTTAAAAGTGCGAGAATTTAAATTCTAAGCTATTACAACATGATATAGGGAGGGGGATACAAATTTGAATAGGGGATTATTTTGCAAGAAATTAAACCCTAAATTATTACAACCAAATTGAATTTGCAAGGCATAATATTTAAATGTACAATATTTAAATAAATACAATAAATAAATATTAAATAAATGTATTATGCAAAAAAAGTTTTTATTTGTTCATGTATGCAAAAAGTATTTTTAATGTATAAGGTATAAAGAA
Organism: Vicia faba; assembly: GCA_948472305.1. NCBI lineage: Eukaryota > Viridiplantae > Streptophyta > Magnoliopsida > Fabales > Fabaceae > Vicia > Vicia faba. The sequence goes on from CATIWC010001360.1 coordinate 372,585, forward strand.
ATAAATAAAAGATTGATTTTATTTGTTTTTTAGGGCAAAAACCCTAATTTCTTAAGAAAATAAATAAAATGTATTATTTATGTACAAAAATGCATTAACATGTATAAAAATGAAATATATCCTAAAAAAGGTATTTTTTTAGTATAAATAATAATAAAAATATAATATTTTTTGTGTTTTATTTCTAAGTATTTGATAAAACAAAAGTATATATATATATATATATATATATATATATATATATATATATATATATATATATATATATATATATATATATATATATATATATATATATATATATATATATATATATATATATATATATATATATATATATATATATATATATATATATATATGTAAAAAAATAAAATAAATAATTTACAAAAATGTATGTATTTCAAGAAAATATTTTCAAATGTGTATAAAAATAATAAATGAAAATAAACATATTTTTTACATTATTTTTAGGTTTAAACAAAATAATCTAAAGTATTTAATCATTTTAATGTTGGAAATAATTAGAATAAATATCAAATAAATGTAAAAATTTATGAAAATATTTTTTAGGCATTTTTTATATTTGGAAATAAAATAATAAAGTCAGAAATAAAATTAAAATGCAAAAATAACAAATATACAAAGAAATGGGCCAGGGGGGTGTGAAACTGAAAAAGCAAGTGTTAGAAGCAAAACAAGTCAGCCCAGCCCAATAACTTCATCTTCTTCCTCTGTTCAAACACAAAAATACGCCTTCTGTGTACAAACTGCTATCTCCTTATTCAGTGCTTTTTTGACAAAACTCAAAACATGAAATTTGTAGAGCATCAAACAACGAATCTAAACATATAAAAAACTTAAGCTATCTCTCAAAGACCAGAGAGAATTTCTCTGGCCCTAATTTCTAACCTAGTTTTTTCAGAAAGTTCATGGATGAAATTCTCCAAGCACGATTAATATAAATAAAAACTATGCACATGTATGGTTTCAGGGCTATGAATACAACATCTTTCATTCACAAACCTAAGTCTAAATGTTCCTAAATAGAGAGATAGAAGTTCATGAAAACCTATTTCAGTTGAGTTCGAGCTGGACAATGCAGCAACTTCCAATGGCGCCTGAGGTTCTTTTAAGCTTGCTTGATGTCCCCTGAACCTTTCCCAATGCTTAGCTTGTTTTGAAGTGGCCTAAATCGTGCTACAGAAATCAACCTGCAAAGCTTCCAAACAAAAATGGCAATGTGTGTTAATGGAGTTACAACAACTTGTGAATGGTCCGGACAACTTAGGTATATAGTTTGGAATGTGTTTGAAGTGAATTTGGACAAAACGCACGAGGGGATTTGATTGTGGCTTATGACTTGCAGAACTGGCCCTGTTTTGCAAGAAAATGGAGATTTTGTGCACAAGGAGGTTTGAGAGGTCAAAGGCTCGTGCTTCTGGCTTGTGAGGATGTATCAAACTTGTTTCAAAACTTTGCTTGAATTGGTTTTATCAGATATGAGAGATACAAGCTTTTGGCCCTTAGACTTGTTTTGAAAGCAAAGTTGGAAGTGAAATGAGATAGGCCTGTACAGGCTATCTCCAAGAATGCACCAACTCCTTGTACCTTTTCCTAAGTTTTTGGAACTTGTTTGCTGCAAAGAAAAAAGTTCAAAGCTCAAGAAAGACAACTTTGCAAAAGTTCATGCTTTCTGAAAATGGAAGTGTGATCTTTATGCTTAAAATGGAAATGTTCAATGTACAAAGCTCTCTTGATCAGAAAAATGCCAATATCCATTGTATTTGAATTCAATTTTTGAGTGTAAATTGGTTTAGAGGCCTGTAATCATGTACTAAGCTAGTTTGGTCAGATTTGCAACTTGGTATGAACATGTATTGGCCATGGTTACAAAGTGAGTTTTTGCCAACTTCAAGCATTCGATTCTCCCTAACCACAAAGTTGTTTGAGGAGTTCTTAGACAATTTGGAAAGCTTGCAACATGTAATATAATCCATATTTGAAATGAAACTTAAGACTCCAAGTGGAACTATGTGAAAAATGGCCAAGAAGATGGGTCAAAATCCTGCCTAAACTAGGGCAAAATTTCTCTAAGTTAAAAGTTTTAGGTACCCTTGTTCCAAAAATCATAAATTGAGATCCAAGCTTCTTTTGAAAAAACTTTGTGAATCAAAGTTGTATACTTTGTGATGGAATACAACTTTCATGTTGTAAGTTTTGTTTGAATCCATTTTCATCTTGGTGAAAAAATGGGACAAAGTTAGGAAAAAATAAGAAAATTTTATAACTTAGAAAATTTCTAAGTTATGAAATTTTTCCATTTTAAACCCTAATTTGCAATTTTGGGTTTCTTGATGAACAAGTTTCATAATTTGACATATCTTGATGAAAAATGACCCTTGGCACTTGATTTTGACCAAAAAGTCAAAGTTTGACTTTTCAGTGTATAGTCAAATTTTGATCAGTTGACTGAAAAATTCATCTGTCAATCCTATGAATTTGAGATCTTTTGAGCTTGTTGAATGGGTCAAGATGATGTTGTTGATTCCTTGAGTCCATGTTTTAGCTTGATTTGCCATTGGCTAGGTCAAACAGTCAAAAATTGCCTTTGTACAGTCAAAACCCTAATAATAACCATTTTGCCCTTTTGGTGATCTGATCAAATTTCTTGTGGAATTATGATCCAAACTTGATAAAATGGTTCATATGAGTTCATAATGTTGATGTGGGTCAAATTTTATGAGGTTTGACTGTCAATTGGCCACAGTTGACTTTTTCCTCAATACAGCTGATTTCTAGGTCAACTGTCCAATTGACTGGGCAAAAATTTGATTCAAGGCTTGAAACTTGGTATGGACAAACTTATGAGTCCAACATGAAGTATGAAAGTCACTTTGGGAATTGGAGGTCAAAATATCCCTGTGCAAACTCAAACCCTAGTTTAGGTCAAGAATGCAAGAAGATGTCTTGAGCAGAGCAAACCCTAGCTTGATCTTGAGTTCCAAGAGTCTTGTGATGAGAAATGTTGATGAAATGAAAGGGAAAATTTTGGGGTACAACAGTTTCCCCTGTTCAATCTTCTTGAACTTGAAGAGTTAGATTGGCAAGTTTGCCTTTCGCGACTCGAAGGTAAAAGAGGATTGGACACTAGAGTGCCCGTAAATTTGCACTCGTCAAAATGTAGCTGAGGAAATGGGCTTAAAGATACCATTTGGAGATGGTAGAATCTTGCTGGAGATGGGCTTAAAGATTCCATTTGGAGATGGTAGAATCTTGCTGGAGATGGGCTTAAAGATGCCATCCAAGAATGTTTGTTGAATTGCAATGTTGTAGGTCAGAAGAATGAGCATCAAAATGGTATCCGTGTCTGGAATGCATTTGAACTGTATCTGGAGACTGAGTCTGTATGAGAAAAAGAATGGCGTCCGTGTTTGGAGTGTATCTGAGCTGTAATTGTATTTGAACTTGAATGAATATCAGAATGACTGCCGTGTCTGGAGTGTATCTGTATTCTAAATGGGTAACAGAGAAAAATCTGTGTATGGAGCAATTGTGCACTGGGGATAAGTTCTGAATGAGTGGCATAATGGAAACCGTGTCTGGAGCGTATCTGGACTGTATCTGAAGTTGAGATCTGTATGAGTAGCAGAATGACTTCCGTTTCTGGAGTGTATCTGAAACTGTAACTGGGATCTGAATAAGTGACAGAATGATTTTCGTGGCGACTGCACTAGGGAGAATCAAACTTCTGGTGTAAGAGCCAGAATGGCATCCGTGTTTGGAGCGTACCTGAACTTGAAATTGATAGTTAAATCTGAATGAGAGATAGAATGGCCGCCGTGTCTGGAGCGTATCTAGTCTGTATCGGATTGCTGAAGTCTGAATGAGTAGTAGAATAACCGTCGTGTCTGGGGTATATCTGTACTGTATTTTGACTTGAAATTATGGATGAGTAATAGAATGACCACCAGGTCTGGGGTGTATCCATACTGTATCAAAATAATTGTTAATGATAGCCTTTTAATCTTATCCTGAAAAGGGTAAAATGTTAGCTAAAACACAAAGTTATGTTGAATGATATGTATGATGCAATGAACTGTGTTTCATCAATGTTTATGATATATGAATGTAATGGATGTGCATGTAAGCTGAGTAGCTGTCTTGCTGAGGAAAATAAATCCTTGGCTGCTGCTGGGGATTGAAATCTTTGACTGCTGCCGAGGAAAGTAAATCCTTGACCGATGTTGAGGATTCAAAACTCTTTGATTGCTGAAGATGAGAGATCCTTGCTGACTGCTTGGGGATTAAAGATCTCTGATTGTTTGAGAAGGAGAAATCCTGGGACCACTGCTGGAGATTGAAAATCCTTGGCGATTTGTGGGGATTAACAAGGTTTTTGATAACTTCTGCAGGGAACGAGAATCCTTCATGACTTTCCTGGGAAATAAGGAAAACTCTGAAAATCTCTACTGGGGAGTTTAAAACCTAGGAGGCTTCTTCTTGGAGAAATGAGACCGAGAATCTTCGATCTGCTGGGAGATAACTCTGTGGGGAGAATGTTTACTCGACCGGTGAAATCAGGAGCTTTGGGTTGTGCGCCAATCTACTGGGGAAGCATCCTAGTTGGGGATAAGCGAAGAAGTCAACATGTAATTTGCTTGGTTTTCAGACTTTTAAGATAGCCTGCTGGGGAAATTGGGGGAAGTTGAATAGTTCCCACCGGGGGTTGATAGTTGGAAATTTGAACTTCGCTGGGGAAGAAAGTTTAGAATATTCTGGCTCCACTGGGGATATGTATTTCAGGGTTTTCGGGCTCCACTGGGGGTCTTGAAATTTAACTCCGCTGGGGACACATACTTTAAGGCTTTGGCTTTGTTGAGGATCTGAACAATGTATTGTAGGGGATTTCTTCTGGAATGGCACAAAGATATCTTCCTACACCTTCAACCTAACAGTAATTATCCTTTCTCAATTTCGTTTTATTTGTAAGCAGTGATTATATTCAAATGCATATGCATATTTAACAAAACTTTGGACGTTTTCAAATAAAACATAAGTGTAAAAAGGAAAGAAAGGCAAGCAAATTTCTGCACTTTGAACTATCTTTGTATTAACTTTTGTAAGTATCTTTGTATTAACTTTTGTAAGTATCTTTGTACAAAGAAGACAGACATCCTAGTAAGAGAATGTTGTCGTAAAAATTGAAAAAAATTTATACAAAAGAAAGATGGCTATGTGTAACAATTCCATGGGATTCCCATTCTGCTATAGCCTTCACAACTCTGAGTATCTTGTCCATTCGCTGCTTTGTCCGTCAATGATTGGATTGATCAGTAGCTTGGAGCTTATTGGTGAAGAGATTTTTCTTAAAGTGATCCGACGAGACATAGTCATACGCTTTAATTCCCTAACTTTTGCATGGACCGCCATTTCGGGTTTTCGATCCACCGGGAAACCCTTTTTTGCCCAAGTCGCCCTTTCGGGTTTTCAACTTGTCGGGTGTACAGATTTTTTGTTTATCCCTAATTTTTGCCTGAACCGCCCTTTCGGGTTTTCGATTCACCAGGATGCCCATTTTTGCCCAAGTCGCCCTTTAGGGTTTTCAACTTGTCGGGTCGTTTTATGCGTAGTATCTTTTGACAATGTCTGCGTTTGCAGTGTGCGGCAAGTCGTTGCCGTCCATGGTGGTCAGAATCATTGCCCCACCAGAAAAGATGTTCTTGATCATAAATGGTCCTTCGTAAGTAGGAGTCCACTTTCCCCTGGGATCACTTTGCGGCAAGATGATCCGCTTAATTACAAGATCTCCGACTTGATATACCTGACGCCTGACTTTCTTGTTGAAAGCCTTGATCATCCGTTTTTGATATGTATGACCATGAAAAACAGCAGTAAGTCGTTTCTCGTCGATCAAATTAAGTTAATCAAGTCGGGTCTGAATCCAATCGTCTTCACTCAAACCGGCATCCTTCATAATCCTTAAGGAAGGAATCTGAACCTCCATAGGTAAAATAGCTTCCATGCCGTATACCAAAGAAAATGGGGTTTCCCCTGTTGAAGTACATGTCGTGGTATGATATCCATGCAGAGCAAACGGTAACATCTCATGCCAATCTTTGTAGGTGACTGTCATCTTTTGAATGATCTTCTTGATATTTTTATTCGCGGCTTCAACAACACCGTTCATCTTCGGCCGGTAGGGAGATGAATTGTGATGATAAATCTTGAACTGTCCACATAGAGCGGTGATCATAGTGTTGTTCAAATTTGTACCATTATCCGTGATAATCGTGTCAGGGATACCATACCGGCATATGAGGTTCTACTTGATGAAGCGAGCAACCACATTCTTTGTAACAGAGGCATAGGAAGCTGTTTCGACCCACTTGGTGAAGTAGTCAATAGCCACCAGGATGAAGCGATGCCCATTGGATGTCGTGGGCTTGATCTCTCCAATCATGTCAATGCCCCACATTGCGAATGGCCAAGGAGCTGTCAGAATGTTGAGAGGAACAGGAGGAATGTGTACCTTGTCGACGTAGACTTGGCATTTGTGGCAAGTACGGGAATGTTGATGACAATCAGCTTCCATGGTAGACCAGTAGTAGCCTGCCCTTAGAATCTTCTTAGCCATTGTATGTTCGCTCAAGTGGGTGCCAAATGTGCCACTATGTATATCAGTCATGATTAACTCCGCTTCAACCTTGTCCACACAACGAAGTAGAACACAATCATGGCTGCGCTTATAAAGAATACCATTGCTCAGGAAGAACATGGCAGCTAATCTCCTTAAGAACTTTTTGTCATTGACGGAAGCTCCTTCAGGATATTCTCTAGTCTGGAGATACCTTTTGATTTCATGAAACCAGGGTTGTTCCACTACTTCTTCGGTATTAATCTCATGACAGTGCGCAGGTTCGTCCATTCGATAGATGGTAATTTGGGGAGCCTCATTATCCCAGTTGAGTTTAAACATGGAAGACATCGTGGCCAGAGCATCTGCTAGCTGATTTTCTTTTCGCGGGAAGTGCTCAAAAGTAATCTGCTCGAAATGAGGCAACAATGTCAAGACATGTTCTTTGTATGGGATAAGATTAGGATGTTTAGTGTCCCACTCTCCTTTGACTTGACTAATAACCAAAGTCGAGTCTCCAAATATGATCAAAGATTTGATTCCCAAGTCTATTGCAGCCTTGAGACCAAAGATGCAAGCTTCGTATTCAGCCATGTTGTTGGTACAGCTGAAGCAAAGTCGGGCAGTGAAGGGTGTATGGTAACCTTCCGGAGAAATGAGTACCGCACCAATACGATTGCCAAGTGCATTTGAAGCACCATCAAAGTACAGGGTCCATCGGGATCCTTGTTCAGGTCCGTCATACGGCCCGTTACCTTCAATGTTGTCCAATGTCATGATGTCCTCGTCAAGGAAGTCGAATCTCATAGACTGGTAATCTTCGACGACTTGATGAGCTAGATGGTCAGCTAGTACACTCCCCTTTATAGCTTTTTGGGTAGTATACTGGATATCATACTCAGTCAGGATCATTTGCCATCTAGCAATTCTTCCAGATAAAGCAGGCTTCTCGAAGATATACTTGATCGGATCCATTTTGGAAATCAGCAAAGTGGTATGAGTCAACATATACTGCCTTAGCCGGCGAGCAGCCCATACCAAAGCGTAGCAAGTTTTATCGAGCAGTGAGTAGCGAGTCTCACAGTCGGTAAACTTTTTGCTAAGGTAATAAATGGCATGCTCTTTTCGGCCAGACTCGTCATGTTGGCCCAGTACGCACCCCATTGAGTTATCCAAAACAGTCAGATACATGATTAGTGGCCTTCCTTCGACGGGTGGCATCAAAATAGGAGGTTCCAGTAAATACTCCTTGATCTTATCAAAAGCAACTTGACAATCATTGTTCCATTCAACTACCTGATCTTTCTTCAACAGTTTGAAAATTGGCTCACAGGTAGATGTCAGGTGAGAGATGAACCTTGCGATATAGTTTAAGCGTCCCAAGAATTCTCTAACCTCCTTTTCAGTGCGGGGGGCAGGCATTTCTTGTATAGACTTCACTTTAGCTGGATCAACTTCAATGCCTTTGTTGCTGACAATAAATCCCAAAAGTTTACCATACCTAACTCCAAAAGTGCACTTGCTTGGATTCAGTCTGAGCTTATACTCCTTCAACCTGGAAAACAGCTTATGCAAATGATCAAGGTGTTCTTCTTCCGTCTGTGATCGGGCTATCATATCGTATACGTAAACTTCGATCTCATGATGTATCATATCATGAAACAAAGCTACCATGGCGTGTTGATAGGTTGCCCCTACATTCTTTAGCCTGAATGGCATCACGTTGTAACAGAAGGTACCCCATTGCGTGACAAAAGTAGTTTTCTCCATGTCCTCGGGGGCCATTTTGATCTGGTTGTATCCCGAGAATCCATCCATGAAGGAAAATACCTTGTGTTGAGTTGTGTTGTCAACCAAGATGTCGATGTGTGGCAGTGGAAAATCGTCTTTAGGGCTAGCCCTATTTAAGTCCCGATTGTCCACACACATTCTGACTTTGTTGTCCTTCTTAGGCACGGGCACAATGTTAGCAACCCATTGCGGATAGGAAGTAACAGCCAGAAAGCCAGCGTTGAATTGCTTCATTACCTCGGCTTTGATCTTTTCAGACATGTCAGGCCTCATTCGTCGGACCTTTTGCTTGACCGGTGGACAGTCTTCTCTTGTAGGGAGACGGTGGACCACGATGTCTGTGTCTAGCCCCGACATGTCTTCATAAGACCAGGCAAAGGTTTCAACATATTCGTTCAACAACTGCACAAAGCGCTCCTTGACACTTGGTTCCAGGTTGGCACCCACCTTAACCTCTTTCTTGTCCTTCTCTGTTCCCAAGTTGATGGTTTCTAGCAACTCTTCATGAGGCAGAATAACCCTCTCTTCTCGTTGCAAAAGTCTGGATAACTCTCCCGGCACTTCACAGTCTTCGTCAACTTCGTACTCAGCATGATTGATCAAATCTTCAGAGTTATCGAAGGCTAAAGCAGAATAGTCACCCATGGAATCCGGAGTGGATGGGTACATGCCTTTGTAAGTGTGGGTGTGTGTAAGGGATAACCATCCTTAAACAGAACAAAATGCAAAAGGAAAGAAAATGAACACAACAGTTTATAGATGAAAAACGTCCAATGATTCATTAAAACATGGCATATGATAATGAAGAAAATCAAGCCCTTACAAATGGACCTATATGCCTCGGGCAAGGCATAAGGTGAAAATAGTGTGTGAATTGTTTAGTTATTACAGACCAAAAAATAGGAAATTGTTCAAAGATAAAATTACTGGTTGATAAAGGTGATGGGAATAAAATCCTTTGCTTCCCAGTTGCTTAAACCCCCTTCGACGGTTGGAAAGATCCAATCTTCAAAGTGGCCCTCCTCATCATCTTCTACAGCATTGATTCCATGGCGGGTGATCTTGACGGATGGTCCTCCAGCCTTGGAGCGACGCATAGCCTTTTGTCCTGCAACAGTAAACCCTAACCCAAACTTGTCCGTCTTATGGGGAAAATCAGGCAGTTGCCCCCACACTGTGCTCTTTCCCTCTTTGACTACAGCCTCCGCATCCTTGAGAGATGCCATCCTAGATACATGCTTGGGAATGATAGGCACCTCAACCATTGTCTTCGCAACTGCTACCTCAAGAGAAACTTCCTCAAAATGTTGGAAAGGCGTTTCTATGAACTCGCCATCCAACTCCACATAGAGGAAGGAATTGAGATGACTTATCATGTACTCTTCCTCGCTGTGCACCGTTATAATCTTACCCTTAACAAGATACTTCAGTATTTGGTGTAAAGAGGAGGTAACTGCCCCAGCATAATGGATCCACGGTCTTCCTAACAAGCACGAATATGAAGGACGAATGTCCATCACATAAAATGTGGAGTTGAACACTTCTGTGCCCACTTTGATAGGAATGTCAACCTCCCCGTGAACCATTCTTTTGGACCCATCAAAGGCCCTAACAACGATGTTACTAGGTTTGAGGGTCAATCCTTCGCAGTCCAAACGGTCTAAGGCTTTCTTCGGCAGCACATTCAAGGAAGAACCAGTATCAACTAAGACATGGGCGAGGGTGGTTCCCCTGCATTCAACTGAGACATGTAGCGCGTCATTGTGTTTCCTTCCTTTGGGAGTCAAGTCAGCATCAGAAAAGCCAAGGACATTATCAGCAGTAAGACTGGCCACACACTCCTGAAACTGGTCAGCCGAAGTTTCTTGGGGTACATGTGCCGCCTTAAAAAAATTTGATCAGGGCCTTAGCATGGGCCTCAGAGCAGAGTAGAAGAGCCAACATTGAAATTTTAGAAGGGGTCTGCCCTAGCTGTTCCACGACGTCGTAGTCACTCTTTCTGATTATTTTCAAGATTTCATCCATTTCTTTCTGGGTGGTTTCAGAGATAACCACAGCATGAGCCTTCGTCCTAACAGGCGCTTCTAGTATCCCCTTACCCTTATTGGTAGTATCAGCAGATGGTCTTACTTCAGGAGTATCTAATTCTTCAATTATCGGGTCTTGCACAGATGGCCTAACAGGCACAGAAGCTTTTGAGGGTCCGAAGACTGCTCGAGGGGGAGCAATCTCCGGAGAAAAAATCCGTCTCCTGCGGGTTATATTGCTTGTTCCCGCGATGTTCCCTATATCAGGGGTCTCCTCTTCAGAATTATCTTGGACTGCTTCAATCTGTTTGATGCCATGATAGAAGATTTCTCCTCCGTAGTTCCATGGTACCGTCTTGTCAGATTGATACGGGACATGTCCTGGCATGGTGATTTTTAAAGGTACAAATTCAGGATCAGGTGTAATCTTGACAGGCCTTTTGCAAGCCTTGGGAAGATTGTCGGATATGGTTATTATTGCAATATCGTTGGTTGAAGTAGAAAAAGTAGCAGGAGTAACAGGAGTGAAGGTATCAACAAGGTTTTTTTGGAAGAGTATCTCTTGGGTATCCATCAGGCATTGGACACCTAATTTCAACATTAGGCAGTCAGCTCGTATGTTTAAACAAAAGTAACAGTCCTTCCCACAGCCTGGGAATATCCCGGCTCTCATCAAATTCTCTTTAATCACTAGTAACGGAGTCAAAAGGTCAGCAACATCGGTAACATGAAGGTCTTCCATAACGGCATGAACATTATGACCGTGCTTGGGCATTGGGGCAGAAATCACATTTGGCTTTTCAGGCGCATCGAATTCTACTTCCTTGGCGTCAATTAGGTCTTGGATTTTGTTCTTAAGCGTCCAACAATTGTTGGTATCATGCCCTGCACTGTCAGAGTGGTAGGCACACTTGGCATTGGAGTGGTAGTATGAAGAGGAGGTATTAGGGTTCTTTGGCGCTTCCTTCAAACTGGTGAGATTCAGCTTTAGCAAATGAGGGAGTACTTGAGATGGCGTCATGTTGATTCGGGTGAACTTCCGTTGTAGCCTTTCTACCCGTTGTTGATTAGACCTTGGCTGATTGCTACGAGGTTGATCATTTGAAGAGTTTTGAATCATCACAGTCCCTACAGTTGGCCGGCGCTCGGTTCTTCCCTGACTTTTCTGAGAATAAACAACAGAGGCTTCCTTCTTAGCTGGGAAGGTTTTCTTAATAGCAGTGGACGCGGAGACATCTTTCTGAATCTTACCACTTTTAAATGATTGAAGAAAGGGCCAGACAGGGTCCCTAGAAACATGTCAACTAGCTCTCTGTCTGATAATGGTGGTTGCACCCTTCCAGCCAGATCACGCCACTTTTGGGCATACTCTTTAAACCCTTCATTGGAAGACATTCCCATACTTTGTAGCTGAGTACGAGTGGGCGCCAAATCAACATTGTATTGGTATTGACGGTAAAAAGCAGCAGCTAAGTCTTCCCAATTGTGAACCTCAGATCTCTCAAGTTGATAGAACCAGTCCAATTGTGTGCCTGACAAGTTGTCTTGAAAAAAGTGTACCCAAAGGTCTTTATCAGATGAGTGGGGTTGGATCTTTCTGACATACGATCTCAGATGCATCTTTGGGCAGGACAGACCGTCATACTTAGCAAATATTGGTACTTTGAACTTAGGAGGAATGACGATCCCAGCGACCAACCCTAGCTCTTCAAAATCCAAACCAGGTACCCTTTGCAACTCCATGGCTGCCAATCTATCCTCAAGATTTTTATATTTATCAGCCGCCGGGGGATATTGCTGTTCGGAGTAGTCTTCGTCTTCTTCCTCTTCAACTTCAGATTCAGAAGGTCCCGCAGTTCCTTTTCCTTTACCAGCCCCTTCATCATACATTGAGGGGAACTCGAGAACTTTTCTAGCATTGGTTTCAAACCTTCTTCCAAAAGTGGATACTCCGGGCCTTTTCTTCTTTTTCTCTTTATTCTTCTCCAACAGTGCTTTAAGGTCCTCTTGACCCTTTGCTAAGGTCATGAGGAGTTGCTGGAATTGAGAATTCTGTGCTTGCAGATCCCTAATCGTCTGCTCCAAATCCATCTTGCTGAAATAAACAGCAGAAAGATAAGGAAACCTGGTGTGAAGACTTTCTTATTCATATGATGAATGGTATGTTGTTCATGTAATGCATTCAAGGATTCAGAAATTCAAATTTGTTGCAAACAAAAAGGAACACACGTCATATTAAGAAGAAATTGTTAGTACATAAGTGCCCCATGGGCAAGATATTACAAAATTCTTAATGTAAAAAGACATTGCGCATCCTCTTTGGTGCAATGTAAATGTTGAGAGTTTCCTCCTCATGAAGTCGGCGGGTAAGCTCAAAAACCTTCTTCTCACTGGCATAGAAGCTGGCTTCAAAAGTATTCCGTTCTTCCTTGAGTTGGATCCAACTCTTTTGCATTTCTTCCCATGATGTTGGCATGTCAGGATGTAGGAGGGTGTATGGAACCTCTCCTTCCATAACAGGCTCTTTGATCACGAGGAGAATGTGAGGATATGGCATCATAAGATTCTGGGCGCGGGTTCGTACCCACTTGAGATAATGCTCAAGGGGGATGGAATTCTTGTGCCCCAGTGTCTTACTATCCACTTTGTTGGGCATCCCCCAAGCTCTGATGAACCTTTGTCGAAGTCCTTGCGCATCATTTTCAAAGTCAAAAACTAGATCAGAATCAGTATGTCATGAGGGCCATCCCTCCGAGCATATCCAAACTGTCTTAGAGCTAAACAGGGGTTGTAGGTGATGCCTCCCCTAATGCCAAGTAGTGGGACATTAGGGAATTCCCCACAACGATCAATGATGATGACATTTTCTCTGGACCGAGAACACCAATGTACATCAGAATGTGTGAGGGTCATCAATCGTTGTGACCACCTTAAACCCTGATCATTATTCAAAACTGATTGTGGAAGGTGAGAAATAAACCACCTTGCTAGGAGAGGAGTACAACACATGAGAACATCTCTTTTCCTCATTGTTCGTGTGTAAAATGAGTGTAGGATGTCCCGAAGCAATGTAGGTACAAGATTCCGGGATAGGAAAATCTTGACATCATTCACATCTATAAGTTGATCAGGGTTTGGGAACAAGACCAACCCATAAATGAGGAGTGCCACAATCTCTTCAAAAGCTTGTAGATCCAGAGAGTTCCAGCAATCTTGTGCCTTCTCAAACAGAAACTTTGCCAAGAAACCCTTGACACCACTTCTGGTTTCCCAATGACCCTTGATATCAGATGGTTGCAAGTGTAATGCTTGAGCAACATCTTCAGGCTTTGGTTCTTTTTCCGTACCGTTGTAGGGTAGTTGATGAAGAATAGGAATTCTCAGGAGTTAAGAAAATTCCTCCAAAGTAGGTACTAGTTGGTAATCAGGGAATGTGAAACAGTGGTGTAGGGGGTCAAAGAACTGGAAGAGAACTTTCACCATGTCTTCTTCAATGTTGGAGTTGACCAAGCTGAGAAGCCTACCATGTCTTTCACTGAAGAGAGAAATCTCTGGAATCCTAGAAGTGAGCTCCTTGAGTTGAGGAGGGATTCTCACAAGGTTAACTTGAATTGTTTTCCTGCGAAGAGATTCCATGACCTACAAAACAAGAACAAAGATGAAGATCCAAACTCTTGAAATGGTTAGTGGATGCATATGATGCTTTATGATGTTCATGATGTATGCACAAACACATGTAAAAGCAAGTCACACAAAACCCTAGTTTCAGGCTTGCATGAGGTCTCATAGGTAAGTACCCTCTTGAGTTTAGTTGGCTCAAACCTGTCCTATAAATAGTAATCGGGTTCTAAGGAGCTCAATATCACTGGATTGTTTTCTATGTTCATTGTTTTGGTTTAGCCACTTAACTAGCGACCAAAATATTCCAAGAAAACAACCCTCAATGAGTGTAGTATCGAGTATTTACCAACTTCGGACTGCACCAAAGTCGGTCATCTCACTACCCCTAATAAAAGGCCAAGATGGTCAAGTAAGGTTCTAAGAGTTCATTAGTGCTTCATGACATCACTCAGCGGCCCTGTATTCTCTTTGATTGACTCAAAGGCTACCGGTACTCACAAATATGTCGCACTAATATAACTATTGCTTCAACCATGTCGGTATACCCTGCACAGTTTCCACAACGTATTGCTATTTACCTATGAATGTTTCCCAAATCCGGGTGGAGGATTTCAAGCCCAAACAAGAAAACCAAATGTAAAGCAATCAAAGCAAACAATATAATCATGCAAAGGGTGATCTAAGCCTTAAGGTTACTCCACTTTTCAAGTTTCCCCAGCAGAGTCGCCAGTTCTGTGGTACAGTGGGAGAACTGACTTGAGGTTTTGTGTTTGTGTTCGCAAATGTTTCGGTTTAGCAAGAGTTGCCACCGACTTTTTATTTTATCCTAAGGAAAGGTCAAAAAGCACAGGAAAGACCTTTGAGATGTTTTCTTGGGTTCGGGGAGTAGATTATAGAAAGGGAAGGTATTATCACCCTTTCTATCCATGGTTATCCATGGGCTCTTAGTTACTTGCTTAGATCACTTGCTTTGCTTTTCAATTGTTTGAAATGGTGCTCTTTAATTGTTTGAAATGGTGCTTTGTGTGTGGTTTCGAAATATGTTTTAAAAAGAGGTCATCGTTGTGGCAACCTTTGTAATGATTCTTGTTTGAATGTATACAAAGGTGTTTTTGTCTTTTGAAAAGTTTTCAATGTTTGAAAATAGGGTTTTGAAATTGTGTAGTGAAGTGTGTTTTGAAGATAGCAAGGATGTTTTTTGCAAGTTTTGATCAAGTAACTAAGAGTTGTCTACCCTATTTTACTCAAAGATATTTCTTATGTTTTTTTAACCCTTTTAACAGTGTTGCTTCACCATTGTATTTGGTGAACAACCTTGTGTTAGGATGTTAAACGGGACAGGCGCGGGTCATCGTATAGACCATGATAGCAATTGTGTCAAGTATTTTTGGCAATTTTCTTGAGGGACTTGGTCATTTTGTTTAGGCAACTCAGATAGCGTCATCGAGGGACTATTACCTTTGTTTTGTTTTTGTTTTGCCAAAGTTCTTGACATGCATACCATGGCCCATTTTTGAAGGCAACAAGTGGATTGAAACCCTAGGGGTACAAGTGTGCATTGTGTTTGTTTTTTCATGCATTTTTGTCTTTGATTAGGTCAAACTATTTGTTGGTTTTGATTTTGCATACAAACCCTAATTCTAATCATGGCATAATTGAAAGCTTAAAAGTGCGAGAATTTAAATTCTAAGCTATTACAACATGATATAGGGAGGGGGGTACAAATTTGAATAGGGGATTATTTTGCAAGAAATTAAACCCTAAATTATTACAACCAAATTGAATTTGCAAGGCATAATATTTAAATGTACAATATTTAAATAAATACAATAAATAAATATTAAATAAATGTATTATGCAAAAAAAGTTTTTATTTGTTCATGTATGCAAAAAGTATTTTTAATGTACAAGGTATAAAGAAATAAATAAAAGATTGATTTTATTTGTTTTTTAGGGCAAAAACCCTAATCTCTTAAGAAAATAAATAAAATGTATTATTTATGTACAAAAATGCATTAACATGTATAAAAATGAAATATATCCTAAAAAAGGTATTTTTTAGCATAAATAATAATAAAAATATAATATTTTTTGTGTTTTATTTCTAAGTATTTGATAAAACAAAAGTACATATTTAATATATATATATATATATATATATATATATATATATATATATATATATATATATATATATATATATATATATATATATATATATATATATATATATATATATATATATATATATATATATATATATATATATATATATATATATATATATATATATATATATATATTAAATATGTTAAATATGTAAAAAAATAAAATAAATAATTTACAAAAATGTATGTATTTCAAGAAAATATTTTCAAATGTGTATAAAAATAATAAATGAAAATAAACATATTTTTTACATTATTTTTAGGTTTAAACAAAATAATATAAAGTATTTAATCATTTTAATGTTGGAAATAATTAGAATAAATATCAAATAAATGTAAAAATTTATGAAAATATTTTTTAGGCATTTTTTATATTTGAAAATAAAATAATAAAGTCAGAAATAAAATTAAAATGCAAAAATAATTAATATACAATGAAATGGGCCAGGGGGGTGTGAAACTGAAAAAGCAAGTGTTAGAAGCAAAACAAGCCAGCCCAGCCCAATAACTTCATCTTCTTCCTCTGTTCAAACACAAAAACACGTCTTCTGTGTACAAACTGCTATCTCCTGATTCAGTGCTTTTTTGACAAAACTCAAAACATGAAACTTGTAGAGCATTAAACAACAAATCTAAACATATAAAAAACTTAAGCTATCTCTCAAAGACCAGAGAGAATTTCTCTGGCCCTAATTTATAACCTAGTTTTTTCAGAAAGTTCATGGATGAAATTCTCCTAGCACGATTAATATAAATGAAAACTAAGCACATGTATGGTTTCAGGGCTATGAATACAACATCTTTCATTCACAAACCTAAGTTTAAATGTTCCTAAATATAGAGATAGAAGTTCATGAAATACCTGTTTCAGTTGAGTTCGAGCTGGACAATGCAGCAACTTCTAATGGCGCCTGAGGTTCTTTTGAGCTTACTTGATGTCCCCTGAACCTTTCCCAATGCTTAGTTTATTTTGAAGTGGCCTGAATCGTGCTACAGAACTCAACCTGCAAAGCTTCCAAACAAAAATGGCAATGTGTGTTAATCGAGTTACAGCAACTTGTGAATGGTCTGGACAGCTTAGGTATATGGTTTGGAATGTGTTTGAAGTGAATTTGGACAAAACGCACGAGGGGATTTGATTGTGGCTTATGACTTGCAAAATTGGCCCTGTTTTGCAAGAAAATGGAGATTTTGTGCACAAGGAGGTTTGAGAGGTCAAAGGCTCGTGCTTCTGGCTTGTGAGAATGTATCAAACTTGTTTCAAAACTTTGCTTGAATTGGTTTTATCAGATATGAGAGATACAAGCTTTTGGCCCTTTGACTTGTTTTGAAAGCAAAGTTGGAAGTGAAATGAGATAGGCCTGTACATGCTATCTCCAAGCATGCACCAACTCCTTGTACCTTTACCTAAGTTTGTGGAACTTGTTTGTTGCAAAGAAAAAAGTTCAAAGCTCAAGAAAGACAACTTTGCAAAAGTTCATGCTTTATGAAAATGGAAGTGTGAACTTTATGCTTAAAATGGAAATGTTCAATGTACAAAGCTCTCTTGATCAGAACAATGCCAATATCCAATGTATTTGCATTCAATTTTTGAGTTTAAATTGGTTTAGAGTCCTGTAATCATGTACTAAGCTAGTTTGGTTAGATTTGCAACTTGGTATGAACATGTATTGGCCATGGTTACAAAGTGAGTTTTTGCCAACTTCAAGCATTCGATTCTCCCTAACCACAAAGGTGTTTGAGGAGTTCTTGGAAAATTTGGAAAGCTTGCAACATGTAATATAATCCATATTTGAAATGCAACTTAAGAATACAAGTGGAACTATGTGAAAAATGGCCAAGAAGATGGGTCAAAATCCTGCCTAAACCAGGGCAAAATTTCTCTAAGTTAAAAGTTTTAGGCACCCTTGTTCCAAAACTCATAACTTGAGATCCAAGCTTATTTTGAGAAAACTTTGTGAATCAAAGTTGTAGAATTCGTGATGGACTATAACTTTCATGTTGTAAGTTTTGTTTGAATCCATTTTCATCTTGGTGCAAAAATGGGACAAAGTTAGGAAAAAATAAGAAAATTTTATAACTTAGAAAATTTCTAAGTTATGAAAATTTTCCATTTTAAACCCTAATTTGCAATTTTGGGTTTCTTGATGAACAAGTTTCATAATTTGACATGTCTTGATGAAAAATGACCCTTGGAAGTTGATTTTGACCAAAAAGTCAAAGTTTGACTTTTCAGTGTACAGTCAAATTTTGATCAGTTGACTGAAAAATTCATCTGTCAATCCTATGCATTTGAGATCTTTTGAACTTGTTGAATGGGTCAAGATGATGCCATTGAGTCCTTGAGTCCATGGTTGATCTTGATTTGCCATTGGATAGGTCAAACGGTCAAAAATTGCCTTTGTACAGTTAAAACCCTAAAAATGACCATTTTGCCCTTTTGGTGATCTGATCAAATTTCTTGTGGAATTGTGATCCAAACTTGATCAAATGGTTCATATGAGTTCATAATGTTGACGTGGATCAAATTTTATGAGGTTTGACTGTCAATTGGCCACAATTGACTTTTTTCCCAATACAGTTGATTTCTAGGTCAACTGTCCAATTGAGTGGGCAAAAATTTGATTCAAGGCTTGAAACTTGGTATGGACAAACTTATGAGTCCAACATGAAGTATGAAAGTCACTTTGGGCATTGGAGGTCAAAATATCCCTGTGCAAACTCAAACCCTAGTTTAGGTCAACAGTGCAAGAAGATGTATTGAGCAGAGCAAACCCTAGCTTGATCTTGAGTTCCAAGAGTCTTGTGATGAGAAATATTGATGAAATGAAAGGGAAAATTTTGGGGTACAACACCCGGCAAGTCGAAAACCCAAAAGGACGGCTTGGACAAAAAAGGGTATCCTGGTGGGCTGAAAACTTGAAAGGGCGGTCCAGGCAAAAGTTAAGGATTAAAGCGTATGACTACGTCCAGTGAAATCACTACAATCAAATTTATTACCAAGATCCAAGTTCTTAGGTGTAAGATCAATTCAATCAACTTTTTTCAACAGCAAGGGATGAAGTTCGAAGACATAGGGGCAATAGCAGAGTTGGAACATAATGAGATCACTTCCACATGGCTATTTTTTTTTCACTTTGTATTCTTTCGACGATTTCCTCTTACTAGGATCTCTGTCTCCTTGTATAGAAATGACTATTTATTGGCAAAACATCAATACAAATATACTTTGAAATGAAAACTTTTTGTTTTCCTATTTTGAGTGCAAAAACGTCCAATGACTAAAATTGAATGAACATATGCATATGAACATGATTAAATGTTAACAAATGTATGTTTAAAAATGGTAATAAACATTTTATTAAAGAATTCAGGATATCCCCCACAGAGTTACTTCAATAAAATTATCCCCACATATTTGAATTCATGCAGTATCCATCCGGAGTTCCAATCTCCTAACAATTATTTCCCCAACTGAGTTGGTCCTAAACTACAAGAGTAACCTTACGGAGTTCGTCTCCAAAAAGAATTCATTCACCCAATAGGGTCTTCAAAATGCTTTCCTAAACAAGATTTATTTTCCCAACAAACTACCAAATTACCTAGTACAAGTCTTCCTCCCAGACCATTACAAATCAAACAGACAAAACCCCTTTGTCCCCAGCAAAGTCATTACAATCCCCAACAGAGTCGTTACTATCCACAAAAAGTTACTGTAAGGCCTGGAATTCGACCAGATACCAGTTAACTTTCATTCTCCCCAGTCAAGTTATAATTCCTCAATAGAGTACTGGACAACCAAGGATCCTGAACTCTATTCTCCAAACAAAAATCAACATTCCCTGCAGGATTTCCTTGAACAACAAAACCGAGATCCACAGCGGAAACATTCTAAACAAAGTTGAAGATACACATACTCTTCATCTCCAGCGATAGCCCGGGATTCAGCTTCCTAATACTCCCCAACAATTTGTCAAGTATTTATTTTCCAGACAAAGATGCACTTCAATGTTTCACATTCATACACCATAGCAAATACATGACAAATGCATACATCATAGTCTCGTTTATTTTGAGAACATCATTACGCCATGCATACATCTGCATGCAACTAACCTCTTCATTGCAGGAAAAATCAATCAACAAACTAAAAGACCTCTTCTTGTTAGATTTATTTCTTCCAGATTAAAGACAGGCAGACGAAAACCTCTTCTGGTTAGATTTATGTCTTCTAGATTAAAGACAGGCAAACAAAGATCTCTTCTGGTTAGATTTATTTCTTCCAGATTAAAGACAGGAGACGAAGACCTCTTCTGGTTAGATTTATTTCTTACAGTTAAATATAGGAAATCAACAGACCTCTTCTGGTTAGATTTATTTCTTCCAGATTTAAAGACAGGCAGACGAAGACCTCTTCTGATTAGATTTATTTCTTCCAGATTAAAGACAGGCAGACAAAGACCTCTTCTGGTTAGACTTATTTTTTCCAATTAAAGATAGGCAATCAACATACCTCTTCTAGTTAGATTTATTTCTTCCAGATTAAAGACAGGAAGACGAAGACCTCTTCTGGTTAAATTTATTTCTTCGAGTTAAAGATAGGCAATCAACATACTTCTTCTGGTTAGATTCACTTCTTCCAGTTAAAGACAAGCGAACGACATACCTCTTCTGGTTAGATCCACTTCTTCCAGTTATTGATAGGAAATCAACATACCTCTTCTGGTTGTGATTATTTCCCCAGTGAAATCACCAATCAACAGACCTCTTATGGTTAGATTTATCTCTTCCAGATAAAAACAAGCAAAAGACATCTACTGTTTCAGTGTAAATCGACCAAAAATTTATTTCGATACTTCTTCCAATTTCTACCAACAGCCACTCTGGATGGAATATACAAGCCCATCTACACAAACTCTTCATGACTTCTCCAAATGGAATCTCTAAGCCCAATCCCGATACGATCAACCAACAGAATTACTTCGTGCATCAGCGGTGCAAATTTCTGGGCACTCTATTGTTCAATCATCTTCCACCTTCAAGTCACGAATGGAGGACCCACCAATCTAACCCTTCAGGTTTAATAAGATTGAATAGGGGCAGTTGTTGTACCCCAAAATTTTCCCTCTCTTTTCTCAATATATTTCTCACAAGATCTTCAATAGCTCAAGTTTTTACAAGTGTTGACTAGATCAAGCCATCTACTAAACACTGATGCCTCATATTAGGGTTTTGATTTGCACAAGTAAAATTGAACTTTTAATGCCTCAAATGAGTTTCATATATCATAATGGGCCTCCAAGATTACTCATGTCAAGTTTCAAGTCTTGGATCACAAGTTGACTCAGTCAATTGATCAGATGACCAAAAATTAGTTATATTGGGTAAAAAGTCAATTGTGATCAACCTACAGCCAAACTTCAAGATTTTTGGTCAATATCAACATTTTGAGGTCATAAGCATCATTTGATCAAGTTTGGATCATAATTCCTCAAGAAAAATGTTCAAATCATCAAAAGGGCAAAATGGTCAAAATTAGGGTTTTGACTGTGAATGGCTAATCTTTGACTTTTAACCTAATGCATGGCTCATTGGTTTGAAACATAATCTTAATGAGTCAATTACATCATTTTACCTAATTGCATGACTCAATTCATTTCTCAAGATCAATTGATTGATAGTTGAAATTCAGTCAACTGATGAAAAGTCAACTGATACACCAAAAGTCAAACTTTGACTTTTTGATCAAAATTGAGTTTCAAAGATCAAAATTCATCAAGACATTCAGAAATTTGAAGCTTGGTCATCAATAAATCAAGAAAGTCAAAAGTCAATTTGAAAAGTCAAACTTTTCAAGACTTTCTAATTTTCTAAGTGTTTTAAGAATGATAATTTCATAACTTCATGACATTTTTCACCAAGATGCAAGATGATTCAAAGAAAACTTTCAATATTAAAGTCGTATATCTTGATGATATCTACAACTTTTCTTTACTGATCAAGTCCTAGAAGTGATTGTATTTTGAGTTATAAATTTATGAAGTCGTGCACTTTTTCTAAAACACCTTTTCAACAAGTTTAGGCAGATTTTTGACCTAACTTCTTGGTCAATTTTCACCAAGCTCCAAGAGGATTTTGTCAAAATGGACAATATGAAAGTTTTAGAGGATGTTCCAAGCTTTCCAAAATGTTAAAGAACTTGAAGAGATCATTTTTGAGCTAGGAGATTCAAAGACTTGAAGTTGGCATGTTAAACTTGAATTATAAGTCATTTTTGTGATGAACTCATAATCAAATATCATATCCTTATCATTCAATCTCACTTTTCAGGTCATGTTGCTTCTAAATCTCTCCATAATTAAGTAATTACACAGGACCTAAGTGTATTACACAAGGATTTGATGCTTTGTCCAAGTCTTGATACCATTTATGGTTGAAATTGCAAAAAGTAACATATCCACTTTGATAAAGAAAGTTTTATGCTAACCACTCTATTCATTCAAGCTTGTTACTTGTTTCAAAGAGTACAAACAATCTTGGGGATCATAGGCAATCTTATAGAGGCTAGTAAAGCACGACAAAGTCCCTTGAATCACTCATTTCGTCATCGTGAAGCAAACTTGTATTTTGTGCATTTTCAAACCAAATTCAAAACCATAACTTGTTATCTCAAGATTCTGGTTACTTCAAGATGTCAAACCTCTTGCCTATAAATAGAGGGATCATTTACAAGCCATACCACGAATTTATAAGCCCTCAAGCCCTCTTGTACACTCTCAAATTCGAATTGGCTATAAAACTCATTTCTTGAGTTTTCAAAATCCATTTCTTTGAAACTCATCACTCTTGCAACTTTTGTCCAAACAAATCATCCAAACACTTTATTTACATCATATAGAAGTTATCCAAACACCTGTTTCACTTCTGTAATAATTCTATCATCATATATCATTTTCAAAATCCACCATTGCAACTTGACTTAAGTAGACCAATCCAGAAACTCTCAAGGAAAAGTAAGAGTTGCAACATACTCACCAAGGTCCAAGGAAGCTAAAGAAAGCATCACATTACGTCTGGAAGTCGTGTATAGGACATTGAATTTTTGCATCAAGAGGTAAGTTTTTCCAACTTTGAAATATTGATACAAGCATCATTTGCACTTACTTTTAAAAGATAAAATGTAGATATCATGTCTATGAAGCTAACCATATCCTTAAATTTCATTTTTATTGACTGTGGGATGAAAATTTTGAAACTGAATTTTTTGGACATTTAGGTTTTTTATTTTGTACAGGTAGAAATTCGAGAGTTATAGTGGGAATAAATAAAAACTCATTACATATTTGAAATCCTTGTGAAATTCTAAGTAAGTTTCATTTTTATATTTTTGAATTTGGTTGAGAAATGAGGAAGTTAGAGTTTTTAAAAAATGGAAATCATATATTGTTACAGTAATAGTAACGATGAATGCAAAGAAGATGAAGAAAAGAAAAATCCAATTTTTTGAAAAGAGTTTATTTTATATTTAATATAACATGTTTTATAAAAGGATGAAAGAGTCACCATAATGGTAAACAATTCATGCATTAAGTCATTGTTCTATAGGGACCTGTGTTCGAGCCCTAGTGGGTACCCTTTTGTATTTTATTTGTTATTTTTCAAACTAACATGCATGTTTATTATATTTTGTGTGATACTTGTATATAAAACACAAGTAGGTGCTTGGCCTAATGGTAAGGGTGTGCACTAGAGCCTTAAGGGGGTGTGGGTTCAACACACACCCTATTCAAATTTTATTTTTTCTTTTCTTTTAATTTCTTTTCTTATCATTTATTTTCATCATTTTCAACTAATTCTTTTTGCGTCCAAATTTAATCATTTCAAGCTGATTTTTTGTACACTATAAATATTAAAAAATATCACAAAAATATTTTTCATTTTCTTATTTTTTTAAATCAAAACCTTTTCCATAAACTAACCTTTTATTTTTAGAATTAAAACTAAATTAGACTTAGATTTTTATTTTGTTTTCTTTTTAATTAACTTAGACTTTAGGTTTTATTAAATAATTAATTAACTTCTCTTGTAAATTAATTAGTTCAATTTACTCTAATTAAAACCTTTTTCATACAAAAAACCATTAAAAAAAAATCTTTTCTTTTACATCATTTTTATCTTCTTGTGCATTCTATTATTCAATATGGTTGTAATAGTAATTAGGTTTTAATAGCTTTCTTCCCCCATTTGTAAATTATACCCCCATGCCCAGATGATGTAATAGCATAGAATTTTATATTTATGCAATTTATCACTTTCAATATAAATGCTAGTAATTAAGGTTTGTATGACAAGACATAAAATCAACTAATAGAAAAACCTAATTCAAGATAAAAATGCATGAAAAATAAACACTTTGCACACTTGCACCTATAGGATTAACCCACACTTGTTTCCTCAGATAAAACAGTCATGTCCCTCGAATGTGGGATACTTTAGCAATGACCCTCGAATACAAGATCGTAGTCCCTCGATGACCCTTCAATGTTACCTTCGGTAAACGATCTTAGACCCTTACAAAAATTGCTAAGGTATCCTACAATGTTGCTTTCTTTGACTATACGATGATCCACGCCCGTCCCTTCATATCCAATGATAGGGTTTCTTACCAATCAATTGTAAGATAACAATATCTAAAGGAGGAGGAAATGAACAAAGACTTTTTTGAGTAGGTAGAATGCTCGTAGTTGCTTGCTCACAACCATTTTCAAAACATCTTTCAAACACACCAACACTTTCAAAATGAAATATTTTCAAAAGTCAACACTTTGTATGCATTCTTATAGAGACGAGAATCATTACAAAGTTTGCCTAAACGAAGGCACTTTTCAAAAATACTTTCGAAACCATAACAAACACATTTCAAGAAAAGCATTTTCAAAGTAAGCTAGCAATTAAGAGCCCGTAGATAACTACGGATGAAAAGGATGCTAACACCTTCCCTTTTCATAACCTACCCCCGAACTCAGGAAAATATCTCAACAGGTCTTTACTATTATTTTCACCTTTTCCTTTATTGGATAAAAGAAAAGTCGGTGGAGACTCTTTCTATCCGTAACAATTGCGATAAAACGCAAAACACATAAGTCTGTTCTCCCACCGTATTACATCAGTAAACTGTTTGGTAGATTCCTCTTCATGATCACTTTCATAACCATCTCCTGACCATGACACAAATAGACCTTTCTTATGCTTCTTGAGATAATTGGGACACTCAGTTCTTATATGTCCAAAGCCTTCACATTCATGACATTGGACGCCTTTTCCTTGGTTAGCCTCTTCTCCAGTCTTGGGCCTCCTTCCAAAATCATGATTTTTGTCGATGTTGAATGACTTGTTCTTGATATTTTATATTGACATCTTCTTTATCACTTTGTAACTCAAGATCTTTAGATAACCCTTTATCTCTATCTAGGTCATCTTTATCTTCTGAATCTTCAGTATTGGAAACAATGGCTATACTTTTCTTCTTCTCAGACTTCTCACTGATCCCTAATTACAATGTTTTAAGGGATCCCATAAGCCCATCCACTTTTATCTTGTCTATATCTTGGGCGTCTTCTATAACAGTCACCTTCATGTCAAATCTCTTTGGAAGAGACCTGAGTATCTTCCTGAGCATCTTGGCTTCAAACATCCTCTCCCCCAGGGCACTTGAGGCATTAACTATCTCAATAATGTTCATGTGAAAGTCATGAATGTTCTCATCCTCCTACATTCTTAAGTTCTCAAACTTGGTGGTATGAAGTTGAAGTCTTGACATCTTCACCTTAAAGGTTCCTTTATGATTAGTCTTCAAAATATCCCAAGCTTCTTTAGCATTATTACAATTACTTATCATTCTGAAGATGTTTTTGTCCACTCCATTGAACAGGGCATTCAATGCTTTAGATTTTCCTTCAGCTAACTTATCATCTTCGTCATTCCAGTCTGCCTCATCCTTTAGCATATCAGTAATATTCCCTTCCTTAGCTCTAGCCATTGGTGGATCCCATCCTTTGACATCAGATTTCCAAGCCTTGTTGTCCATGGATTCAATAAAATCCACCATACGAGTTTTCCAGTAGTCATAATTGATTCCATCAAGGATGGGTAGTGTGTTCACAAATCCTCCTTCCTTGTTCATTGTACCAGAAAGTATCTTCCCTAAATCTCACCTAGATACAGACTAGGATGCCTGCTTTGATACCAATTATAATTATGGTAGACAGATCTCAGATGTCCTAAGAGATATCGAGATACTTATCTATGAACAAAATAGAATGAGAAGGTATAACATATAAATAATACTAGAAAAAATAAAGGAACATGCAAAATTATTAACCCAGTTCGGTGTACAACAACACCTACTCTAGGGGATACCAAGCCAGGGAGGAAGTTCACTATAATAGTATCAATTTAAAGCTAAACTCCCCCATTTACAACTTCTCACTTAATCACTAGTCGTGCTTACTTCAACCTAAGACTTACCTAGGTATGAGACCCTTCTCACTTACCTTCCTATCACTACAATGAATAAAAACAGTTCTTGAATTTGGAAGACACTCTTCAAAGACACATAACCGTTCTATTCTTAAAAGCTTAAGAATGATTAAAAATACTTACAAATCAATAAGAGACAGTACTACTCTCCTATCAAAGTGATATTAGAGAGGCTCACAATTAACAAAATAGTCCTAATACTTTCACTAAGACTAAGTGTTCAATCAACACACAAGACCATCCAAAATCAAGTTCTACAACGCTACAAAACACACTACAATTCCACCCTTGTATTAGAGTTTAAGCCTTCCTTTTTTAACCTTGAATGAACTGGATTTTAGATTCAAAAATGGAGCAAATCAGGTGCTAAAAATCTGCAGAAACTTCTTCATAAAAATAGGACTTCAATCATTAGTTTCCTAAATTATCTCCATAATTAGAAACTAAGAATACTCCTTGAATTAAGCTTGAATCTATTAATCCTTAAACTGAGAGCCACATAGGATATCATAATATTCCCAGAATATTCTGCATTTGTAATAGACTAAAAACATCCAACTATCTAGTTGTACACATGCGCGATGTCGAATGATTCTGCAAGGACATACTGTTCAACATGTTTCTCCAATTGATAGAACATCTTATTTCAACATGTTGGAGTCAAACAGAATCTCTAATTCCCCTATCTTGAATGCCACATAGGATTACTTAATATTCATAGAATATTCAATAATTTAAATCAACTATATCTAAACTGTAAAAACTGAAATAGACCAAATGTCATACTCTTCTGGCTAGGACATTGCATCCGACATGTTGAAACTCCAAGTTAAAACATCTTATTTAACATGTCTGCCAAGTTAGTTTTACCAAAACTAATGTCAATCACAAAAACAAAGAATTACCATTTTCTTTTTGTTATTTAATAATTCATTCATGCATTCTCTTTAGCAAATTTAACCTTTAGATAACACACCATTTGATTAGAACAAACATAGTGGATCCTACGGAGTACCGTAGATGTTTAGGGTGCTAATACCTTCCCTTTGTATAACTAACCCCCGTACCTTGATCTCTCTTTTATTTTGGGTTTTATTTACTCTTTTCCTATTTCCCTTAAAAAACAATAAAGTGCGGTGGCAACTTTCACTTTGTGAGTTAACTCAATTAATGGCTTAATCTCAAATTTTTACCACTACATGACACCAGCTCACTAACAAACCTTCTAACTGAAATAAAAACATCCCTAACCAATTTCTAACTTACTCAAATCTCACCCTCAAATCAATAACAACCTATATTCTATATAATAACTCACACTCCTTTCCATTCAACTAACTTCATCCTTCAACTAAACTATATATACATCACTACTATCTCAGTTCATTTTTACCCATCATTTCATACACTTATTTTCACAATTATTTCACCCTCATTCTCTCTCCCTTGACCGAGATTCATCACACCATCATCACCATTTTTCCACTCTGCAAAACCTTCATTCATCCCCACTCTTCTCTCCCCATCTTCACCTGCATCCAACTCTCTCTGAACCACACCTTTCCACCACCTTCAACAACAATCATTCACAGAAAATCCAAAAAAAGTTCTATGCAAAACAAAACTTCAACTCTCTCTATCTGAACTGCAACTTAAATCATCTTCAACGCTCCACTTCTCAACATCTTCAACTACGACAAAAAGCGTCAATCGCATAACCAAAAACCTTCATCAACAACATTCATCATGTACCTCGCAATAACTCACACGCTTCATAAAAATCTCAACACAGAATAATACACACGTAAGGAAGAAGGAGAAGATGAAGTAAAAAAATGAAGAGAAATATAATATAGAAGAAGAAAGAGTACGATTTTGGTTAAATAATAACACCTGGAATTATCAGGTCTCTAGGTTTCTTTCATCAACATCATGATTGAAGAGTTGTCGAAGCATAGATTATAGCATGAAGAGTGATAACCCCAAAGTGTCATAGCTTGAATCCTCTCCACCTTCTTCAAAATCTACATCCTTTCTAACCTTTCTTTATACAAGAGCACAAATTATAGCATGTAGAGTGATAACCCCAAAGTTTCACGGCTTGAATCCTCTCCACCTTATTCAAAATCTTCATCATTTCCAACCTTTCTTCATACCAGAGCATAAATTATAGCATGTAGAATGATAATCCCAAAGTTTCACGGCTTGAATCCTCTCCACCCTCTTCAAAATCTTAGGGTTTTTTCTTTTGCTTAGATTTAGAACAACTGAGGTAGAATATGTGAAAACAAGTGGTAGGGATGGTAAGGTGAAGACGATTCTTATGGTGGTGGTAACGGTCGGTTCTGGGCGATGAGGGTGACGGACGCAACAGTGTTTTGTTGGAGAAGAGAAAGAGAGCGAAAAAGATTTTGAGAGGGAGGCTGAGTCTCTTTGGAAGTGATGGAATGTCATAAGCCTGCAACCCAAAACAAATGATCAAAACTACACTATTTCCATCATTTTTATTTATTCTCTATTTTTCTTTTAAAACTTTTAGATAATAATAATAAAAATGTTGAAAAATATGGTTTGTGTTGAGGCAATTGGGCCTGGACCAAATTCACATACCCCTTGTGGCCCGTTAGCACACCCTTTTTGGAAGACTAAAATCCATTGAACAAAAACAACCATTTCTGGACCATAGCTAGTGGGCCTTAGTGCCTAGTTCTGGACCTATACCCCTAGATTTCAACTTTACACCTCATTCTTGATACATTTTTATTCCTATTTTCTTTTCTTTTATTTTTATTTTGATTTTATATTTCTCTTTTATGATCTTAATATTAAAAAATGATTAAAAAACGTGTAGAATTGCATGATAATATTTTAGGAGTATTATTTTTGAGTTTAGGCTTTTATTTCATTCGTTTTGCATTTGCTTTAAATTCAAAAAAATATGAAAAAGATATAAAATGCTTTGATGATCGTTCTTGATAGAATTGTTGATTGATCTCGATGATATTGTCGATGACTTTTGCTTGATGATATTTATGATTAAATGCTTCTGTTCCATTTCCAATTGACACTTTGGTTTTGTTTGCTACCATTTTGTCATAGTTTGTGGTGAACGAAGAGTCACTCAGTTTTGCACCTCAATTGAGATCACGACATCATTACTCTAGGTTTCTTTTAGTTAAAGACGAAGAGTCACTTAGTTTTTGCACCCCACCTGAGATTACGACACCGTTCTTCTTGTTTTCTCTGCTTGATTGCTTGTGTGATAACATGCACCCTTAGGATCTCTTGATTCAATCTTGTCCAAGTTGAATTGAGATAGACTTTAGGCACTAATCCAAGTATGACAACATAAGTAAAATTCCCTTTTATCCCTTTGGACCATGATGCATGACAAAATTAGGATTAGATCCCCTTAGTCCTTTTCTTCTTTTTCATTGCGTACTAAAACTTGTTTTCTTCTTCAAACTCCATAACATTTAACAAATAAAGATGCAAATCATATGTCACGAGCCTTAAGTGGTGGGAAAAGAATGAGGTGGTACATTTCAAACCTTGTTATTTATTTCATCCATAGTCTTTAGTATGATTCAACTCACAATCCTTTCACAAATAATTGGAGAAGTAGTAAGTTTCCCTCCATTAGAATTCATTTGCTATTATCTACAACAAAACACACAACACATTAAAATTGCTTTTTCCTTAGGGCTTTTCTTTCGAAAACCTTTTCAGAAAGAACATGTTAATTCTGTTCTATGCAATGTGTGAGTCTCTAAAGAAATTAACATCGTTCACTAAAAAACACAAAACAAACCAATTTTTTTAAGAATAACTACGACGCTCTAATTCTACCGGGATACGTAGGCATTGGGTTGCAAAACCTAAGCGAGTACAATAAGAAAAAACTTTTGTTTTTCCCTTAAGCAATTCTCTCATGTATTCCCTTAGAAAAGTAATCTTTAGATATAAAACAACCTTTAATTAGAATAACTAGAGTGAATCCCGTTGAGTACAATGCACATGAGGGGTGCAAATACCTTCCCCTTACATAATACAATTCCGTACCCTTTCTCTTAGTCGCAAGACCATCTTATCCTTCCTTTTGGGGTTTTCTCGATATTTTCCTTTCCTTCGGGATAAATAAAGTTCGGTGACGATTTTGTGTTTTTTCGCGGTGTGACACTGTTGAACATACACCTCTCTATGTAAGTACCCATTCATAAAGATACCTTTTACATCCATTTGAAATAGTTTGAACTTTAGTAAACATACCACTCCTAATAGAAGTCTGATGAATTCAAGTCTAGCAACTGGAGCAAAAGTATCATCAAAATATACTCCTTCAATTTGAGTGTATGCATGAGCCACAAGTCTAGCCTTTTTTCTGGTGACAACTCCATTTTCATCAGATTTGTTCTTGTAAACCTATTTTGTTCCAATAACATTTGTTCCATTTGGTCTAGGTACTAAGTCCTACAGCTCATTTCTTTTGAACTGACCCAGTTCTTCTTGCATGGAATTTATTTAGAATTCATCAGTTAAAACTTCCTTCACATTCTTTGGTTCAATCTTAGAGACAAAGAAAGAGTTAGAAACCACATCTCTTGATCTAGTAGTAATCCCTTCATTAAGATTTCCTATAATAATTTCTTTAGAATGATCTTTCTGAATTCTGATCGAAGGACATTTGTTGGCTTGATTTTCATCAGATTCAACATCTGCAATCTCATCATTTATATTAACATCCACCATATTCTACGACTCATTATCCATCTGGAATGATGTTCCAACATCTGTTTCGACATCATGTCCACTTTCTATGATTCAGTCATCAACCACGACATTTATATATTCAATCATGACTTTGGTTATGGAATTAAAGACTCTATAAGCTCTGATGTTAATAGAGTATCCCTGAAATATTCCTTTATCACTCTTGGGATGCATTTTCTTTCTTTGCTCATGATCAGCCAAAATGTAACATTTACTTCCAAAGAAATGAAAGTATTTGACAGTAGGCTTCCTTCCTTTCCATAGTTCATAAAGAGTAATTGAAGTACCAGTCCTCAAGGTGACCCTATTATGAATATAACATGCAATATTCATTACTTTAGCCTAAAAATTGTATGGCATATGCTTAGTATAGAGCATAACTCTAGTTGATTCTTGTAGAGTCCTATTCTTGCGCTCAACAACTCCATTTTGTTAAGGGGTGATGGGAGAAGATAATTCATGGATAATACCCACATAGGATCAAAATTCAACAAATTTTTAATTTTCAAATTTCTTGCCATGATCACTTCTGGTCCTTACAATTCCACTTTCCTTCTCTCTTTGAAAATTTTGAAATAACTCTTTAAAACCTCAAAGACATCTTATTTTTCTTCGATAAAATTTACCCAAGTGAATCTTGAAAAATCATCATCAACAACATAAACATGCCTTAATATATTAAGAGTGGTTTGAAACTGCTCACGTGTTAGAGTGTTGAGATTATAAAAAACTACTATAAGTTTCACATTTTATATAGGAAATTTAGGGAGATTATAGTCATGAAAGACAACTAGTTATGATGAGCTAAACTGTTTATTGGATAGTTGTCTAGTTTTATCTCCTTGGCAATAGATTTCTTTATGATTCATTCTAAATTCTAATTCTTATTTAAGATCAATGCTATATTTGCTTTTTTAAATGACTACTTTCTTTTGTTTGGAATTAGAGCTCAAAAGAGGCTAATCCCAAAGCTTCTAGAGAAACAACATACTTGTTCCTCCGCATTCCCTCATTCACTTCAAGTAGATACTTATGCTAAATTACACTTTGATCATAACCATGTTCATTGTTTTTTGTGCTTAATGTCAGACGATATTAGAGAAGAAATATGATGCATGGTTGGATTTTTGTGTATGAAGTATCAAATAATAACCATAAAATACCATTGACTATTGATAGTGAACAACATCCAATAAAGAGATAAACAACTAACATTTTTTATTGTCTTAACATCTCTCAGACAAAGACTTTATTTACACAAAGGCGAACAAAGGACCATCTACGATGTATTAATCAACTTTCTACTGTATATTCTACAAGGCCACACAAAATTTATAATGCAATAATCTAGTTTGGTAAGAGAACTGATTGGTCATTCATAAATTCTAAGACTATACAGAAGCATGCCTTATATGACTGACAAAACAAATTGAACCCTACACATCATAGAAAGAATGTGTCCCTTCTAAGTAGCTAGCTTGACTAATACTCTATCTACTATGACCTGAATGATGAGTTTTAGGATTGCTTTTGAATACATGAACTCTAAGATAGTTAAATAGTTTTTGTCCCATAATGAATTCAGGCATATCAACAACATGCCTTAGCCTAGATCCAGAAGTATCTCCCCCATAAAGCTAACACATAGTAGCACTATTGTTGACTGAAATTCTGATCATATTCTTTATGGATTTGGTTAATGAATCAAGAATTTTTCCTAGTAACTTTGCAAAATACCATAAAGTCATCTGTAAAAAAAGTGTGGCTAGAAATGATTGTCTTACCAACTATTATGCATGTCAACTTACCCTGATCCATCGAAATAGATAACTTCCTACTAAGTGCCTATTCAAGAATGCAGAAGTGTACGAGAGATATAGGATATCATTGACTCACTCCTCTAGAGAAAGAAGAAAATCCTGTAACTTTTCCATTTATCATGATTGATACTTTGTCTGAGTGTGGAATGATAAGTATCCAATCACAAGTTTGTGATCAAAACCAAATTCGAACCAGAACTTTAATAATATATCAGTCTAAAATATCAAAGGCTTTTATGATATCTATCTTAAAAGCCATACTACCTCTAAATAATTTATTGTTCGACATATTAATGACTTCTATAGTAATTTCAATACACTCATAAATAGGTCTACCTCTAATCAAGCCACTTTAGTGTTCTAATTTTTTTTTAGGAGTTAAGATGTCAAAATGTTTGAAATGATAATAATGATGATTTATAATTTAAAATTTGAAAGTGCATAAGGTCAATAGTATTTTATAGATCCTGCTTCATGTTGTATAGGTATCAAAGATACATTGGTTGAATTAAGATTAGAAAGAATCTGCTCCATGTTGCTCTCCTCTAAAAAATATTTCCCTGTCCCAGTCTAGTTTGTTTGTTACTATCATATCTCAATTTGACTATGCTATGAAAAAACTTTGTATTCCTATCGTCATCCTTAAACTACGTATTCCATACATTTTTCGTCCAAAACTAGTGTTGCATATGCAATATCTTATCTAACAGGCGTTGAGGATTTTCCTTCAATCCAATATCAATCATTGTAAAATGCATCATTGATTCAACTTTATATCATATTAACTTCATTATTAGTTTGAGTGACTTTAAGATGAATATTGTCCAAATATATCTTTGTTCCATTTCCTAGGAATATGTTTAAGAAATTTTAACTTAGTAGATAAAACAAACACATGACAACCAATCACACCAGTATTCTAATTATCAACAATCACTTATCTACACCTATCATCTAGAATTTAAAGCCCAAATATCTCAATACAATAAATATATAAAAGTATATTGACAAATAAAAAAAAAAAATTAATAAATTTTAAAAATGATAAATAAAAAAACTATTTTCTAATTTAATTAAAAAATAATATCTAAAGTACAATCTAGAAAGTAAAATATATCAATTCAAAAGAAAATAGAAAAAACAAATCAATAAAAGTAGAAGTCAACTAAATACTATAAAAATAAACAAAAAAAACATTAAAAAAAAATCTAAAACTAAAGACTCACCGTATATAT
>CATIWC010001361.1:7500-10000 GCA_948472305.1 Vicia faba
GTTATTTGGGACTTCCATGCAAAAATTCATCGGGAGATTATTCCCCTAAGGCGCGTTTGCCTCCGCTCCCGTTCATGGAGAAACCGCACACGCACGCGTTCCGGTCGGAAATTGAAAGTAGACCGAGGGCTTGTCGAAACGCTACGAAACTCCTTGGACACTCTCAATGTGTTATTTGGGAAGTGCATGCAAAAATCCATCGGGAGATTATTCCCCTAAGGCGCGTTTGCCTCCGCTCCCGTCGGAAAAACCGCACGGGGGCCCGTTCGGGCCGGAAATTCAAAATTGTCGAAACGCTACGAAACTTTGCAGATCCCTTCTATGTGTTATTTGGGACTTCCATGCAAAAATTCATCGGGAGATTATTCCCCTAAGGCGCGTTTGCCTCCGCTCCCGTTCATGGAGAAACCGCACACGCACGCGTTCCGGTCGGAAATTGAAAGTAGACCGAGGGCTTGTCGAAACGCTACGAAACTCCTTGGACACTCTCAATGTGTTATTTGGGAAGTGCATGCAAAAATCCATCGGGAGATTATTCCCCTAAGGCGCGTTTGCCTCCGCTCCCGTCGGAAAAACCGCACGGGGGCCCGTTCGGGCCGGAAATTCAAAATTGTCGAAACGCTACGAAACTTTGCAGATCCCTTCTATGTGTTATTTGGGACTTCCATGCAAAAATTCATCGGGAGATTATTCCCCTAAGGCGCGTTTGCCTCCGCTCCCGTTCATGGAGAAACCGCACACGCACGCGTTCCGGTCGGAAATTGAAAGTAGACCGAGGGCTTGTCGAAACGCTACGAAACTCCTTGGACACTCTCAATGTGTTATTTGGGAAGTGCATGCAAAAATCCATCGGGAGATTATTCCCCTAAGGCGCGTTTGCCTCCGCTCCCGTCGGAAAAACCGCACGGGGGCCCGTTCGGGCCGGAAATTCAAAATTGTCGAAACGCTACGAAACTTTGCAGATCCCTTCTATGTGTTATTTGGGACTTCCATGCAAAAATTCATCGGGAGATTATTCCCCTAAGGCGCGTTTGCCTCCGCTCCCGTTCATGGAGAAACCGCACACGCACGCGTTCCGGTCGGAAATTGAAAGTAGACCGAGGGCTTGTCGAAACGCTATGAAACTCCTTGGACACTCTCAATGTGTTATTTGGGAAGTGCATGCAAAAATCCATCGGGAGATTATTCCCCTAAGGCGCGTTAGCCTCCGCTCCCGTCGGAAAAACCGCACGGGGGCCCGTTCGGGCCGGAAATTCAAAATTGTCGAAACGCTACGAAACTTTGCAGATCCCTTCTATGTGTTATTTGGGACTTCCATGCAAAAATTCATCGGGAGATTATTCCCCTAAGGCGCGTTTGCCTCCGCTCCCGTTCATGGAGAAACCGCACACGCACGCGTTCCGGTCGGAAATTGAAAGTAGACCGAGGGCTTGTCGAAACGCTACGAAACTCCTTGGACACTCTCAATGTGTTATTTGGGAAGTGCATGCAAAAATCCATCGGGAGATTATTCCCCTAAGGCGCGTTTGCCTCCGCTCCCGTCGGAAAAACCGCACGGGGGCCCGACACGCGAAAAGCCGAAATATATCGAGGGATCGCCCGAATGGCATGAAACTTGGCATGCCATCTCAATTTGGTGGCAGATTAATGCATGAAAAATTCCAGACCGGAACTCATTCCGTAGCCCGACGTTTGTTTGCTTCCGCCCCTTGAAAAAAACTCAATTACACGCGTTTCGGACGAAAATTCAAAATAAATCGAGACGTTATCGAAACGCTACGAAACTTTGCAGATCCCTTCTATGTGTTATTTGAGATGTCCATGCAAAAAATCATCGGGAAATTCCATTCCTAAGGCGCGTTTGCCTCCGCTCCCGTTCTTGAAAATCCGGCGCTTAGAAAATTCATAATTAATTCATCCGAAGTCGAAAAATTCTAATTTTTGGTGGGAGGGGTTCTTATATTGTGTTTAAAGAGCATGCAAAAAATCAAGAAAAAATTCGAAGTCTAAGTCATCAAACTAGAAATTTATGTCTACAGGGAAAAAGGGACCAATTTGGTGGCAAAGTGAGGATTTCAGTTCAAACATATATAGGGGGAGGCCCTTGCCTGGTCCGCCTGGGGCCTTGCCACGCCCAGGCCAGGCCACGCCCAGGCCAGGCCACATGCTGCCTAGACGGAACATGCCCATGGGTGTTCCAAACGATTCCAATGGCAAATCCATCAACCCCCCGCACAAAATCCAATCCAAATATCGAATTTTCATCATCGAATCGAGCGTTCTTGATAAAAAAAATTCAAAATTTGGCTGGATTTTGCGTGCCCGTGCCGGCCACACGGAAGGTCCGTGGCATGCCACGGATGGTCCCGTCGACGGAATCGAAGTTGCGATCGAAGTTTTGCCGCACAACCCAATAAAATATTGGCATTCCAACCATCGAATCGTTCTTTGGGCGAAGAAAAAAATTTGCTAAAATTTTGCGGTGCCCGTGCCCGGCCGA
>CATIWC010001361.1:20000-22500 GCA_948472305.1 Vicia faba
CCCGTTCGGGCCGGAAATTCAAAATTGTCGAAACGCTACGAAACTTTGCAGATCCCTTCTATGTGTTATTTGGGACTTCCATGCAAAAATTCATCGGGAGATTATTCCCCTAAGGCGCGTTTGCCTCCGCTCCCGTTCATGGAGAAACCGCACACGCACGCGTTCCGGTCGGAAATTGAAAGTAGACCGAGGGCTTGTCGAAACGCTACGAAACTCCTTGGACACTCTCAATGTGTTATTTGGGAAGTGCATGCAAAAATCCATCGGGAGATTATTCCCCTAAGGCGCGTTTGCCTCCGCTCCCGTCGGAAAAACCGCACGGGGGCCCGTTCGGGCCGGAAATTCAAAATTGTCGAAACGCTACGAAACTTTGCAGATCCCTTCTATGTGTTATTTGGGACTTCCATGCAAAAATTCATCGGGAGATTATTCCCCTAAGGCGCGTTTGCCTCCGCTCCCGTTCATGGAGAAACCGCACACGCACGCGTTCCGGTCGGAAATTGAAAGTAGACCGAGGGCTTGTCGAAACGCTACGAAACTCCTTGGACACTCTCAATGTGTTATTTGGGAAGTGCATGCAAAAATCCATCGGGAGATTATTCCCCTAAGGCGCGTTTGCCTCCGCTCCCGTCGGAAAAACCGCACGGGGGCCCGTTCGGGCCGGAAATTCAAAATTGTCGAAACGCTACGAAACTTTGCAGATCCCTTCTATGTGTTATTTGGGACTTCCATGCAAAAATTCATCGGGAGATTATTCCCCTAAGGCGCGTTTGCCTCCGCTCCCGTTCATGGAGAAACCGCACACGCACGCGTTCCGGTCGGAAATTGAAAGTAGACCGAGGGCTTGTCGAAACGCTACGAAACTCCTTGGACACTCTCAATGTGTTATTTGGGAAGTGCATGCAAAAATCCATCGGGAGATTATTCCCCTAAGGCGCGTTTGCCTCCGCTCCCGTCGGAAAAACCGCACGGGGGCCCGTTCGGGCCGGAAATTCAAAATTGTCGAAACGCTACGAAACTTTGCAGATCCCTTCTATGTGTTATTTGGGACTTCCATGCAAAAATTCATCGGGAGATTATTCCCCTAAGGCGCGTTTGCCTCCGCTCCCGTTCATGGAGAAACCGCACACGCACGCGTTCCGGTCGGAAATTGAAAGTAGACCGAGGGCTTGTCGAAACGCTACGAAACTCCTTGGACACTCTCAATGTGTTATTTGGGAAGTGCATGCAAAAATCCATCGGGAGATTATTCCCCTAAGGCGCGTTTGCCTCCGCTCCCGTCGGAAAAACCGCACGGGGGCCCGTTCGGGCCGGAAATTCAAAATTGTCGAAACGCTACGAAACTTTGCAGATCCCTTCTATGTGTTATTTGGGACTTCCATGCAAAAATTCATCGGGAGATTATTCCCCTAAGGCGCGTTTGCCTCCGCTCCCGTTCATGGAGAAACCGCACACGCACGCGTTCCGGTCGGAAATTGAAAGTAGACCGAGGGCTTGTCGAAACGCTACGAAACTCCTTGGACACTCTCAATGTGTTATTTGGGAAGTGCATGCAAAAATCCATCGGGAGATTATTCCCCTAAGGCGCGTTTGCCTCCGCTCCCGTCGGAAAAACCGCACGGGGGCCCGACACGCGAAAAGCCGAAATATATCGAGGGATCGCCCGAATGGCATGAAACTTGGCATGCCATCTCAATTTGGTGGCAGATTAATGCATGAAAAATTCCAGACCGGAACTCATTCCGTAGCCCGACGTTTGTTTGCTTCCGCCCCTTGAAAAAAACTCAATTACACGCGTTTCGGACGAAAATTCAAAATAAATCGAGACGTTATCGAAACGCTACGAAACTTTGCAGATCCCTTCTATGTGTTATTTGAGATGTCCATGCAAAAAATCATCGGGAAATTCCATTCCTAAGGCGCGTTTGCCTCCGCTCCCGTTCTTGAAAATCCGGCGCTTAGAAAATTCATAATTAATTCATCCGAAGTCGAAAAATTCTAATTTTTGGTGGGAGGGGTTCTTATATTGTGTTTAAAGAGCATGCAAAAAATCAAGAAAAAATTCGAAGTCTAAGTCATCAAACTAGAAATTTATGTCTACAGGGAAAAAGGGACCAATTTGGTGGCAAAGTGAGGATTTCAGTTCAAACATATATAGGGGGAGGCCCTTGCCTGGTCCGCCTGGGGCCTTGCCACGCCCAGGCCAGGCCACGCCCAGGCCAGGCCACATGCTGCCTAGACGGAACATGCCCATGGGTGTTCCAAACGATTCCAATGGCAAATCCATCAACCCCCCGCACAAAATCCAATCCAAATATCGAATTTTCATCATCGAATCGAGCGTTCTTGATAAAAAAAATTCAAAATTTGGCTGGATTTTGCGTGCCCGTGCCGGCCACACGGAAGGTCCGTGGCATGCCACGGATGGTCCCGTCGACGGAATCGAAGTTGCGATCGAAGTTTTGCCGCACAACCCAATAAAATATTGGCATTCCAACCA
>CATIWC010001361.1:32500-34446 GCA_948472305.1 Vicia faba
GCAAAAATCCATCGGGAGATTATTCCCCTAAGGCGCGTTTGCCTCCGCTCCCGTCGGAAAAACCGCACGGGGGCCCGTTCGGGCCGGAAATTCAAAATTGTCGAAACGCTACGAAACTTTGCAGATCCCTTCTATGTGTTATTTGGGACTTCCATGCAAAAATTCATCGGGAGATTATTCCCCTAAGGCGCGTTTGCCTCCGCTCCCGTTCATGGAGAAACCGCA
Organism: Vicia faba; assembly: GCA_948472305.1. Classification (NCBI taxonomy): domain Eukaryota; kingdom Viridiplantae; phylum Streptophyta; class Magnoliopsida; order Fabales; family Fabaceae; genus Vicia; species Vicia faba. The sequence goes on from CATIWC010001361.1 coordinate 32,726, forward strand.
CACGCACGCGTTCCGGTCGGAAATTGAAAGTAGACCGAGGGCTTGTCGAAACGCTACGAAACTCCTTGGACACTCTCAATGTGTTATTTGGGAAGTGCATGCAAAAATCCATCGGGAGATTATTCCCCTAAGGCGCGTTTGCCTCCGCTCCCGTCGGAAAAACCGCACGGGGGCCCGACACGCGAAAAGCCGAAATATATCGAGGGATCGCCCGAATGGCATGAAACTTGGCATGCCATCTCAATTTGGTGGCAGATTAATGCATGAAAAATTCCAGACCGGAACTCATTCCGTAGCCCGACGTTTGTTTGCTTCCGCCCCTTGAAAAAAACTCAATTACACGCGTTTCGGACGAAAATTCAAAATAAATCGAGACGTTATCGAAACGCTACGAAACTTTGCAGATCCCTTCTATGTGTTATTTGAGATGTCCATGCAAAAAATCATCGGGAAATTCCATTCCTAAGGCGCGTTTGCCTCCGCTCCCGTTCTTGAAAATCCGGCGCTTAGAAAATTCATAATTAATTCATCCGAAGTCGAAAAATTCTAATTTTTGGTGGGAGGGGTTCTTATATTGTGTTTAAAGAGCATGCAAAAAATCAAGAAAAAATTCGAAGTCTAAGTCATCAAACTAGAAATTTATGTCTACAGGGAAAAAGGGACCAATTTGGTGGCAAAGTGAGGATTTCAGTTCAAACATATATAGGGGAGGCCCTTGCCTGGTCCGCCTGGGGCCTTGCCACGCCCAGGCCAGGCCACGCCCAGGCCAGGCCACATGCTGCCTAGACGGAACATGCCCATGGGTGTTCCAAACGATTCCAATGGCAAATCCATCAACCCCCCGCACAAAATCCAATCCAAATATCGAATTTTCATCATCGAATCGAGCGTTCTTGATAAAAAAAATTCAAAATTTGGCTGGATTTTGCGTGCCCGTGCCGGCCACACGGAAGGTCCGTGGCATGCCACGGATGGTCCCGTCGACGGAATCGAAGTTGCGATCGAAGTTTTGCCGCACAACCCAATAAAATATTGGCATTCCAACCATCGAATCGTTCTTTGGGCGAAGAAAAAAATTTGCTAAAATTTTGCGGTGCCCGTGCCCGGCCGAGTGGCTCGTCCGGACCTGGTCACGGACGTTCGGGCGGCGGGGCATGGGAGTTGCGATCGAAGTTTTGCCGCAAAATCATGTCAAATTTTGGCGTTCCCGTCATCGAATCGTCCGTTGGTCGAAGATCAAAATTTTATCGGGGTGCGCGGTGCGACGGTCGTGGTCACGGACGGCGCAATCCGACGTGATTTTTGCCTTGGGCAAAAGCAACGCGGCGCGAAATGACGCGAAATGTCGCGATTGGGACTTGGGACTTGGACGAGGACGAGGACGAGGACGAGACGCGCGCGTGTGTGCGTGGCTCGGAAAATTGGCCCCGTTGCTCGGGTTGGTTTTTCATGCCTAGTGCGGCAGAACCGGCGTTGTTCGATGCTTCCATTTGCCTGCATGCCTTGGCATCGCGGGGGGTGGTACGTTACGCAATGTTGGATCTTGCTGACGCGGGGGCGTGTGAGTGGCATTGCGGATGTTTGTGTTTGCTGGCTCCATGCTTTTGCACCGAACGGTGAACACAACATTCCCTATCAATTTTCATCGCTTGCTTGCGTAATCGGTGTTGGTTTCTTGTTCCTGTTTGTCTTGCCTATAAAACGGTAAACATTTGGCTGGT